>CM061351.1:12533021-13025521 GCA_030867105.1 Liasis olivaceus | reverse complement strand
AAGATATACTGTCTGTCTTTTGTGTCTTCATTTCCCATTTCGATAAAATCTAAGCAGTGTTTCTCAACCTTGGCAACTTTAAGATGGCTGGACTTTAACTCCCAGAATTCCCCAGCCAGCATGTTCAAAGTTGCAAAGGTCTGGACAGAGTCCCAAACTGCAGTTCCCTGAGGGTCTGGCAAGTCCTTCCTGTGCAAGGGCCGAGGGTATTAGAGTTCCCGACCTTTCTGAGACCAATATTATCTTCTACCATGTCATTTCTCATCCTGGGAGGCCCCACCTTTTGATAGCCTCCAGAACACTATCTGGCCGCAGGTGATGTAGACACCAAATTCAAGGGCACTCATATTTTAGTTAAGAAATGGTTCAAGATACTTTAATATTTATTATGATTTTATGATTTGGGGTGCCTTCGAGTTAGTGTTGACTCCTGGTGACTGCCTAGACAAGTCCCTGCAGTTTTCTTGGCAAGATTTCAGAAATGGTTTGCCATTGCCTCCTTCCTAGGGCTGAGAGAGAGGGACTGGCCCAAAGTCACCCAGCTGGCTTTGTGCCTAAGGTGGGACTACAATTCACGGGTCTCCTGGTTTCTTGCCTGATGCCTTACTCACTACACCAATCTGGCCCTCTTCATTTAATATTTATTTAATATTGATAGGGAAAGTTAATATTGATAGGGAAAGTAGACCTAAGAATGCATAACTCATATTTGAGAAAATGATTACTGAAAGCCTCTTGATGAATGAAGAATTGGAGTGAGAGAAATTCAAGTTTACTTTACTATTCCGCTTTGCGGACCATTGGGTGACCTTTGTCTAGTCACCAACTTTGAGCCTAAAATATTCCACAGCACTGTTGTCTTTATGTGGGTATTTCCCGCTCCTTCCAGCACACAGACACACCCTTTTACTTTTTCTAATTTAATTTTTGTGTAAACCAGTTTGGGACCCTTTCAGATGAAAAGCAGTATTTGAATAAATTAGTTAGATAAATATGATATATAAAAGAACTCAAATGGCAGCTTCATCATTCACACAGTGACAACAAAAAACAAAACAGTAGTAGTCCAAGAAGTAGAAATTGTAGTAATTGATTAATTTTATTTATTAAGCATATTTTAGACTTC
Organism: Liasis olivaceus; assembly: GCA_030867105.1. NCBI lineage: Eukaryota > Metazoa > Chordata > Lepidosauria > Squamata > Pythonidae > Liasis > Liasis olivaceus. The sequence continues at coordinate 13,024,395 of CM061351.1, read as the reverse complement.
CCTGCTGAACAACTCTGAGCACTGAACTGTGCATGTCTGCTTAAAAATAACCGAGTTCAATAGTGCTTACTTTTGGGAAACTGCAGAACGGATTGCAGTCATGATAAATTGGTGATCAGCAATCTTCTGCTGATAGCCTAAATCTGTCAGCTGAATTGGTTGCTACATCTTTCCTAAAGTTGTACCAGCCTTTCTTGTTGTACTGGAAGAATCCGTATTTGCTGTTTCTGTATATTTATCTTGGGTATTTTGTGAGGCTTAATTGCTTGATTGAGTGGACCTTGTTTACTATATTTGAAATGGGACATTGGTAGACTAATTCATTAGCTGACTTATCCAATTCTATTATTCTTGGCTCGAACACCCAAAAGAGTAGCTCTTAGATGAAATTGTGCTAGAGGACAAATGCCAGTTTTTAAGTGCCGCGTGTAACAAAAGCACCGTTACAGCTTTCGCTCTTATGACGAAAGGAGGGGTGGGTCATGATAGTTCACGATGTAAATTATATTAATACTGCAACATATTTCATTTCACAGTTTTATTCATATTCACTCCCTCTCCTTATTAGGAACTGGTACCTTGTTTTTAGCTGCATTTTATTTCCTTATTACAATAACCTTTTCTAGCTGCAAACAGGCGTTACCAAAACAGAAAGTTCAAAATGGTGTGAAGCCTTTTTTTTCTCTCCTACCAACTGGAAAAGAAAAATCTGTATTTATTTTTTTCTTCTCCCTCTACATTCATCTCATAACCTCAGAGATTGTACTTTTTCACAGGGGAAACACAGCTGTGAGCTGTCTTGAGTGAGGATAGAAGTGAAATGGCACAAGGCATGTGTGAACCAGCCCTTTGACAACTTCAGTTTACTATGAATGTGATTTCTTCATTTTAACATCCCACCTCTTCCCAAAAGAAAAAGAGCTGCGCAAAAAAGATTAAAAATGTAAAATACAAAATGAAATAACTTGCACTGAATTAGCACAATGTAGCAATAGCAAGAGAAAACTTGATCATTTTTTTAAAAATTGAGAATAAAACCAGCAGCAATAACCAGGGAGTACTGTAATCTCTCTCTCTCTCTCTCTCTCAAATTCATCACCGCCCATCTCACTGTGGGGTGACTCTGGGCAGTTTACAGTAAACATAGAATAAATATTGATTAAAAGAGATAAATATTAATTAATTAAAATCCAAGAATTTTAGGGGCCAAAATACAGCCAAAAATTGGGTTTGTCTTATCCATGGATGGGCTTATCTGTGAGTATACATGGTAATATGTTTTAAAAGTACCTGTATATCCTGTATATATTTGCATATAAACCCATCCACAGATAAGCAGACCCTCAACTTTTTAACCAAAATACCATGAAAAATGTGGGTCAGCTTATCCATGGGTGGCATATTTTTCATGGTATTTTGGTTAAAAATTTGAGGGTTTGCTATGGTACATTAATCTACCCAAATTTCACATTTCTTGTGACACAGGCTTTCAGATGTGTAACTGAATTCAGATCCCATTCTGATGTACATGTGTTAAAAGAACCTTTTAACTTTGCCTCAGTGCGTCCTAACAGATTTACCCAGGATATCACACATTAATGTTCATTTTTTTCAGTATAAATCTATGTGATCTAAATAGGCAGATAAGTACTTCGTGGGCATTTTAGCTGACAAATTTTAATATAAACTTTATAACAAAGGTTTAATGTAATGACTGTAGAAATCAAATCCTACTAGATGGATTGCTAATGCTTAAGTCATTTGAGACCTATGGTTACTTTGCTTGGTATATATGGGGAATTGGGGTGCTGAACTGAAGGCAAACTAGAAAGATTTATAACTTACTGGAATAGAAACAGCTTTTTGCTAGGCCTCTGCAAAGCAACTTGGTTTTGCCTTAATTAAGAGTTCCCTGTCACAGAGGTGATGTAACTCTCTTTGTGGAGATGATGCAGTGTGTCAAGGTGAGACATTTCACATCACTTTGTCCACCTGGACTTGCAACTCCAGAAGGCAGAAAAGACTACTGTTCATGCAAAGAGGTCTATTCTGAGTTCTGCAAATGCCAGTAGTGACTACTGAAATGAAATGAAGTGAGAGAAATATTTCATTTCACTAATGCAGTGTTTCCCAACCTATAGAGGGTAAGGAAGATGACCTTGACAGGGATATGCAGGAACTGTTCCCTAGACAAAAAGGGCTGAAACATTTTTTTTTAAGTTCAGAATGAGATAACATTCAGAAGCAACTCAGGCAGATGCCTTCCTAATTCACTGGGATATAAGAAGGAGGGGAGATTCTTCCAAGAATCTGTTATTATGGCCAATCTCAAGAAAAGCAGTTTTAGCTTCATGTGGAGTTGATGTCCTGGCCTGGTCTACCTAGTGGGGCTGACACAACCTTGGCAACTTTCAGATGCATGGACTTCAACTCCCAGAATTCTCAGCAATGGCCATGCTGGCTAGGGTATTCTGGGTGCTGAAGGCCACCCATCAGGAAGTTGCCAAGGTTGGGAAACATTGCACTATTGGAAGCTCTTGGAAGTTGAATTGCTTTATGAACCAGCTTTGAGCCCTACACTTTACTTATCCTTCGATCAGATGAGTAGACAGAGAAAGGAGGTTGCTTCATAAGCTAGTTTGAAGATAACCCCAAAGGAATTTGCTAGGCAAATTGTCCTTGGTTCTACAGTTCTCTTTTGACCAAAACCCAGTCTAAGCTTTGCTTCCCTCTCAATTTGGCTAAGCAGTATAGGGTAGTGTAAGTTGGTGCAGAAAGAATGACAGTCTAAGCCCTTTATAGATATATAAAGAGAAAACAAGAATGTGTGAGAAGCCAAGGAAGCACTGCCTAGCCTTCATTAAATTTGCAGAAGAACATCTTGATCAAATTATTTCAGATCTTTTGGTATTTTGCCTGCCAATTTCTCAGGAAAAAACATTATATATTGAAAAGTTGTAATCATGTGATAGAACTAACTTTGGTACTGAATCCTTGCCCAGAATTCAGTTGCAACAACACTTACAGGAGGGTTATGAAATTAATTTCAACTCCAAAAGCACATGTGCCTGTTGTTTGTTCAGGGCCAAAGTTGAGCTTAGCAATTAAAAATAGTTATTTCATTGGGATGAGGCCTATGCATGTGCAGAGGGCTTTTTCTTTGGTATGACGCTTCTGAAAGAAGCTTTGAAATGTTTCTTAATCTTGGCCCGGAAGGTGTGTAAAACTAACAGTGGCATTGCACAGATAGGATACTACTACAGCAAAGTACCCATCTGTTATCATCTCAGCAGGTCCATTCTAGGGTTTTTAATGATGATTGCATCTTTAGATGCTGGATAAAAAAATGATAAAAGTTCTCATCTGACTTAAGCTTTGTGAAACGATCCTCACTTTGAGGAAAATTAGAGGAGATTGTGCTCCTTAGCAGCAAGTATGATGACTGAGAACATGAAGCAGCATTTTCTTGGTAGAAGTTTCTGCTTTAATTTAGGGCCAGATTAAGAAATCTGGGGGCTCCATGCACATTTGGATGCCCGTTCTACATGCAGCCCTAGATTACTTTTGCAGAAGGATTCTTGCAAACAGAAATGTTAAAACTATGTATTCAAAACTGAATTTCCATAGAACCTGAACTAAAAATAAAATGTGTATCAATAGCAGTGATAATTCATCATAAATATGATTTTTTGTTAATATACATTCCCTTGTAACGTGTATGTATGATTGGACTTAATGCTTAAACCATGTATTTGAAACCAACAATTTTCTAAGCAGTCACTTATCAAATGGTTAACATTCTCATTCATTCTTGGCTCTCTGAATGGCCTATCTTCTTCTCGTCTGTACTGTGTCTTCCTGTTCCCACCTATCCATTCATATTATTTATCAGAATGTTATTTTTCCCCCAGGATCATGTTCATCCATAACATTACAATTTTCTCCCAAACTCATATCTGGCTTTTTCATTAATTCAATACACTGGAATGTAACATGCAATTACCATCAATCTATGAACTCCTACATTCATATGCACCCATAAGTACATAGATGATATCAGTTCATACTGTCTGACATATATTTTAGTCTTTTCATTTATAATTCCAGAACAGCCTGAAATTCCAGGGCTTTGCCATGTGGCCTAGGGATCCAGTGAGCCTGCTAAGTGGTCGTACTTGTAGGAAAATGAATGGTGCTCTCCCACTGATTATGTTTTTATGTTTTTATTGTTTTTAATGATTTTTGCAGGGGGGTTTTTTTGGGGGGTTGATTTGGTATTGTTTTCTGAATTTTTGACTTTCTAAGCCACCCAGAGTAATGGTAGTGAGATGGGCAGCTATATAAATTTAATAAATAAATAACACATAGATCACCTGTTTACTTCTTGTATTCATCAACTTGATACCACAAGATCAGACCACCTTCCCTCCCTCCCTCCCTCCCTCCCTCCCTCCCTTCTGCCTCCTGAGCTTCTGTAATTCTAGCCCAAGTGGGATACACCCCTTTAGTAAGCTATTTATTACATAGAAAGGGAACCCTCCTTTTATTCAGAAGATACTGAAATACAGCTCTCATAATTCTTGTGTTAGCCATTCTGTCTGGAGCTAATGTGAGCTGAAGTCCAAGAACATTTGAAGGGCCTCAGATCACTGTCACCTCTATTGCTTGCTTTACAGCCTTTTCCCTTTCTTGAGGTTGTTTAAATTCCCCACATCCAAAGAAGATTTCAAATGGAAAAGGTCTGTTCCCTGGATAAATATGATTAAATGTTCTTGGTAGTGGTAATGTCCTTGCTTTTCACACTTTTAAGTCTGCAAGCATAGCTGTTTGACAGTCACTGAGGAAACTTTTATGACAGGTGAATAAAGAGATCATTCTTGCATCTTAAGCACAAAAGATTATAGTCTTGTGTTTTTTGAAAGTTAACTAGCTGCAAGCCATATCATCAAAAAAAAGCAAAACTATCAAAATACAGAAAAACAACAACTGAGGAATTACAGTATAACTTCATGTAAACACAATATAGTTATGCCCATTCTGGACTTGTGACCATAGCTGCGATGACTAGGACCAGTTCCAATCAGTGCATATAGTTTATGGTGACAAGAAGGTAGAATGCATGAAAAACTCTGCGTCTGATCTGTGACAGTTTCATGTGTATTCAGCCATAAGTCTATACTATTCTGTTTCTCCATCTGAGTTTTTTTTTTTTTGAAAAAAATCATCCTGAATGTTTGTAAGTATTTTCATGCTTTTCCTCCTAGTATATGCATTTTACATGCATTTTTCTAGTAAACAATTTTTATACGTTTTTTGCAAGAACTACATTGCAAGATTTGGAGAGGTGTAGAATCTGAAAGATAAGTCACATATTCCGATCCAATATTCCACATATTTATTCAGCAAGTGCAAGTTAAATCATTTTGCTTAAAAATGTAACCAAATTAAATTCTCCCAAATCTGTCAGACAAAGACCTCACCTGCACAGCCTTCTTGTCCATGCTCAAAGATGGCTCACTTACCATTGGTTGAGCACATGTCCTCACAATAGAGCCTCTATTTCATTACCAACACATTGCTGAGACAGGCTGAAGCCAGGCAATAGTCATATTTTCCATAAGAAAAGGAAGGGAAGAAAACTTTCTATGAGGACATTCTTTGTCTCCTGGAGGAGGAATCTGTGGAGATTTGGTGGATTCCAGCTGGCCTTCTGAAGGACAGCACCATCTCATGGAGCTGCCAACCTCCATCCCTTCATGTCCCTTTTTGCTGTGGCTGCCAAAGAGAACCCAACCTTGCCCATCAAGCATTTTTTTTGGGGGGGGGTTGCCGGGGGAATATTGATCTCATGGAAGATTGAATGCAGGTCTTTCATGAAGTCCCTATTTCCGTCAATAAGTAGAAAGCAGAATTTTCTCCTAGTGGGGAGTGGGGAAAAGTGGCTGTAGAGCACATCGCTTTTTCTTTTTAATAACCCCCACTATAGCCAGCTCATTTTTAGACACATGCTTTTCTTCCTGTCTCAAGGATGGGAGGAAAACATATCAACAGGGTTATGTGGATCAACCCAAAGTGGATAAGAGAAATCTGAAGACCGTTCTAGGGATGTTACATATATAAGGTGTATCTTTCTTGTTCAGTAAGTTGTGGGTAATTTAATAAAAGCCTGGCATTGTAATGGTTGATTCTTTCAGTCCAAGCCATATTAGCTGTACTGCAATGTTTGTAATAAGTATATACTTAAACCTCCATTAAAGTTATAACTGAACCCATAGACAATGCAATACCTTTAACTGGGATTCCCAGCTGTAATGGTTAGTGTTGTGTATGACATTTGAATTAAGGGAACTTAGAATGCACCCACTGTGAAGCAATTGAAGATGGTTTCAGATATGAAGGAAAACATTTCTTCTCATCAGGAGACAAATGACCACATTTTGCTTCAACCTGGAAATATCTGAATCTTTATAGATCCTCAGGAACAGTTTTGAAGTGTCAAAGAGATGTAAGGCAGAAAAAAAGAGAAATAAATCCACCACTGCCCATGTGAATCTGCACATGATTTTTGAGACCAGAAGTTAATTTTTTAGGTTTCATGTGGAAAGTTCAAATTCTTATAGAGTTTAGCTTCAGAAAATAAATTGCTAATATTTTCTGTTGATTTAAATTTGACAACAGAGTTGATAAACTTCTCTCTTTCCCCCCCCCCCACTTCTATCAAGTAACAAACTATATAGTCAGATGACAGAACTTCATTTCAATTATTTGACATGGGACCAGTTATTTTATTCAAATAATTAGCATGTTCTGCAGCAGATATGATACAAATACACCTTCTTGCATCTTGCCTTTGTTTAGTTTGCAAAGGCAGCAGATTCTCTGGTAATGTACCTTTGGTTATGCAAAGAACAAAGGCAAAATTAGAGAAAGGAATATATTCTAAAGGAGGAATTAATGATTTAATCCTGAGCGCAATTGTTCTGATCTAGCTGGGGGAATATCTATGCATAGAAGCATTTTCCCCATCAGTCTGCCATTCATTCAGCACACTTTTATTATTCATTTAAATTTATTGGCAGCCCAACTCCAGCGGATTCTATTTCTTGGGAAATAGGTTCTACCAAATTCAATACAGCTTCTTTTAAAATTAAGCGTACCTTGAATAGCACTGTTAATATATAATTACCTTCTCCTTTTCCCTTTTTCCTTCCCCAAAATAGCATGTGACACATTTTTAAAGAATAGATTTACTTTTCTATAAAGACACTCTCTCTCTCCTTCTCTTTTTGGAAGATGTTCTTTAAAAAGAAGCAAAATGTAAGAACGAGTTTAAAAATAGTGTTGCACTGAATAGCAAAATTATGTTTTAATTTTTTAACAGTCGTACTTCAACTACTGCCCTTTCTTTGGAAAGACGTGTTACATATCACCTCTCAAATAAAATGAGCTACTGGAGAAAAGGCCTACCTGATTTGTAAGTGCAGGTGTTTTTCTATAGCTGTTCAGCCATTCTTTACAATAGCAATGTTTCCACAGTGAAAAGAAAGGGGGCAGATTTTTTTTTTAAATGATGGCCGCCATTTTGAATTTTCAAAACTTCAAAAGACACATCATAGTGGAACCTCCTGGGGAAAATAAAATAGTAATTTCTCTCATTTTCATCTTTAACAATTTTACCTCATCTATGAAAGATAGTTGGAACAAACAACTGATTTTTGAAGTGGGTGAAACAACTGAGAAATGGACTTTGTCACTTTAGTATATCCTTGGTATGAACCCACAATTTTCCCTCATAAGGAGAGGCAGAGGTCTAGCTTCAAATTTAGGAAAGGATATTGTGGCCATTACTGGACTGAGGTTGGGCCAAACCAAATATATGCAAAAGTGATAAAATAACTATGACTAGTCTTTATTCCTTTTTAATAATCATAATTCATTACACTCCTCTACTGTATGTGTGATTCTTAATTTTCAAATGTTCTTGTTATATATTAGCTATCCCTACTTTTTCATATGTAACACATGGACACAGGCACTGTCCTGTAACTGACTCAGTTTTTGCTGAAAAAAAAGAGAATAGCATCATAGAAACATTGCTAGACATCTCCCAAGAATGTGCAAAAATCATTTACAGACTAGCTCCCAAAGAGTGAGAAAGAAATGTTTCTACATGCTGACATGAGGAATTTTATGAAAATATTTTGGGCAGCTATAAAGATAGAGTGAGTGAGAACATGTGCTTTTAATTAACCTAAGAAAGTGAGAAGAACATTAGGTGAAATCTTTTTATTTAGGCCCAGAGAAAATAACCAGAAGGCATTAAAGCTGTCAAGATAGTCTTTTCATCTGCAGTTAGATCAACTCCATTAAAACACCCATTTTGAAACTGACAAGATAGTTGGATCAAAGGAGAAAATGATAGAGTTAATGTCCATTAATGCAGAACAGGGAGAGAACGAATAAATTAATATTTATTATCCATTGAAATTCATTATGCATTCTGAATGGCCACAGGAAATTATTTAAAATTTTAAGAGACCCATCTTCCAATTAAAATATTTCCTGTAGGTGAACATTTGTTTATTTTAGAAACTGATCACAAGTCAATAAATGTATTTTACATAGTGATCTTTAGAAAACAACACCAATTGTTATTTATGCAACGTTTTCTAAGGATCATACAAGTAAGCAAATTATAGAAATTATACATTTATATTTTCTATATATAGGCAATCTCCCAAAGTCCTGCTGTGCTGCCTCATCATGACGGGGTTGGGGGTTGGGGTATGTGTTCCTGGGAGGGAGGAACATCAGGAATGTATGCCAAGAGTTTATTCCCAGCAGAGTCACCCAAGGTGTGAAGAGTATTTTAGCTGATCCCTAAAGCAAGCAGGCACCTATATTGGGCAGCAGAGACAGAGGAAAATGTTGGAGGCAGATCACTTTAGTGTTAATGGCAAAGGCATCAATTCATACTACGTGGGAGAAGATAATGGTAAACCACTCCTGTATTTTTACCAAGAAAACCATATGGAAGAAAATCTAAAATGATTGACAATATAGTGCCAGATGATTGGTCTCTCAGATCGGATGACACTCAACATGCTACTGAGGAAGAGCTGAGGATTTTTTGGAGTATTGGTGTTTATGAATGGAAGCCTTTGGGACATCTAGTTGCTGATGTTGCCATGCAGGAAAAGAAAATCTGAAGCTGCGAAGACAGAATTACAGCGGAACATGGAATGTAAGAAGGATGAACTGAATTGACTATACATTGACATCTTAGGCATCAGCAAATTGAGATGGACTGGGATCAGACACTTTCAGTCAGAAGATCACACTGTTTATTACTAAGGACATGAAAAACAAAGAAGAAACAGGACTTGGCTACAATGCAGTCAATGACCGAATAATGTCAGTTAGACTTTGTGGACAGCTCTTTAATATGACTACTGTCCAAGTTTATGCTCCAACTACTGATGCAGAAGAAGAGGAGGTTGATGAATTTTATGATCAAGTTCAATTTGAAATCAACAGAACAGGCAAGAAAGATATGCTGCTTGTGTTTGGAGAATGGAATGCCAAAGTTGGAATTATCAAGGAGGGAAATGTAGTTGGACTCCAAGGCCTAGGAAACTGAAATGAAGCAGGAGAAAGACTGAACAATTTCTGTCAATTCAGTGATTTCTTCACTGCTAACACAGTCTTCAAACAACCAAAACAATGACTATATACATGAACATCAGCAGATGGAGTACACAGAAATCAAATTAACTATATTATTAGTTCAAGGAAGTGGAAGACCTCAGTTATCACAGCAAAGATGTGTCCAGGGGCTGACTGTGAAATGGATCACAACCTGCTTATGTGCAAGTTCCAAGTCAAGCTGAAGTGGAACAACAAAATCAACCAGTTTCCAAATTAAGCTAAAGAAGCAGAAGAAAGCCAACCAGTTTTCATAATATGATCTTGAGCACATATCCATATACCCACCATTTTCAAGGAGAACATCAGGAATTGCTTCAGAGTCCTTAACTTCATTAATTGGAAATCAGAGAAACTGTGGAATGAAATCAAAGAAGTTGTTAAGGATGAATGTGAAAAGAGACTGCCAAACCTCAAGAAACAAAAGAAAGCAAACTGGGTATCAGAACAAACCATGGCAATTGCAAGAAACAAGAAGCCAAAGCCAAGAAAGACAAAGATTTCAGGAAGGAATTTAACCAAAAAAAAAAAAAAAAAATTAAGAGAGCTGTTAAAAGAGGCAAGAAGCAGTATAACAACAACATTTGTAAAGATATTGAAGATGGAAACAGACATGGAAAAGCAAGGAAACTCTTCCAAAAGGTTCTGAATGCAGAAGGAGGTTCCAACCTCAAATTGGTATGCTAAAGAATGCCAATGGACTGATAGTGTCCAATTCAAAGAAAATTGAAGAAAGATGGAAGGAATATACTGAAATATACTGTACAGTAGATATGTAAATATCCAAGATTCCTTAATTCATCTAGTACTATAAGATGAAATTAGATCAGTACTCCAGTCCTTACCAAGTTGGAAGACTACAGAGACTGATGGGATACCCACAGAAATATGCCAAACAATAGCAGAAGAAACAGTAAAGGTTCTAACCAAGCCATGCCAGCTGGAGAACAACACACCAGACAACAGATTGGAAGAGGATGATCTACATAACAATACCAAAGAAAGGAGACTTATCACAATACAAATTATTGTACAATATCCTTAATTTCACATATTGGCAAAATGATGCTTAGGATCATCCAACACAGATTAGAGCCCTACATGGAAAGGGAGATGCCAGATGTTGAAGCTGGCTTTAGAAAAAGGCAGGGAACATGGGCACTACTGTTGATGTGTGCTAAATAATTGAGAAAGCTGAAGAATATCAAAAAGAAGTCACTATGTGTTTCATTATTATAGAAATGCCTTTGATTGTGTCAGACTTGTCAAGCCGTGGAATGTGCTTAGAAAAATGGGAATCCAAGAAATCTCATTCTCCTCATGTACAGGCCAATAAGCTACAGTATGGACAGAACATGGTAAAACAGACTGGCTCCAGGCTGGCAAAGGAGAGCTGTATAATCTCTCCTTATTTATTCAACCTGTATGCTGAATTGAGGGGTGCTGGATTGGAAGAAGATGAGTGTGGTTTTAAAATTGGAGGAAGAAATGTTAATAACATGCACTATGCTGGTGACACTACCCTGATAGCTGAAAATGCAAAGGATCTGTAAGGCAAACTGAGCAAGTTTCTTTCCTACAATCAATACATAAAAGGTAGACAATATTAGTTCATTGAAAAATTACATATATGTTTAAATCAGTTATTTTGAGCATTAGAAAATGTTAAACATGATCACCTCTTTAACACACCAAGAATCTCCTAAGCCACTACTACATTGCCAAAGCTTTTATATTAGCTGCAGATTTCCATCACAACAGATCATGATGAGTTTTCTCAGCAAATGGATCATTATCCTGAAAGGCTTTTATAATTTAGGCTGTAATCCTATACAGTACATACGTACTTGGGAGTAAGCATGAAATTAAGACTCACTTATCTGTACTTAATGGGGTTTCTAAATAGTGCGTAAGATTGTAATAATCATCTCTCTCTCTCTCCGTCTCTCTCTCAAGAGAGAGAAAGAGATCATTGCTATATATATTAAAGATAACATCTATGCAATCACACACACACACACACACACAAAGAACGCTTCAGAAGGATTCAGATCTGTTCCACTTCATCTTCTGAATCTCTGAACAATGGAATTCAGTACTAGATACCTCTAAACCTAATGCACACCACAAATCTTTTAACATGCCAATTATAAGATAGAAGGGAGAGCGGCTTCTCTCTCCCTCCACCCCCCAATCAAATCTTCTTCTGGGCAGACGAAAGAAGCCCACCACAAATCTGTACTGGAATCTGTGCCAAGGCAGAGATTGTGGATGCAGAGCTAAATAGCAATGCTTTGGCTGCTGTTCAAGAAAGCACAGATGCTCCAAACACCTTTTTAGAATTTTTAACACTAACCACCTGTCAATCAAATTTACAATGGAAATGAAGCAAACAGAGCATGTTGCTATTCCCAGATTGTGAACTAAAATGGGCTATTAAGGGCAAGTTTGAAAGATTTCTGAGCTTACAACATTTGTGCCTCTGGATTAATATTTTTTTTACACTCTGGATTTAACCATTATCTCTGAAACAGTGTAACTCACACCGTGACTGACAGCAGCATACTGATCCAGCCATCTTTTATCAAGTGGCATTTATTTTAAATGCACACAATTCATCATTTATAGTAAATCAGCAGATTGCTCGTTCTAGGGGAAAGAAAATAACGAGGCAAATAGCGAGAGGCAGCATTAAACAGGCCAGGATTTTGTTAAGAGAACATGATATATTGTTAGCTCGGAAGGCACTATAGAGGGGCGATTTGTTTAGTCTTCCATTTTGCAGTGGGCAGGAAGAATAGCTAGCCAGGTTATTACCCCACATATCTTCTTCCTTTGCTTCCCCCTGTTTCTTGGTTCACATATCATGCTCATGATATGCACATATTTTGCTGAAGAATGTTTTATTAAATAAAATACCCATGTGTTGTGTGTGTGTATATGTGTGTGTGCCTTTGAGTTAGTCTTGACTCCCAGCGACTACATGGACAAGTCACTGCAGTTTTCTTGGCAAGGTTTTTTGGAACTGGTTTGCCCTTGCCTTTGTCTTCCTAGGGCTGGGAGAGAATGACTTGCCCAAGGTCACCCAGCTGGTTTCATGCCTAAGGCAGGACTAGAATTCACAGTCTTCTGGTTTCCAGCCTGGTGTCAATGTACCATTAGTTGGCTTCATACAACAACCTAGACCAGTGTTTCTCAACCTTGACAACTTAAAGGTGTGGAATTCTGGCTGGGGAATTCTGGGAGTTGAAGTCCACACATCTTAAAGTTGCTAAGGTTGAGAAACACTATCCTAAGCCATAACCCATGGTTTGTAAGTCATAATGACTACAGTCCCAAACACACTAAGTTAAAATCAGCCAAATAAGCTATCATTTTTTATAACCCCAAAAGCAGTATTCCAGAGAACAGCTAGTGTCCCTTGAAGTATCCACAACTGATACAACAGTGAGGTAAATAGTTTCCCCTGATTTTTAAAGAAGGTATATTACATCTGCTTTAACTATTTATGTGGCCATTGCTCTCTATCTACACATTCTGTCTCTTACATGGTCAATTCTGGGCCATTAAAACTTCAATTTCCCATGCCTTCGATCTTTATCTTATTTTTTTGCTAGTACGATTAGGGTGCCATTCTGAGTATCAGGGGTTCTGGTATGCTAAATATTCTTTACAATATTTTATAGTAAAAATAAACTCTCTGTTGATCAACCTGACCATAGACTTAATTTTCTCCATGTGGGAAAATATGTCCCTTATTTTATTATATTGCATAGTCTCCTGTAAATACACACATCTCTGGGAAAGATCTGGGTACGTCTGGGCCTATCACATTTATGTGTTCTCATATGAAATTTTGTGCATGTCCATGAAGACATACTGTCACATTCCTCTTCTGTTACATGGGTTGACTCTTGTTTTACCAGACATAATCCTGCATGTTAAGAATAAGGGCACTAAGGATGGCTAATGGAGCTATCTAGCATGGAACAAAACAAGCTCCATCTGGAGCAGCTTCACAGGTAATATAGCTGTCATCCTCCCTGTCATGCCCCTTTGGAGACTAAATCCAGTGAAGATTTCTTCTCAGTGACAAAGACATAAGAATGTTCAACAAGCTGCTAGAGGAATAAGCTGTTTTCATCTCTGTGCCTTCAGACACATTGCATCATGGTATCTGGGACCCTGAAAGCGTTCCTGATTGTATGGAAGGAGCCACATACTTTCCTTCTGCCAACATCATGGCCTCATTGGCAGGGACATCTACTGATGGTAGGATCAGGAGGACTATTTCTAATTTCCAATGATCTTTGTGGAAACCAAGACCTGCAATAGAATCCTCTTCATCCTCTCAGGTCTCATCCAGACTTGGTATGATCATACCAGGAAGATAAGAATGGGAAGCATTTTTTTGTTTTTGAAACAATGGTCACAGTGATGCTTCTATAAGTCTGTTCCACAAAGAATTTGCAAGTACAAATGAAGCAAGACATTCATTTCATCATGGAGGCAAGTACAGTTGATTCATAGTTCCAAAAACTGTGGTAAATAGTACGCTTCCTGACCTGGAAATCAACCTATTGAACAAAGCTGTTTGTGCACTCTGTAGAGTGCAAGATTGTGCCCTTTTCAAACATCCCTAAATAAAACCAATATTATGAATTGTGCATGGAAAATATCAGATTCTTTACTGAAGATAAAGGATGAAGGGGAATAATAATGTAAGCCAGCTAGAATCCAATTGGGCTGAGGCAAAGTAATAATTTCATAAATAAATAAAATATAAATATTTGTAGTTAAATTCTTTTGGTAATCACTTTTATTCGACCATCCATTTAACTAATATAAAATATACTTCCATGGTTTCTACAGCTGGCCCTAGAAAGTAACAAAAAGCTAGGTGAAAGAAGAACTGACCTAAACTTCACCTTAAACTTAACATGAACCCAAATCAATTACGCGTAGTTTTTGCTGGAAGCAGAGAACAAGAAATACTAAAATAGAGCATGCTTTCCCTGCTGTCCTTTTACTTAGCCAAAGCTAAACTATAATGAAAAACTTCTAGAGAAAGAAACCTTTGTGAGGCTTCCAACTTGAGCTGAGAGAAATATCAGAAATGAAATAAACATGTTGTCATTCTGCTTAGTTATCTGACACCCAAATTTCCAGATAGATTGATGTAGGGTTTGGATGTCTCCCAAGGTTTCCTGCTTCAGGGGAGTCCTCAGCTGAGGCTCCTTGCCTCCCTATGTTCTCCTCTCATTTTTCACTTCTCCCTGGCTGAAATGACAGGAGAAATTGTGAGGGAGGAGAAATAGGAACTCTGGAATTTGGCCTGGTTATCTCTAAAACCCTAGTTGTTTCTTAAATTATGGACCATTGCAGAAAATACTTTCATGCTAATTACAAATCAGTCATTGCAACTTGCTGTAAAAGACCATGTCACTTAATCTTTCACATTCACTTCCAGACCTGTTGTACAGGAGGCCACACACTCCTTCACTATTTCTGGTTCTTTCCACCCAGAGGCCAGTGAGATACTGAGGTGGCTCCATTATTATTAACATCTGCTGTTCTCTCTTAGCCTTGTGTTTTTTAAAAAATTTTTAAAAGATGATGATGATGATGATGATGATGATGATAATAATAGTTTTTATATATTAACTGTTTTTTAGCCTTCTTGTACGCCATCCAGAGTCACTTGTTTATGAGATGGACAGTCATATAAATTTGATTAATACATAAATAAATTCTTTTTAGACTTCAGTCACCATTAAACTGTTCACAAAATTGGTATGGGAGCCTCTCCTCACCACCCCAAAAGCCAAATTAAAATAAATAATATAACATCAGCAGATACAGTTTTGGGGAACTGTGAAATTTCCCAAGATTTCAGTAATCTGACATGATTTCTCAGAAGAATCTTGGCTCAGAATGTTGCCAACTGCTCCATTCTAAGCCCCCTCTTTTGTAATGACATGATCAATACTAGAGTATACAAACCCCACTCTCTTTTACCCAGGGCACACTTACACACACTCACACACATTTATACAATATGAGAGATTAGAAAAACACACATAGAGATACAACACGTTACTTCATTATACAGCCAAAATACAGATGCTTCCTCTGGCTACTTCTGGTAAAGATATTAGAAAAAAATCCAAAAGACATGTTCTGTACACTTTCCCTAATCTGTTATTATTTTTGCTTTTTTTATTTCCTGGCAACCTTTAATGCTCATAAGAGAATATTCCTAAGGTGTGATAGAAATATTCATTCTTTGGCATTTGAAAGGTAGGCATTTCTACCACCATTGAAAGGAATCTACTTCTATAACTTCTGCAGTGAGGCCTGTGTTGTAAACCATTTGGACTTAGCTCCTTGGCTTATAGCAAATGCATTTAGTGATTAGCTTTGTTTTAGGAAAAGAGGAAATATGCAAATATTAGATTTTATTGTTTCTGTTGGAGGTTCTCCAGTAGTTACATATGTGCTTTTCTGGTAGAGTTTTGAAAACACATAATGAACTCCACAGTATATCTATTTTTTTCCTTTTCTCTGTACTTGAAGTATAAAATCGGAGTGATGTCTATAATGTCATTAACCTTAGCTACTAAAATGTATGTACATAATTTCTCTATCACTTTATAAACATGTAAACATTTATATTCATATATATGTGTACCTCTGCAAGGATGCCCTCAACACAGGGCACCCACCATGGATGTTCTAGAAGTTCTGTTGTAGAATTTTCCAGGAATGAATGTAAAGCTGACCATTCTGTAATTTCCTGGATCTTCCTTTGTTTCCTTTTTGAAGTTGGGAATATTATTTTCTCATCTGATATCATTCTATCTCTTCTCATGATTTTTCAAAAAATGCAAACAATCTTCTGCCACTGAATTCCATTTCCCCCTTTTCAGTCCATTGTTCTACAAAACCAAACTATTATTTGTAAGCAGTTGTGACAATGACAGTCAATGATTACATTTCGTCAAAGCATCCTAAACATTGCTTTGGAGAACAAAGTGGCCCCAAGACTTAACCCCCAAATCCAGCCAACGGGCAGATCCTCTTCAGAATCAAGAATTTTGAAATATGGAAAGAGATAATCTGAAACAGACTGTGCACTTCTGCAGATGTTTATTATTTTACACTCATGATGATCCATTCTTTATTTTTAGAATTTTTTTCTGTCAGAAGCTGTATTCCCACAGGGGATCAAATGCCAGTGGTAGGTATGACAGAATCAAGCAATGGTTTGGGCCAGAGCCAGAGCTGATGGGTCATCTATTATTTCTGACACCCCATTTAATCTTTCCCAGTCTGACACCTCCTTTCTCTTCCTTCCTCCCCATAAAGTAGACTGCTGGGAAAGAAACAATTCTGATTAGGTCTTTTGCAAAGGACTTTACAAATTAATCCAAAGATCACATTAAATTCGACCAAGATAATTCTCTGGCTTGAACCCAAAGATTGCCAGGATATTTGAATACTAGTTCTTTACAAAGATCATGTAATCCATTGCCAATTAGCAGGGATACTGTACTCATTAAAAAAATGCATAGCTATAAAGCAAAAGCCAAACTAAGGTCGATATTTGCCTAAGACCAAGAAAAAAACTGTATAAATGTTCTTAGGGTTAGGTAGCAGTTACAGATTTCATTCTAATAGTTAGACTCATATGTGTTTTGAGTGTATTTGCATAGGCTCAAATTTGCATATTTTGCATGCATATTGAAAAACCTCATTTAAAAAGGATTAGATCAAAAACACTTTAATGTTTTAGGAATGGTAATTAAAATCATACCTTTTATCCCTGGCTACTCGTTGTTACTATGCTTGCTATATACAATCTATGTTGAACCATTTTATTAATACCATACAGTGACTGTAAATTTAGGTTACCATCCATAGACTTAATTAAGGTTATGCAATGGGCTTCTATTGGCTCACTGAGATTGGTAAGAAGGGCCAAGCAGACAAAACAGAAAGCCTATCCTCAACTTTTGAAGATTTCACCATACCTTCCCCTGATTTTAAATACAATTTTTTACGCTCTCAAGAAGATTGGCTGAAATAGCCTTCTTTGTGTATATTTAGACTCGGAGTATAGGTAATTAAGTCAAAATGGGGTGAAGGAGAAGGAGATGGAGGACATGAATCCCTACATTATTTTCAATCTTGTGAATAAGAGGCCTTTTATCTTCATGAACACATCACTCTCCCACCCGTGTGTGTACCCTTTTTAATTTCCAGTACATCTTCTCTTCTTTGCCTTTGGTATTCCAGACTGACTTCAAACACTGCTTCTTTTCCTGCAGTCAGATTTGGAATGCACACAGATTGCGCAGAAGTGTAGGAGGACTTTTACAGCTGGAAGTCATTCCCTGAATTCATCCTGGTATTTCGACTGGCCTCATATTTAAATTTAGATCCAAAGACACCCACAACAAAGCAAGCTGCGAAGGTAGTTTGGAAACTGAAGAAGTGGTACTCTTTAATGTCAGGTAAGAAGAAATTATCTCCAGACGGAGATCTGTGTCATCATGGCTACCGTGACTTCCATATATGCCTTATCTTCATTATGCTTCGGAACTCAGGATAGTCTCATCATTTCAGAAATGTAACATAAGTAGGTTTTCAAGTGATAACACAGCACCCAGAGGACAGCCATAAGAGCTTCATAGAGCTACCACTGGCAATATTTTTACCTAATATAAAATGTTGCCCTACGCACTCATTCTTACACTTAAGAAAGTGTATTTATGCATTTAAGAAACAATTCCTAAGAGAATCATCCCAAAGAGGTAAAGACAGCAAATAAATTCTTGAAGCAAATATATTTGAGCTGCTCTTGTTAATGAACTTTGAATAGAAAGCCAAACATAAACTGTTAAGATTATCTTACCAACTTTGGGGCAAAATGGCATTTCTAGAAGGGCATGGATCAGATCTTCCTTATTTATTTATTGACACATAAACACACAATTGCATAGGAAGCCTAGCTGTGGAATGTATTAGGGAAGATGGAAAACCACTGCATACTTTTTATTATTTATTTAAATTATGTGCTGCCACACCTTGCTACTCTTAGTGGTTAACCACTATTTATTATACAATATATATATATATATATTAAATGTGTATGTACCTGATATCTATAAGACTCATGGTAGCTTATAGCAATATGGAAACACAGTTAAAAAGATAAAGCAAAAACATACAGAAGTTAACCCAAACCATAAACAATAATACTAATAATTTTGCTATTAAATTCTAGTTCAGATATTGGCCATTCATTCAAAGGGCCTCTGGAAGAGTACAGAGTTTACCATCTCCTGGAAGGCTATCCTCCAGGGTTCCAAGGAGAGTCTATTCCAGTGGGCTGGGGCCATCACAAAGAAATGTCTCCAGACCTTGTCCCCTCTTCCCATTTTTCTGAAAACAGGCATTACTGGTAGCTTATCTGGAGAGAGATGCTTCAGAAAGGTCAACTCTGGTTTGATAAGGAGGTCTTGAAGGTACCTAGGTTGTCAAGTCATAAAGTCTTTTATTGGTTAAAGCTAGCATTCAGAAACCTATTGACTTACTTCCAACTTCATCCATTTCCCTCCCTCTGCTGAAGTTATTAATATCTAAAGCATGAAAAACCACACACACACAAAAGGAAATAGGGTATTGAACAAAGATGATTGACGCAGTCCCAGATCTCCCATATTCTTTAATGAACATCTACATGAAGGCATTGGGTGAAGTCACCTGCCTGCATGAAGTAAGATGTCATTAACCCAGTTATATTTCTACCACATGATCAAGGTTCTTTCTCACTGTCTGGAGTCTGTGGGCACCTGGATGGGGAAGATCCAGTTTAGTTTTAACCCTAGCAAGACCAAGTGCTGTAAGTTCTATGGCTCCCACATCTGAGAACTTTCCATCATTACTTCTGAATGAGGTAGCATTTTGGGATAGAACTGATATGCAGTTTGGGGGTCTTGCTGGATTCTCAGGTCCTGCTCAAAGAGTAAGTAGCAGCTGCATCCAGAAGAGCCTTTTCAGAAATCCATCTTTTACACCAATTAGGCCCATTCCTGGATCAGGAGGCCTTCTTGTAATACAACCATTTTCCATGAGATGTTCCTCCAACATGTTAAGGAAGTTCCTCATCTGAACTTTCTTAACATGTAGATGCAGGCATGGAGGGAAGGGAAGCAGTTCATGTTGGTAGGCAGCTTGTCTGGAGCACAAGTGAACTGTGCTTTTCTTGTGCAGTTGTCAATATTAGATGTCCACCAGTACTTTAATTTGCCTTGAGTAGATCTCTCCCTACCTCCTCATCAACCAACAGAGATGTTTGCCTTTGTCCCTGTGAAGTGAGCTCAGCTTCCTTGCCAGTTTCTTGTTGATTAAGAGGTAACAAAATCCCTTTGAAAAATAGCATCCAAAGTCATCTGTCTCTCTCTCCCCTCCTTCCATCTGGTATTTGATGCCATCTTGTCAAAGGATGATTAAATATGAACAGGAAAATCCACAAGATCCTCTTCCAAATACATTGGCAGCAGTTCCTAGCTGTGTTATCATCACCACCATGCTACTGTTGGTTGGAGTAGCTTCTCAGATGGTGGCTTGATGTTGATTAAATCCCTTCTTAGTTTTAATTGCAAGATGTGGCTTGTGTTGCATTTCCACGAAGTATTGAAGTTCTAACAAGTTCAGGTACCTATTTTTTTTTTTAATGGGGATTTAAGAAGCAAATTTGGTTGGCCTTTTGCTGACTTTGGTATTTACTTTATCAGTATTACAGTGGGGTGATTCCTGTGCACTCTGGATCATATTCCTGACAAGTCAGCTCTTTATCCACTTAGATGCCAATCAAGAGTACCCAGATGGGTTTCCTTGGGCAGCAGTTTCATTCTTGTGGATTTCCTTCTCCTTGATAAATCAAGAAATCTCTCTCTCTCTCTCTCTCTCTTTACTTTCAGGTTTGTACATCAGAAAAACCTAATAGCCAGGTGTAATCAATGACATGATACTCAACAGATTAGTCCTGAATGAGCCCATCAGTCACTGAGTATAAATATTATATTTATTTTCACAACAAATATTGACGTACCCTAAATGTGGCTATTGGATTTATATTGCCTGTAGGCATATGTGAACCAGAGAGCAAACCCTTCAAACTATCTAAATAGACTCTTCTGTTTCTAATATCTTTATGTAAGTGAAAAATGAAGATTAAAACTTTTCCTAAGCATGAACTCATTCTTCTCAACTCTTATCTCTTTTTTCTCTCCTCTACTAACTGATCCAGTAACTACGCCTTCCTCTGACTCTTTCTCCCCACTCCCTTCATCGAAGGAGGAATGATTTAACATTTTAGTGGCAATTCATCAGTACTCACATAGTAACTTGAGCAAATTTATAATATTCAAACATTACTGTTCCTCAAAGTAGAGTAGTTCCAACCTTTGATCTTGTCCTATGCTGTGCTATTTCCACCTCTACAATAATCTTTCTGAAGGGCAGTGGACAGAAGAGTAAACAGCATTCTGCATGAAGTCACACCATAGATTTGTGTGAAGGAATTAGTATATTGGGAGTTTTATTCTGGAGACTGTACCAAATCATGCCTCACAAGGAGTTTGACTTTTTCACAGCAGCTGCATGCCGAACCAGTAAGATATGTTCTGGTCAATCATTGCTAGTTTGGACTTCACTGGCATATATGTATATGTATATGTATATGTATATGTATATGTATATGTGTATATATACCATATTTTCCTGTTAATAAGATGCCCCCATGTATAAGACGACCCCCACTTTTCCAACCCAAAATTAAGAAATCAATATTTTAAAGATAAAGCAGAACACATTTGTATTTAGTAATTAGGTAACATTTACATGATACACTCAGTGGGAGGAGGTCCAACTGTCTCTCTGCAGCTCTATTTCCATGCTCTTTTGTATAACTGATTAAATTCAGTTTGAATTCTGCAGAGCAAGACATTCGCTTATTTATTTTTTTATTTTCCGACATCTTTACAGGCTCAGAATGCTCTGACATTACCGGTCCCTGTCGCATCTGCGCACTGCCTACATGCTCTCCACCTCCAATGGGATGTGTTCCAGTTGGTTTGTTCAGCATCAGCTGATGTCAGTTACATAAGGCTTATGATTGGAGGAAGCCTGTTTGCAGAGACAAAGTATGGGCAGTTGCACAACCGCGCGGTTCTCTCCTCGGCTTACTTCCTTGCATAAGACGCCCTTCAATTTTTAGTGTAATGGTTTTAGAAAAAAGTATCGTCTTATACATGGAAAAATATGGTATGTACGTATGTATGTATGTAAAGTTAGGAGTTTTGCCCCACTGTGTATCATGCTAACTTTTAACATCTATTGTTCTGATTGGAGGAGACCTTTAAAAGGAATTTATTTTCCCTTTTAATTTTAATTCACTCTAGATAATTTGGTGATTGTCAGACAGTATGGCCACCTCACTGCTCACTTGATGTCATTTATGGCCAATTTACAAAGTGTAATCTTTATTTATTTGAATGTATAAGCTGCCCAACTCCAATGGACTCTGGAGTTCCTTGGACTCTGTATAATTCCTTGCAGTTCCCACTGTTAATAACCCTGCATTGTGAAAACTGAACAGTGATTTTTACTGATAGTTTTGTGTACTTTAACTGCTTTCCTATCCATTAGAGAGCATTTTTCCCCTTTTTCGTTCAAGGTGAGTATCTGATTTTAAAAGTCAGATATTATATCTAGCCTGTTATTTCTAACTGTTTGCCGAGTCAGAAATATCCCAAAGTCGAGCTCCTTATAATTAAAGAACCTGGCAAGAAATACAACCAGTTGATAGTGGGTAAAAGCTGAAAGAAGAAAATACCAACTTCCTTTTCAGCAAGGGTTTCTATAAACAATGCCCTATGGAGTTTGATCTATGCTGGCCTCAGATCACAATATAAGTATATAATTGCAAAAGGCCTTCTCTTGTCCCCCAAATCATCCATGGGACACGTAGCGCAAACTGCCAATGATAACACAAGAGTATTTTGAGAGAAAAAATACATTTTTAAAGCTTCAGCCAGCCAGCCAGCCAGCCAGCCAGCTAGCCATCTTATATACCACTCTTTCCAAAGGCTACAACATGTTGGTCAGTTAAAGAATTCAGTCTGTTCACCATAGGGACCTCAGCCACTTGCACTAATCTAAGAGGCACAGATTATATATATTTTTTTTTGCGGGGGGGGGGGATTGGAAGAAAGAAGGGAAGATACAGAGCTTTTCAATTGAATCTTGACACTAATTTAACGTAAACTGAAGATAATTTACATTAGTAATTGTGTTCCTAATTGGCTATAGCAAAAAGGCTATTGGAAGTTCATTCTCAAAGAGAAGATTGAGTCAGAATGGTTGCATCTTGTCTAATCTTTTTCCTCAAAGATTTACCCAAGCCCATCAAAATAAAGCAACATACCACTCAAGTCACAACTGGAAGCTATATCAAATTGTCCAATGTGTATTCAAGGGTCAGAATAAAAAACTGCAAAGTAAAACAAAAACAAAAAACTTACGTTTAAGACGAGTGGTCTTCAAGGCCAGTCCCATGTAGAACACATGACAACTGTCCATTCGTGAGGTGACTAAAGCACAAGTGACTGAAGGGCTGATCCAGGAACGGGTGCAACTGGTGCACTACATGAATCTGTGCTAAGGCCTTCTTAGCTAAAGCTGCCACCTGCTCTTTGAGTAGGACCTTGAGTCCAAGAAGACCCCAGGATACACATAGACTCTAGTGGGAGAGTGCTACACTATCCAAAACTAGAGATGGAAAGACTCCAGGACCAGGGGCCCACAGCCACATGTAGGTGTTGAAAGGTGGGGCGAAAGCATTGAACTATGAGGCACCACAGGCTTGACCCCTCTCCCTGTCAACCAACTGAAGCTGATCACAGAGAAAGGAGAATTACTTATTAAATTAAATTTAAAGAATTAAATTGCTTATTGCTAAATAATGGAAATACCTTGATAATATCTCAGTGGATAGATTGCATGATAAGATCTGGGCTATAGCTTTGGTTGAGGAAGTTTCTGATAAAATCCATTGTATTATAAGGCAAAGTAATGAATGGCTGTTCTACAAGGAATGATTGAATTTTATTATTTATGTAAGAGACAAACATCCTGGCAACAGCTTGAATAAAAAATTATGGGCAAATTAAAATGCACCAGCTCTATGTGCTTTTTGAAAAAATAAAATAAATTTTAAAATAAAATAAAACTTAAAAAAAACCTTCTCCATATAGTTTTCTTGGCAACAGTATGGAGTTATTTGCTGATGACTTCCCCTGGTTTTTTTTTTTTTCTGTTCCAATCTTGTCTATACTTCTTTGATTTCTTAGCTGAACATCATTTTTACTCATCCATAACCAGCTATGGTGCAATTTGTTTAAACAGACATGAAATGCCAATCCAAACATGTTAAATTTCTAAGGAATTAGATTTCCTTAGTCTCATAATGTGTATTATGGGAATTGAAATATTTAAGGATGAGGAAAACTGAACAATAATCATTAGGAGACTATAGTTTGAACTTTCACTGTTATAAAGCCTTTCATCCAGAAATATCAAAGCATCTTCTGTATATGCAACAATGGATGATTCAGAACAATCCTTTGAGCTTTACCATCATGTCTCGCTGATGAAGAAAATGAAGGGTGACGGAGAGGTTGTGGATTCCTTCCTTTGCTTGGACTTGCAGTAGAAGTAAATTCCTTACACTGAATTTCTTGCAGCTTTAAGGGTGGATTGATAGAGCACTGGGCCTTGTCGTCAGCCAAGACACTCAGGATTATTGTGAGAATGCACAGGATTATTATGGAGGCTGCATTCTGCATCTTCACAAAACATCTTCTGCCATTCCACAGAAAAGGTGGGGACATTCATGCAGAGTAGAATGCATGCCACAGGCAGCTTTGTCTCCCAGGCACGCCCTATTCTCGCAATGCTTTGGAAGACCTCAGAAGCCCAGCCCCACATGGCCCAGCAGAATGGCACGAAGGGGCTTCTTGGCATGGAGGGCCAGGCTGGGCATGCCTCAGTAGCAGGAGCAAGAAGACGGTGAAGGTCAGCTGAGGTGGTGAAGTGCAGGGCTGCAGGGTCTTGGAGTGCAGGGTGGTGAGGGCAACTGGCTGGGACTGGGCTAGGGTGGCTGAGGTTTCCAGGGGCAGCTGCAGCTTCATGTTGCTCTGTAGCTCAGGGACCTCTTGCACCTCCAGAGCCATGGCACACCAAGAAACCCCTGAGCCTCAGAGTGGCAAGCAACTCCAGAGCTGCATGGTTCTGGGGCTGCTTGCCACCTCGCAAGGCAGGGTGCATGGCAGCCAAAAGGGCAGAGATGGGGGGAAGATAGGCAGGTGGGGAGAGTTGGAGTCAGTCCCTTACCTTACTGAAGCTTGGGGCTGGGTGGGACCCAGCTCAGAATGGCTTGGATTGAGGTGGGTCTTCGGCTACCAACCAGTGAAATTCACTTAACGATGGCAATGGGGATTGCTGGGATTCCCGTCACTAAGCAATGCAGTCAAGTGATGTCTCGCTTTATGACTGCATTGCTTGGTGATGAAAATTCCAGTCCCAATTGTGGTTGTAAGTCAAGGACAGCCACTGTTCAGACTACATATCCATGTTACTGAATCCCCAGGCCAGATGGCAATTCCACGTTTTCAGGCTCTTCTGGAAGGTCAGCAAAGTTGGAGCCAATTTGACCTCAGGGGAAATGATGTTCCAATGGAATGGATAGAAGTGAAGAATTAAGAAGCTTCAGCCCAAACCTATTTTGTATTCTTTCATGGAGTTATGGTTGCTTCTGTTTGCATCTAGCTTAGCCTGGCATTAGTTACTGATTATATGTTTGCAATTCTTCCAGATGTCTATTATTTCAGGAATGTGGTTTGAGAGTTTCTGAGCTCACTGAACTAAGAGCTTCATCCTGTGTTGAATACTACCAGAGCCCATAGCTGAACTTTCCCATATGTGATACCATCCAAATAAGCTCCTGGACAGTGGAGTCCTTGGGATTCTCTGAGCTTGGTTCTTTTCTTGCAAACGTTTCATTACCCAGCTAGGTAACATCTTCAGTGCTAGAATGGAGTGGGATTTGCTCTCTGTTTATATACAGTAGCTTGCCCTGCCAGTGTCAGGCTCCTCCTCCTCCTCGTCCTCCTCTTCCTCCTCCTCCTCCAAAAAGTGTGACAGAATTCCTGGAAGCTTGGTATTCAGACAAGTCAGCCATCAACAGGCACACTGAGATAAACAACATCTACACACTATTCAAAAGAGACAATAAAAAGAAACAAAAGACCAGAACATCTTGCCAGCAACCATCACCCAGATAAGCAGAGATTAACATCAACACCAGACAACTAATCAAGCAGTTAAACAATACCCTAATCAAGGAACTACCAAGAAAAACAAAACAAAACAAAAACAGAAACAAAACCCACCCCCACCAACACTGACAGGGCAAGCTACTGTATATAAACAGAGAGCAAACCCCATCCCATTCTAGCACTGAAGATGTTACCTAGCTGGGTAATGAAACGTTTGCAAGAAAACAGCCAAGCTCAGAGAACCCCAAGGACTTCTCAGTTCAACCCTGAGCTACATATATTCTCTTCTATTGGAATCTCCTGGACAATACCATATGGACAATGCTGGATAAGCTAAAAGAAACTATGGCGATGGAGAACAGCAGAAGACAATGATGGGTTCCACAGCTATGTTATGTGCATGCTTTTAATAAGTGACAGTACTAAAGTGGAAGAAAAGAGGTATAACACAAAACCTTATCAAAATAAACATCATGTTCCCTGTGGGGACTGTCAAAGTATAAATGAAGCACAGATGGAATATTATGCAAAAGAGGCATGCAATTTAGCTCTCCTGATTTCCATAATTGTTGCATCTAATTTGTATATGATGTTACATAAGAAGATTCAAGATGCAGAAGGAGAAGGTGGCAACCATATCTCTGCTGATTGGCTTCATGATCTAATTTCATATTTTCAGACAAGGTCTGGATGATTGCATAACCCTGCATATATAGCTTTGAGAGATGGCATTCCCACAAAATGGGAGCCATTTCTGCCAACCATGTTCTACCTCAAATTTCAGACAAACAGAACTCTAAAACTGGGTTATGATTATGCCTTCTGAAATATTTGCTGACAATATAGGGAAAGGCTCAGGACCCTTTTCCCATGGACATCTCTCAGGCTGGGTTTATTCAAAATCTTGCACACACACACACACACACACACACAGAGAGAGAGAGAGAGAGAGAGAGAGAGAGAGAGAGATATTTAAGAAAACTAATTCCACCATGAGGTATTACTCACAGTTTTGTGAGAAGTCAGATACATGAATTCCTTTCTCCCACCACGACTACCCCGCTAGCTTCTAATGGATTACGACCTGCATGAACAACTCAATCTATGGGAATATATTGGAGTCACAAGGCCAGAAATCTTTCACATCAATTCCAGAGCCTGTAATGTTACTGAATAATCTTTAGGTCACATTACTCACATAATCTTTGTTTGAAGAATTGAGTTATGGGACAAGCAGAAGGGTTCCATGGCTAGGTTTTGTTCTGAACTGTTCTAAATTGTTGAAGTATGAAAGCAGCTTTAGGCAGAACTGAGTGCACCATTCTTTGGACAGACAAGAAAGCCCAGTAGACAAAAGGAAGCCATAGGCATCTTTCTCTGACTGAAAGCCTTTTCAAGTCTAATATGTTATGCCAATTGGTTCCTTCATCTTTTATCTGGAAATGGAAGAAGACCCCCAAAATAACACCTTGATATCATCACAAACCCAATAATCTCTGAATGTTGAATTGTGCATTGCTGTGTCAGATCTGGTCATCAATCAGCACATGATTAGGAATGTTGATTGCAAATAATTATGGATACTGTAATGACCTGAAAGATCTTAATGCAGTATCAACAACATAGTTAACAGCCCCCTCCCCCCATCTTGTCAGTTGAAAACACAGTTAAGTAACAGGGAAGGAAATAATAAAGTTATACCCCTTCTTATATTTCTTAACAAGGATATCAAGCTCGGTTTGTTCTCAGATAGCTTACCACCATCTGAGTTACCGTTTAAACAGCAATAAGAAGAACAATCTTCCTGTGGATGTCCCATCTATAAATCAACAGTCATGTGCAGTAATTGTATCCTCTGAACTTCCTACAGAAAGCAATTTCAGCTTGGGGATTTCAACTCACAAAGAATGATTAGATCCAATAGCCTATCATTTTCCAATTATGTCTTTACGGCTGCAGTCCTATGTACACTAGCCTAGGAGTAAGTACAATGGAACACAACAGGATTTTTTTTTCAGAATAAAGACATATCAGTGATTGTTCTTTATACACAATGGAATCTTCTGACCTCTGGGACAACGTCTTGGAGAACATAGCATTGTTGGGGGCTTTCTTCTTGTTTATTTATTTATTTAGTTTATATGCTGCCTGTTTCTGCAGACGTTAGGTGGCTAACAATATAAAAAAAAAAAAATACCTCAGAAACCCCCAAAGTTCATATAAGCATAACAAATCAAAGACATAAAAACTAACAAATACAAATGTCTTGCACCTGCAAACCCACCTTCATATTACAGAACACAGAACATGTAGGTCTTCAAAATTTTCCTGAAGATTAGAAAAGAGGAGACTGATAAAATTACTACTGGTGGGGGGGATTCCAAAGAGTGAGGGTAGCTGCTAAGAATGCCCAGTTTGGAGGCCCTGTCAGGATGACAATCCTGTAGGGACAGGTTCTGGAGGGGAGCTGACCCTTTTTGATCTGGTTGGATGGGCGGATGAATACAGGACAAGGTGATTCTTCAGACAGGGAACCATGTAGGTCTGTAAAGGCAACAACCAGCGCCTTGAGTCATATCCAAAAGCCAGTTGGTAACCAACAAAGCTCTCAAAACAGCAGAGTCACACATCACTTCCTGGGTTGTGTCATCCTGCATCAGCTGCAGCTTCAGATATTCTTCAGAAGCAACCCCATGTAGAATGTGTTACACTATTCCAAATGGGATGAGATAGGGTATGAGTGACTCTGAGTAGGACTTCGTGGGGCTGATGTCAGTCTTGCAAGTTGGATCGTGCTGTACTTCCTCCTCCTTATACTTCAGTGAATTAGAGAAGCACTTGTCTGAACCACTTTTGAATGTTATCATGTTGTTCTGGACTTAAAAAAAATTCATCCCCTTTTACCTGTATATTTTCATCGAGGTCATCTTCTTTTCTCTCTACAATTCCAAAGTTAAGGTGCTGCCAGTGAGAAGGGCTGCTCCTTGTAGCTCCTTGTCACATCTCAGCATGGGAGGGCACCTGGCCCTGGGCCTCCAAAGATGACATTACAGTATGGAGAGGAACATACAGTTAGAGGCATGTGCTCCCAAACTATGAAGGGCTTCATAGTTTAAAACCAGCACCTTCAACATGAAATGGAAAAGAATCCAAAACCAGTGAAGATCTGAAACTAGTGTGTTTGTGTCTGTGTTTGTTTTGCCTACGTTCAATCATTACTCTTGCTGTAGCATTCTGAAGCTTCCAAACTGTTCTTCAAGGGCAACTTGACACATAACACATTATGGTAGTCAAAAAATGTTTCCCCAAACATGGATTTCTATAGGGATCCTGTCTCTATCTACATAAGTCCATAGATGGTACATCAACTTAAACAGGTTGCTTCACACCACAGAGATCTCTTGTACTGCCAGTGACAAAGGATCCAGAAGTACATATAAGCTATGGATGTGATCCTTTAAGGAAGTGCAACTCCACTTCACTAACCTGGAGAGATAAACCATCCACCAACAGCACTTCTGTCTTGTCTGGATTAAGATTCAGGTTTTTTGGCCCTCATCCAGTCCATTACTACAGTCAGGTATGGCTATATGCATGTTAAGCCCACCACCACCTCTTCCATTTTAAATGAATAAAGCCAATTGATTTGCAGGAAAAATATGCTTTGCTTTAAAATGCTGATGACTAAGGTTCTACAGCATTTCAGTCTGAAAGGATAAAAAGTAATATGAAGCACAGCTGAGCATGCAAGTTGCACCTCTTGCCTTCTCTTAAGTCAAGCATGCCTTTTCCTGGAATTGTGGTGTGATCACAGAAAAGATGCAACTTCTTTAAGGAGTTACCAACAGTTGGGAATGTGTGCCCAGGCATGCTCTGAATCATCTTTTCCCTATTGAATCCAAATTACTGCATAACTGCTCTTGCCACGCAGCCAGTCCAATGTTACATCCAGAGATGGATAGGTCCGTCTGTTTCCAGTTCTTATCAATTTTGCATCTGTTTATCCATAAATCCTTTCAGTCCTGCTTCTATACTGATCTCTATTTAAAACACAAAGACAAACACACACTTCACACTTTAACAAAATACTGTTTGTTTTGTGCGTGCATTTTTGTTCTAAGGTAAGTATGTGGCATTTTTTTCCTCCTAAAATAGGCAATTTGATACACAATTTTTCCTAAAATAGACATTTGGAAGATACGGTACATATTCGAGCCTTGAATAATGTCAAAACAAAAAAGGAAAAATAACTGCATAATAAACTATGGGCATAGACAGACACTCATGTTAAAGTGCAATCCACTGGTCTTTGTACTAGGAGAAAGTTATCCCTTCATAAGTTGTGCTGCCGCAAGAGAACAAGGGATGCAGTGGTGCAGCGGTTTAATGACGCTGAAAGTTGCCAGCCAGAAATGGTCGACACTTCAGCAGTTCGAGCCCAGCTCCATGCAACAGAGTGAGCTCCTGCTTCCTCCCCAGCTCCTGCCAACCCAGCAGTTCAAAAACTCACATCAGTAGATAAATGGGTACTCTCACTCTGGTGGGAGGAAAAATGCTGGTGGCACTTGCACGGGAGATGGGAGCAGTTGCCGGAATGTGGAAGCCGCGCACACCCAAAAAAGGCGCGAAGCAACGGAAACCCCGCCTCCTGCACTCGCCAGCTGGGCTCTGCTCTAGGAAGGAGGCTCTGGCAAACCCCTTCCGAAACACTTGCCTTGAAAACTGCAGGGACTCGTCCAGGCAGTCGCCACAGAATCGGTCACGATTGAGTTCAGATAAAAAAAGAAAGAAAGAGAACAAGGTCTATTCTGCCTCAGTATCAGGGTTGGTGAGTGGTGCGATCCTTACAGCTGTAACACGGGTCAAATTAAAGAAAGCGATTGGTAGATTGCCCCCACTTCATCTTCCCTCCCACCAAGTATCACTTGCTGGTGGGGAAAACAACCACCTGTTACTTTCCTTAAGGTGTGGTTGGGCAAAGGCAAAGGCAAAGGCAATGGCATTTGACGTGGCAGATATGGCAGAAATTAGACAATGTTCTTGTAGTTGAGGGGACCTGGATGAACACTATCCTCACGAATCAAGTCAGCTTGTCAAAAAATGTGGACTAAACGGCAGTGTTGACCAGGCCAAAATCCAAAAAACATATAGGTGGGAGAAAGTGTAACACTGCATTGTGATTTGTTTTGTTTAATATGCTGTCTGGTTAATGTAGGTTGGCCAAAAATGTTTGAGGGTTAAAACTGCCTATTAAAGACTAACCCAGTGGTGGGTAACCTTTGACCCCAGAGGGCAGCATGAGACCTTCTGACTCCTTTTTGTGGCTCCTGTAGGCTCTTTCTGACTGCACCATCTCTCCCTCCCTCCCTCTCCACCCCTCCCTCCCCACACTTGTATTAAGGTTGATCATATTCTGATGACTTTCAATATTTGCATTTGGAAAATATTGGTTTCTCTCTTCCATATCAAATGCCATT
Organism: Liasis olivaceus; assembly: GCA_030867105.1. Taxonomy (NCBI): domain Eukaryota; kingdom Metazoa; phylum Chordata; class Lepidosauria; order Squamata; family Pythonidae; genus Liasis; species Liasis olivaceus. Next base: position 12,992,807 of record CM061351.1, on the reverse strand, counting down.
CTATTTCTTTGTCATAATTCCTCTTTTTTGACACTCAAAGGTTTTTCTTCCCTTCTGTCATATCCCGCTTCCAAAATGCAAGCTAGCTAGATGACAGTAAAGGGAACAGGGACATCCCACCCCCAACCATCTCCATCATTGCCCTATTAAACGTCATCTTAAGGCTGAAGATGAGAAAAGATAAAATAAAGCAGGCCAAATCAGCCATTGAATTTTAATTTCTAGTGGAAAGATCTCCACATTGCAGAACAATCAACATGAATAGCATTAATTGGCCTGCTTGATAGAAGCACTCCAGAAAACATTATAGCTCATCACTTTAGGACCCTAATGTGGCTACAAAAGTGTCCCTAATGCCAGAAGAGCCAGAGAACTTGTTTCAGAGAATCTAATGTTCATCCACTTTTTTAACACTGCCAGTTTAAAACTCTACCCATGTGTGACTGATCTTCCTGTATTAAGCAAAATTATATATTGGTACTCCAATTATTCATTAATATCATAATGTTATTATAAAGTGAGCTGTATCAATGTATATCCTAATTCTTCTTACAAGAAGAATATAAGAATAACCTTGATCAGACAAAGGTCCATCTTAGTCCACCATTCACTTTCTTAAAGTGATCAGGTAGATGTCTGTGGGTGTTCACAAGCAGGGAGACAGAGACGGTATGTCTCTCCTGCTGTTGTTTCCATACAACTGGTATTTGGAGGGATGTTACCCCCTACCAAGAAGTAACATTCAGTCATCACATCTACTAGATCTTGATAAACCTGTTGTGAATTTATCCAATCCCCCTTTAAAGCCAACGTAGTTAGTGACCATCACTATATCTTATGGTAATGAATCCTGGAAGTTATTTATGAGCTGGGTGAAGACGTTGTTTCTTTTGTCTGTAAACTGGTGCTGTTCTGACAAGTAAGGCAGCAACATGAATCAAGTTATGATCAGTAAAGAGCTTTATCTTCGACCTTGAATCTTAAGTGTCATAGGATTCTCTTTTTCAAGACTGGAGATAAGATTGGAGATAAGGCTCTGATCTTGGAGAGGGGATCTGAACTAGGTTCTGCCCTCCCCTTTAATTTTGATAGCTGGCTGCTTCCAACATTGGCATGCTGAGGAGTGGCCAAAAGGGACCCAGGATTCAAAAATGTAATGCTTCCGGCCAATTGGTATCCAGGTATATCAGGGTATGCTAACTCCATGTAACATGTTATCAGTTTTAAGCTCATTTTACCTTTTCCTGAACTTTGGGTTACAACAAGCAACTTGGCACCAGTGATAGTTAAACTAATAGGCAAATGGAATATGAAAAGAAAAGAAAAGAAAAGAATTTTATCACTGCCTGGAAAAGGAGAATGAAGTCTGCAGCTGGGTACATGCTAAGATCTTGCATTGATGTATGAACCAGGAAGCAATTCATCAAGATCAGATCAGACAGAGATTGGAGGACAGCAACCAGAGATAAGAACATTAACAGTTAACTGCCATGCAGTAAGTCACTTTTGACTCAGCAACCTAACAAATCAATGAAAGACTGAGGTGACATGGAAAGGAATGTGTGATGGACGCCGCTGGCAGGGAATAAAGAACAGACTGGGTTTGTTTTGGAAGACTCCTTTGTCTGAACCATCTACCTGTGCTATGTAGCTGTCTTCCCCCATAACCCAGGTTGAGGTCAGCCAACTCAGCTGTGAACTGAAAGTATGTAATTTGGTATGAGTGAATGAATGTGGAGTTTTTTTTTTTCAAACTTTGAAATCAATAAAATGTTATTGTTGCTGAATTTCAATGTCTTATATTGCTTATTGCATAAGATTAAGGTACTTCTCAGGAGACTGGCAGCTGCCCTTCTATATTAGCAAGAACCCAATTGTATGAGAAAACAAGGTCTGATTCCTTGGAGATAAATTCTTGTTTTACAGACCTTCATAGACTTAAGTCAGGGGTCCTCAAACTTTTGGGCTTGTGGGCACATCTGGGACTTTGAGAGCATATCATGAATGCTGTGGCTACCATGAGTGAGGTAACTTGCCCATTCATAGAATCATATTGGAAGGATTCTTGGAGATTATCCAGCTGAACATATTGTTCAGTGCAGGATCAACTATGGCATCTCTGACACTTATCAAGATTACCAACAAAGGGGAGCTCACCATTTCGTGCGACAGCCTGTTCTACTGGCTGAGAGCTCATACAGTAGGAAGCTCCTCCTGACATCTACCCTGAACCTACTTCCTTGCAATTTTAACCCACTGGTTCTGGTCCTGTCTTCTGGGAAGAAGTCCACTCCCTTTCTTATGTGACAGTGACTTCAAATATTTGAAGATTACGATCACATCTCCTTGCAGTCATTTCTTCCATAGGCTAAATACCCAGATCCTTTAACCATTCCTCATAAGGAACCCTGAATAATCCCCAAGTAATTATTCATGGATTCACAGTACCCCAGGTACCACATCGGTACTGTAGCCTTAGGTTCTGGTTCAATAACAGAGAAACTTCTGCCCCAGCTATATCCTTTAGTACCAGCCTATGTCTGTCTGTCTGTCTCTCTGTCTATCTATCGACTCAATATATTTACAAAGGTAGGGCATTCCACTGTGAATTGTTTTCCCCTCTCACTTCTGTTAAATGAAAAATGCAAATCAATGGTGCATTGTGGTTGTCCTTGAATGTAAACAATAATCACAATAACCTATTATTCTACAAAAAAAAATTAGTAATGTATTTCTAAGAGTTCTGCTAACTCATAACTTCACAGCTTCCAACCAGAATGCAATTACTTAGATGCTCAAGTTGAATCCCCTATTACAAAAGTCTGATATAAAAATACTGGACTTACCGTACAGCGTTTGAGAAGATCCCTTCCTAGAGAATGAATGGGCATCAAAATTATTACTGCATGATAAGTAAGCAGCTAAATTAATGGTGCTGTTGCTTTCCTTCCAGATTAAATGATGGTAACTAAAACACTGGCATCCTCTCTCACATCTCCTTTCAAATTTAATAATGTCATTGCCTTTGTGGCCATCAATCATTCCAAGGCATTGACTCTTAACTGTATTCCTTGTGGATAATCTTGACTGTCAGGTGTAAAGTAGAATAATTAACACTACTCGGCATGAGCAGGAAGGTTAGGCTGCTGGGTTGTTATTCCAAGGGAGAGTTAGACCTGAGTAATTGTCAACTTGTCATCAACTGATTGCTTTGAATTTATACTGAGCCTCGTGAACATATTGCCTTCTATGAAACAAGCTGATCTGGAGGTGACACAGATGTGTTGAAAGGGAAGCAGTATTCTCAAGAAAAAAATGACAAATGCTCTCATAATGTCCTCCTTCAGTGACTCCAGGATGAAACCTGTGACATAAGCAGTGTTCGATGGGATGTGATACATACATAGTGCCCCCTATCACCCCCTGTAATAGCAAACTCAGGTGTTGAATGTCTGCAGGAATGATGCAGACATGTCAAACTATTAGGGCTCAAACTGATCTTCGACTGTCACTGCCCCAAATGGTGAGGCTCAGGTGGCAAGTTCCTTGAATCTTGAACAAGACCATAATGGTTAGGTAGGCAGAGAACTACATTTCCCATTTCTCTTGTGATATCTTACATAACTCAAAGTCTGATTATAATTTCAGGAAAAAGACGTGGTTCAGATTTCTTATAAGTGTGTCAGGGCTCAGTTAGTGGCTGGCAGATTCCGATCTAACTTGGTGGACTTACTGAATTGGGCGAGCAAGAATGCAGAGAATGTAAACATGCATTCATCATCAACAGTCACTATCAGGGCTTGAGAAAAGAGGAAATTCAAGTCTCTTCTTCGGATAGGGTAGTTCTGTGAGACAGCATGGACGGGTTGAGAGCTGACCGGGTATAAATTCTGAACTACCATTCCAGCTTGTTCAGGAACTGTCAGCTATCTATTAATGGCTGCCATTTCCTGGAATATAATAAAATATAGGTTGTAGCTATGTTTATCCTAGTCTCTGTGGAAGCATGACAGAGTATACCATTGTAGACCGATGATGGATGAGATTAGGGAATTCATTTATTTGTTTGTTTGTTTATTCCATTTGTATATTGTTAAATCAATTGCAGATTAATGGCACTTACTAGGTGAGGTCTCCCAAATGTCAAATATTATATACTTCTTGAAAATTAAAATGTCAAAGTTCAGCTTTTATTTATCTTTAGTTTTCTAAGTGCATTTTGACTTTTTTTCTTCTTTTCCCATTGGAAAGTATACAATCCAGTAGTCTGCCTAAAGCTTCACTTACACTTGCCTGAAAGGGCATTGATTGCTTTCTCTAGTGCTCCAACACTGCCACAGGAAGCACAGATTACTAATGAATGCTGCTGGTTTTGTTTAATATGCATTAGTAAATGGCAGCCATTAATATATAGCTGGCCTTTTATCAGTTATGAAACTGTTGGTTGTCTGAACTTCCAGGGAAGAACGAGCGAACTGAAGATGTCTCCACTGATGGTGGAGCAGACCGGCTCTTTGGGATTCCTCTTTGGACAAAGAGAGGACTTGGAATTGCCCACAAGTAGTCCAGACAGTTGCTCCTTGTGAGGAGACTGCCAGCAATGGTCTCTGGCAGGTTTAGAGCTCTGAGACCCAAACTCTGGTCAGTGGTTTTAAGGACACTGGGTTTGCATACTTCCTTTTCAAATCACTTTCAGAAATTGCTTATTAACTGCTTTTCAGCTATTAGGAACCTTTGGAATGACATGTTTTACAGCACTGGGTAAGTTTCCTTCAATCCTTAGTGAAAGAATTTTTAAATGCAAGTTTAAGGATTTAAAAAATATTTCTTTTGGAATAAACAGCAAAAAGGTAATTAGAACATTGATTTTGGAAAGTTACAAATGGATTAAGGGTCCAGGCAGATTTGAAATAAGATTTTGAAATTCATTATAAGAATCCTTCCTGTGGGAAAATGCTGTTGCTTTGAATTCTAAAAAAAAAAAAAAAATGAGGACTTTGAAGACACTAGAGGGAACCAGAAGGAACTAAAGATTACAATTAAAAGAGAAGAACACTTAAATTTGACTTACTAATACAGAATGGAGCAAAATACTTTAATATTGGATGTATTGAAGGATATTTGTGAACAGTGGACCCAGAAGTTAATTTTAAAAATGACTACCATTATAGATAAACTGCCTTTAAAAGATGCTATGGAAGAGGAACAAGTTTTACCAGACAAGACTGAGACTGATCTGAAAGTGGATTTAAACACAAGGTTCACTTTCATCCAGCATGACTGAGCCACAGAGTTGAGGAAAGTGGAATTTAAAAAGGTTTTATTCCTGTGCAGGAGCAAAGAGGTACACAAGTCCAAATTGAGCAGCCCTAATTGAATCAAACACCATCCATTTATTCAGTTCAGCTAACAAAGAAGTTCACCACAATTGATTAACAATCTGCATATCATTACACATGCATGTTAGCTATGCATCCCATTATAAGCATTTATTTAATTAATTTTTACCTCATTGTAATATTTGTTCTCCTCCTTTGGGTGGAGATTTTACTATTATAATTAAGCAAGGGTGCCAAAAGTTATCTTTTGCCAAAGACACCCTCCTCCTGTCCTTCATTATCCCGTTGGATCTAGTTCAAATGCCCAGTCCTTTAGATGGTTAGCCTTTATCTAGCCATTTCCTGTGAGAACTCTTTGTACCAGGGTAATCTATTTCCTCAAAGGCCATCCTCTGTGTTAAAGGTGAACTTAGTTAAAGGCTAAATTACTTGAAGGCTAATTTCCAAGTTTTTATTACCTAAAGGCCATTACTCAAAAACTCATTTTTGCTTTTTTTGGTCCTCACAAGAATGATATGCAAAAAGATGCTACATCGGATATACAAAAGAAACTGGCTGATGTCTTAATAATTGAAAAGGGATATACAAATAACAAACTAAAAGAGTGACCTGGATAACTTTCCTATTAGATTTACAAAAGAGACTTGTTAAAAGTTTTGAAGAATTTTGTGAGAAGGGACAAAGAAAAAAAATGAAAAGAAATCAAGTTCTAGGACATTATTTGAAGGGGTTAAAGATGAAGACGGTTAAAAGTAAAAGGAAGGAATATAAAGTTGGTTTATTTGATCAAGGTTAAAATAGATATGTTGTTATCTCTGGTAACTCTTAATGGACTTTTGCTGATCAGGACTGAACGACAAGGTTTTAAGGATTTGATTATAGATAAGAGATGAGATATGGGAGGAAGAGATCATTTGTTGCATTTTAAGAGAAGATGATAAGTTACTAAAATTGTGTATACTTTTTATGACCAAGGGGGAAGTCATTTCTTTATATATTTCTTTTCTTTTCATTACTATATTCTTATTTTTTCTTTCTTTTCTATTTTTCTTTCTTTTTTTATTTTCTGCTCTTTCTATTTTTTCTTTCTATTTTTTTCTTTTTCTTAGTTTGTATTAGTTTTTATCTTTTTAATTGTAATGTTTTATATGTGTGTGTGTATGTATGTATATATATGTGTATGTGTGTGTGTGTATATATATATGTATATGTATATGTGTGTGTGTGTGTGTGTCTATATATATATAAAAATTCCCCTCTCACCCCTATGGGTGGTACGTGTCTTCCTCAATCTCAGGTCCTCTACCAGAGGCCTGGGAGTTTGAGGGTTCTGCGCAGTATCTTAGCTGTTCCTAGCACTGCACTCTTCTGCACAGAGAGCTCTGATGTTGTTCCTGGGATCTGTTGGAGCCACTCTCCCAGCTTAGGAGTCACGGCCCCGAGTGCTCCTACCACCACTGGGACCACTTTGGCCTTGACTTTCCACATCCTCTCGATTTCCTCCTTCAGGCCCTGGTACTTCTCCAGCTTCTCATGCTCCTTCTTCCTGATGTTGCTGTCACTTGGCACTGCTACATCTATCACTACCGCTGTCTTCTGGTCTTTGTCTACTACCAAGATGTCTGGTTGATTGGCCAGTACCTGCCTGTCCGTCTGGATCTGGAAGTCCCACAGGATCTTAGCCCTGTTATTCTCCACGACCTTCTGTGGAATCTCCCATCTGGGCTTAGGGGAGGTCTAGCCCATACGCTGTGCAGATGTTCCTGTACACAATGCCAGCTACTTGGTTGTGCCGTTCAGTGTATGCTGTTCCTGCCTGCATCTTACACCCTACCACTATGTGTTGGACTGTCTCTGAGGCCTCTTTGCACAATCTGCACCTTGGATCCTGTCTAGTGTGGTAGACCCCTGCTTCTATGGATCTGGTGCTTAGTGCCTGTTCTTGTGCTGCTATGATCAGTGCCTCAGTGCTGTCTTTTAGTCCGGCCCTTTCCAGCCACTGATAGGATTTCCCAATGTCAGCCACCTCAGCTATCTTGTCTTGCCATGGCACTTCCTCTGCTTGAACCTCCTGCCTTGTCTGCTGCTGCCTGAGGCATTCTCTCAGCAGCTCATCTTTGGGTGCCATCTTACTGATGTACTCCTGGATACTTCGGGTTTTGTCCAGGACAGTGGCTTTGACACTCATCAGGCCCCGCCCGCCCTCTTTGTGCCTGGTGTACAGTCTCTGGGTGTTGGACTTGGGGTAGAAACCTCCATACATTGTGAGGAGCTTCCGGGTCTTCACATCGGCAGCCTCCATGTCTTCCTTTGGCCAGCTCACTATACCAGCAGGGTATCTGATGACTGGCAGGGCATACATGTTGATGGCATGGATCTTGTTCTTCCCATTGAGCTGGCTCTTCAGGACTTGTCTTATCCTTTGGTGGTACTTGGATGCTACTGTCTTTCTTGCCTCCTCCTCATGGTTCCCATGTGACTGTGGGACACCAAGGTATTTATAGCTGGTCTCTATGTCTGCTATGTGGCCCATTGGTAGTTCCACTCCATCGGTCTTAACTACCTTCCCTTTCTTTACTATCATCCTGCCATACTTCTCCAGTCCGAATGACATCCCAATGTCCTCACTGTAGATCCGTGTCAGGTGGATCAATCAGTCGATGTCTCGTTCACTCTTAGCATACAGCTTGATGTCATCCATGTAGAGGAGGTGGCTGATGGTGACTCCACTCTTGAACTTGTACCCATATCCAGACCTTGTGATTATCTGTCTGAGGGGGTTTAAGCCTATGCAGAACAGCAGTGGGGACAGTGCATCACCTTGGTATATGGCCACTTGTGCGAGCTGTCTTGAGTTCACTTCCAGTGTTGTCTTCCACAGTCCCATTGAGTGCTTGAGGAAGGTCCTTAGTGTCCTGTTGACTTTGTATAGTGCCAGGCATTCACAGATCCATGTGTGCAGCATTGAGTCATAGGCTTTCCTGTAGCCAATCCAGGCTGTGCTCAGATTGGTCTGCCTAGACCCTGAGTCTTGGGCAACTGCCCTATCTATGAGTAACTGGTGTTTTGAGCCTCTGGTGTTGTTCCCAATGCCCTTCTGAGCTGTGCTCATGTACTGGCCCATGTGGTCATGTAGGTTGGCAGCTAGGATGCCTGATAGAACTTTCCATGTTGTGGGGAGGTTATTGGCAGGTTATTGGCCGGTAGTTGGATGGTGCTGTTCCTTTGTGAGGGTCTTTCATGATCAGCACTGTCCTTCCTTGTGTTAGCCAGTCTGGGTGGAAGCCTGCTGCTAGCAGGGTTCATCTCTGCTGCTAGGCGTTCATGCACTGCTGTTAGTTTCTTTAGCCAGTAGGTGTGGATCATGTCCTGGCCAGGTGCTGTCCAGCTTTTCATGTTCTTGACCTGCTGTTGGATGTCTGCTACTGTGATGGTGACTGGTTCCTGTTCTGGGAGATTGCTGTGGTCTGCTTTCAGGTCCTGCAGCCACTTTGCACTGATGTTATACGTCTTCTCTTTCTCCCATATGTTCTTCCAGTACTGTTCAGTTTCCACTGCTGGTGGCTCAGCTGCTACTCTGTGGTTGCACTGCAGTTGGGAGTACACTTTGGATGGTTCTTTGGAGAACAGGGCATTTATCTTCTTGGCCTCTGCTTCTCAGATGGAGTCAGGCCCATGTATTTTTTCAGTAGCCGAGTCTTATCCTTAATCTCCACACGCTTCTGTAGTTCCACCAGCTGACTGACTTCTCTCCGAGTTGCCTTGATCTTAGCCTCCAATCTCATTTTCCAGGGTGGGTATGTACTGCTGTTCTTCTTGATTGTGTAGCCAAGCATTTCCAGGATTACAGTGGCTGTAGCATATACCAATTCATTGGTTTGAGTTATGGTGGTAGTAGGGATTGTCTGGAGGTCTCTGTTGGCATCTTCTAGCATACTATCTGATGGTACTTCTCCACTGAGCCTTGGTAATCGGACTCGAGGGTTGACTGTAGCTAGTTTATCCATGATCTTATGCCACATATCAGCTCCTGTGCTCTGTAATGGAAGGGGTGGCAGTGACATTCCAGCTTCAGGTGTTGGCTGCACATCTGCTTGTTCTTCCAGGTCTGCTTGAGTCCAGGTTGTAATGTGGAGTTGGTCTATCTCAAGTTGTGAGAGCAGCTTCCTCTTCACTATGTTGAAGCGCTGGGTAACTAGTTGTTTCTCAGTTAGTGTGAATGTAGGCCTTCTGTCTATCCATAGTTCCCTCATACGTTTCATATATCCCCTCTCATTAGGTCTGCTGTTGTAGTAACATTCCATCATTTCCAAGTTCTCTTGTCTCATCCATGTATGGTTTGTTCCAGTAGCCCACTTAACATCAGATTGTCCTGGTTCCCCAACATCTGACGCGGACCTTGTTAATCCGGGCGACATCCGAGCTGGCATGACTCTCTTAGTTTGTGTCACTCTCATATTTTGAGGTAGGCAGGTGAAGTGTTAGGGGGTCTTTGCCCAGGGACCCCTACTGGTAAGGTAGGTACCAGCCGGGATTTGAACCCTGGTCTCCTGCATCAAAGGCGGTGTTCTAACCACTACGCTATCCAGCCGCTCTCTATATACATATATATATGTGTATTCATATATATATATATGAAAGGAAGAAAGGAAGAAAGGAAGGAAGGAAGGAAGGAAGGAAGGAAGGAAGGAAGGAAGAAAGAAAGAAAGAAAGAAAGAAAGAAAGAAAGAAAGAAAGAAAGAAAGAAAGAAAGAAAGAAAGAAAGAAAGAAACTTGGTTGTCTCCATGTTTTCTGGCATTCTTTCATTTTGATATTTGTTAGTTTGGTTAGTTTTAGCATGGCTGTTGAACCACATGTCTTCACAACATTCCAGTTATCACATAGCCCAGAAGAAAGAGGACTGTGGAATTGCCTTGACCTATAGGATTTCTATAGCAAAAAAGCTCAGAGCAATAGACGAGGTAAATGTAAGCTGGATCTCAGTCATAGAATCATAGGGTGGAAAGACCATTTAGTAAATCAGGTCAACTCTGGGATGAGAAACAATAGGTTTTGCCTTTCTTCTGCATGGCATCTCTTCAGGTTCTTGAACAGCACTTCTTCCTTAGTCTTTTCTACTTAAAGATAAAGATACTAAGTTCTCAGTCTTTCTTGGCAGACCTGGTTTCAGTCCCCTGATTATCTTTGTAGTTCTTTTCTGAATCTACTTCAGTTTTCTGAATCCTCCTCAGTCTTTCAGTGGCATCGTCAGCATTTTCTGGCAAGCTATCTGTATATAGCTTCCCATTTTCCTATGTCTGTGCATTATAAAACTAATGAACATTCAACAAATGAATGCCATTTATTTTAGTTATGGAAATGGATGGGAATTTTAACAAAGGAGTGCTGAACAAAGATCCATTTATTTCTCATTCATTTCAGTTTGCATCTTAGCCCTGGAACAGTCTCTACAGTTCACAGAAAGAAATCACAGAAAACAGAGAAATAGGCTTTGAGTTTTAGCATTGCCTATAGAATCCTATTTGTTTGAATCTTGGGAGGTAGTTGGAAGCTAGAATATTTCATATTTTTGAATGAGAAACAAAGAATATCAATAGAAGACTCTGGATTTTCATTAGAAAGCAGCAGAAAATGAATGAAAACCATAACCACAACCAAACTATTTCTAAATCAACTTGGAAAATAAATGAGAAGCAGAAATTAACAACAAATCTTACTTGAAATAAATAAATAGACAAAAGAATGAAATGCCTAGATGGCAGCAAGGAAGATAGGGAAGAAACACTGATAAAGCAACAGTACCTAAATTTTTTTGGTGCCCCATAATTAAGGTATACAATGTCTTTTTTTTTTTTTAATTATTATTAAAACAATGCTGGAAAAATAGCAAGCATTATCATTCATACCTTTTCCCCATAAATATAATTTTGGAATATATCTATATCTATCTATTTGTTGTTGTTTAGTCGTTAAGTCGTGTCCGACTCTTCATGACCCCATGAACCATATTGCGCCAGGCCTTCCTATCTTTATCTATCTATATCTATATCTATAAATATAAAACATTATCTAGAATACACTTTTTAAAATGTTATTTTCTCTTATATAAATGTTGTGGTCCTTTGTGGGTGGTGTATGTATGTTTTGAATGACAATCTCTCAAATACAGGTAGTCCCCAGTTTAACGAGTTCTGTTCCCAAGATCTGTCCGTAAGTTGAATTTGTATGTAAGCTGGAACAGTATTATTGTGTAACACTATATAAATAGCATTGTGTAATGAACTCGAACCACTGTGTATTTCACTTGAATCATTGTATATTTAACTCGAATTTTGCTACAGTATGCTCTGTTCTTAACCATGAGTCGTCCTTAAAGTGGGTGTTCTTAACCCAGGGACCACCTGTATTCACTCTTCATCAGATGCATTTTTCCAAAATGCATGCTGCTTTGGAGAAACATCAAAGCAGGGAACAACAGATGCCAAGAAAATCCAAACACTGCCACCACAGATGTCCTTTGGGCAGGCCATGCCACCGGGATCTCAAATAACCCCAAGCAGGTTTCTTCTCCATCTCTTCCCACAATAAATTCACCTCTACCCAACATACAAACCAGAGGCACTATTCTTTGGCTTTGCCACTCTTTCCTCTCTATTCTGTGTAGCCTTTTTCTACTGCCTGTGGTCCAGGCCACTTAGACTATAGCCTTTCTTTTTTCGAATAAACAGCTGTGACCACTTCCAGCCCTAAAGGAATGAACATGTGGGAATTATTTCAGAAATGTTTACCCTCTTCATTCCATTCCTGTATAACATATGCAACTAGAGGGAGAGAGAGAAAGCCACTTGCCACTCAAAACACTACCCCAAACCAGGTAACAATATTTCCTCTGTTTTTGTAAGATAGGAAAATGGGGAGTGGGAGAGGAGGAAGACCCTTGGCAAGTATACATTCATATCCTGAATGCAGTGAACTTTCAGATTCTACCCTCTCTCTTTCTTTCTTTTCTGCATGGCTTTGGAAGGTCCTTAATCTTGCAATGGCTTGTGAAGAGGACAGGAATTTGTGGACGTGGCTTTCAGAACAGTCAGGGAAACAGAATAATCAGCCCTCAGCATCATTACAGAAGAGAAACGAAAGCCATTATATTATTGGTATATTTGCAATTTATCATGGTAGCATTCTCTTTAGATAGGTTGAGATGAAGGCAGTCCTCTTCTAGGTTAATTAATTAGCTTTGGAATGGTTTTCCCTGTTAGGTTGCTAGCACATAGGGACTTTTGTTGGGGGGAGGGTGGCAGAAGCAAACAGTTCCTTTAGTGTTCAAGAATATATTTTGCATTTATGAACTGAAATGAATTGTTTGTTTGTGAAAATGAGAAAGGCATTCTGCAGTTCTACACAAGGTTTGTCTAAGGTCATCAGTCTATGTTAGCTAGCTATGTCTTATCATAAGTTACTGGCAGGGGTGCCTCAGTCCTGCCCACTGCATAGGTGACTTCATGTGTATTGTGGGGAATGCCCAATAGCACTGAAAGAGGAAGAACAATCAGATATGGGCATGATTAGATAATAGTATGGGATGTTCACTTAATAAGTGACCTCCAGAACTGGATTTTTTGTGTCATTCCTCCTTTTCAAGATGATGATAGGAGGTCCTTTTCAACATGGTACCTTAGTTATGGAATGGTTGACTGGGTGGAACTTATTTGCTGGTTAACTGACAGTTATGGGTATCATGTTCTATGTGTGATAGCTAGTTTAGATATTTTAGGGAGTTATGCTAAAGATATTAACAGTTGTTTTAATGTGCATTATAAACTAATTGACATTTAAAACTAATGAACATCTCAATGTCTTACAGAAACTAATAAAACTAATGAACATTTCAATGTCTTACAGAATAGTGTTGTAAACCTTTAAGTGGTGGGTACTGGCTTCAGATAAAATCCAGATCAAAGAAGAGGATATTTTGGAATAGATCTGCATTCATCCAGCAGTGCTCCAAGCAGTCAGTCATTTAAACAAACATGTTCAATCTGAAGAAGACTAACTCTTGCCAGGTTTACACCTGCCTTTTCCAGTTTTTGATTTTAAATAGCCAAGGTATTTTATTATTGATGCCAGGGGTGTGCAACCATTTTCAGGTTGAGAATTAGACTTGGTCTTTAGATAGGATGCTATCTATCCCATTCCAGAAAGCGGATGGAGCCAGAACAATGAAAAGACATCAAGATACTGAAACACAGTTAATACAGCTCCTTGCTGTATTTTAACATTTTTTCCCTTTTCTATTATATTATTCATTATAATTCAAGGCAACTTGTGATGCAGGCATGTGATCTGCATCCATTCCTTAAGGAGTAGGATGCAGGCCATCCACCCTGTGTTTCACACTTTTGCCATTGTGGATCAGATAAGGCTGAATTACTTGTTACATTCCCCTTTATTGAAACTTTCCTGAGGCTCTGCAGATAGATAGATAGATAGATAGATAATCTCCTTCTTAAAGAAAGTTCCATCTGCAAAATGTAGATGTTTTGCAAGTATCAACAATCACATAGTTTTGGAGAAGAAATCCTAGTTTCTTACCGGAGAGGTTAACAATGGAGAAGTTTGACAGTCATTCTGACTTTCTTTATACACCCTTTAAACTTCAGTTACATAATTGTGATTGCAATTGAGTATCATAGAAAATGATGTTTAGTTCAAATCTGGCAATATGGGATACTCTTTTTTTTTAAATACATACATACATACATTCTGTATTATGATGAATGATCCATACACATTAACATATAAAAGAATATAAAAGCAATTAAATATAATAAAAACCCTATATGCGGAGAAAGAATTTTTTCCCAGAAAGATAATGGCTATAGATAGACAGATTGTTATTATGATTGTACAATTGATGCTCAATATAACATTAATAAAAGATACCGAGCAAAGTATGTTGAGTTGTTTTCATAATATTAAAAAGGGGAAAAATATGACTTTTGAGCTTAGTCTTCACTGTGTTATTGTTTTTAAATATTAAACAGAAAAGAAAAGAAAAAAAAGGAGGAAAAAAGAAAGAAAAATATCTCTAAAAACAATATAGATAAATATTTGAGTTTTGACTTCCCCCTTCTTTGTTCTTCAATCAATTTGCAGTATCTATTGGTATCAACTTTAGAAACCATGCTCTGAATGTTTGACTTTGAAATGCTTCAAATGTGCATTATACACGGAAGCCATTCTTGCTTGAATTTAGTTAAACTTCTATTTTGTATGTATACTGTTAGTTTCGCCATTCTCCAAGTTAAAGCTCCCAATCAGAGATCATCGGGCAATGTCTTTTTTTCCCCAACGCTGTGCAAAATTTGTCCAAGATGTTCTTACATTGTTTACGTGCAGCTGAATATGCTGTGGACGTATGCCCAGATATATGGATGGATAGCCAGACAGTTAAATTGGGCAGAATTGGCCTATTCCCAAATTGTAAGCAAAATTTCTAACTCTAGGTAGGTATTCCAACATCTTGCATACTCCAGTGCTACACCATTTTGACAACTATAGAGTCTGCTGGAAGCTGTGCTTTGGTTGGAAACAAAACCGTAGTGTTACCATTAGGAAGAAATTCAGCTTAGATCAATCTAATCTGTTGGATTTTGAACATAGCCCCTTTAGCTATTTCTTCCCAGTTTTATCATTTATTATGGTGCTTTATTTAAAATATCAGCACCCTGATGGTTTTATTCAATCCTTTGAGAAGTTTATGGCACATCTTAACAATTCACACCTTTCTTTGCTTCCTTTCCCTCCTACATCAATAAAATATTTTATTGATGCTGCATTAGATCTCAGCCAAAGCTGTTGGTGCCTTTCTGATAAAACTGGTGATTTATTGTGGAGAATCAAAAGTGTATTAATCATCAGAACTCAGGATATGAAATAATTTTTCATGTTGTCCAGCAAAACTTGTCCAGTTAAATTTGCCCATCAATTGTGAGTGAAGGCATATACATGGCCTTCCCTGGCAGCAGATACAGTTTTAATTTTAAGTCAACTGATTTTGCAATGCCCAGACAGTGAGTTATGAATTTTCATTTCATCATGAGTTTTTGTGCAATATCAGGACTGAAAATCTCAGGAAACAGACCAACATAGACAAACAGTATTGAAAGAAAACTAGAGGTTCATCTATCTCAGCTGTCTGCTTTAAGGCAGGTCTTCTGCTTAATTCCAGGGAAGGGATCTATGGCCTTTCTTAAACAGTTTATTTCTGAAATTGGATTCTATTTTTTAAAATTTTTAGTAGTTTAATATAGGAGAAAAAAAGTAATAAGAAAAAACAAAAAAGAAGAGGAGGAGGAAGAGGAAGAGGAGGAGTGAGGCAAACCCCAAAATCACAGCAAAAAGGAAACAACCAAATAATATTTTATAACATATGGAGCATTATTCAATATAATTTTTAAAGATCCTTAAACCTTGACCACACAAAATAATACCGATCAGTCTCTTCATTACACTGATAAGTATAAACCAAGAACATGTACTGTATCAGTAATTCAGAATTTTACATCTAACATCATACTGTCTTTCCAACTTTGAAGAGTAATCTTTTTTTGCTACTATGTCTGATAAATCCATAATTTCATATACAGTGATAAATGTCAAGTTTGGGGTATATAATTCAGAGGTACATTCATATCATAAACCATATTGATATTTGTACCACCATAGTAATAAATGTATGGATATTAAATCAAAATGGGGTGATAGCAGGGTGAGCCCATTTCAAATGAGTGTCCTCTCACCCATTTTTATTTCCAGCATAAGATGGTTGTTAATTAGCTTTTTAAAAACTTTATCTGAGATGTTCACTAAATGTAGAAAAGAATTTTTTGTTGAACGAGTCTAAACTTAAGATCATAAGGAATACAACTACTGTTGAACGAGTCTAAACTTAAGTTTGAACGAGTCTAAACTTAAGATCATAAGGAATACAACTACTGTTATTTGAAAATCCTGGCCATTGATTTGTTAATATGGGATATTCCAACCCTCTGTTCCAGAGTGTGATAGCCACTTTGGTGTGGTGGTTAAAACACTAGGCTAGAAACTGGAAGACTGTGAGTTCTAGCCCCACCGTAGCCAGCTGGGTGACTTTGGGCCAGTCACTCTCTCTCAGCCCCAAGAAGAAGGCAAGAACAAAGCACTTACAAAAAACCTTGCCCAAAAAAAAAATAAAATACAGGGAATAGTCCAGGCAGTCGCCAGGAATCAAAACTGACTTGAAGGCATCATCATAGTTGTCGTCGTTGTCGTTGTCGTCGTCGTCATCATCATCATCATCATCATCATCATCATCATCATTTAGACTTAGAATCATCCAATGCAGATTCCAATACTGAGAGCAGTTGAGAAGAATTATCATACTTCAGACACATTATGCAGAGACCTCTGTACTGCTGGGAAAGGTGGAAGTAAACAGAAGAAGAGGACAACCAGCAGCATTGAGTGCACCATTGAAAAACCAGGCTGGGGACAGATCTTCCTGAAGAAAATCTATCTACATATGTGGTCACTAAGAGTCAACACTGACTTGATGGCACATAGTCAATCAGTCAAAAATGCATTTGAACCAAACTGAAATTAGATGTTCTAGTTGAATATACTGCCATTTCTCAATTTAGGCTATCCAAATTCCTCTTGAAATAAGACAAATGGTTTAAAAACTTGATCAGCAGTAAGCTGATTTAAACCATTAACACTTGCCCATGATTTCTGAAAAAAATATTTACCAGCTATTTTCAAACAATAAACTTAGAACGTAAGATTATCATGTGAATCAGGGTAAACATTATACTTCTGTCCCAATATCTTCCAAGTATGCCTTGCAAATTTTAATATAGGAAATACATAGTATCCATTTTGTACCCCATGGGGATTCCTCTGACTATTCTGCTGAAGTTAGGGTATCCAATATTTTCTGACAGAAAATGCAGAATTGTAGTATAAGACCTAAAATAAGCTCAGTACAATTAAAAAGTAGTATTATACAGAGTAGTCCTCATTAAGTGACACAAGTGGGACCGGCAACTCAGTTGTTAAGCAAAGCAGTCACTAAGTAAAACCACAACTGTGCTTATGATCTTACTTCAGCATTCCTTTGCTTTACAGACTTGTGAAGGTCATAAATGCAAGAATTAGTCATAAAGTTACTTCTTCATCACTGTCATGACTGCAAACAGTCACTAAACAAGGCAGTTGCTAAATGAGGACTATCTGTAAGAAGAAAAATACTCTTCTCTAATCCTCCCTTCCCTATGGCTCCCCCTCCATGTATGATTTGGCCTTGCACACATTATGCCATTTTACCACTCACTTAAGCCCTTGTTCCCCCCAAGAGATGAAGAATGATCTACCACTGAAGGATTCCTTCCTTCTCTTGCACTGCAAACATGATCACCCTCCTCTCTGTTAGCTCAAAGCTATCCTGTGATGCTTCTTAAACAAGTTTCACAGCTGAAGGGAGATGTGAACTCTGACCTTTAACAATCTATACTTCTATCACAAATAAGCACAGGAGTCCATTCCATATATTTCCTTCACTCCAAAATAAACAGGGACCATCCAGATCTGGATCACATGTGCTGGTAGAGGATATAGTCTACCTCAGGCCCCCATTCCAAATTTGCCTTAGTGACAGTACAAATATTCCTTGGCACCAAGGAGGTCTTTTTTAATTATTCTTAACCTTTGCACAAAATTATCATATGGAGGGAGAGGTGACAGCTGTGGTCACCACAAAACAAAAATGGAGCTGTCATTGTAATCTAGTAATCTAACCCACAAGGCTTAGTAAAATGATTCTGTGCTTCATATAAAATTCATGACAGGCATTAAATATGTCTTGGTTTGTAATTCGTGTTTTCCTCCTGTTCCAAAACCTTTTCTCTGAAGTACTGGAAATCAATTTATATCTGCAAAGAAAGAATCCTTTATAAGTGAACTCATTCGCTTAATAATTCCCAGCGGCAAAAGACAAACACCATTATCCACCTGCTTTCCAAAGTGACAATTTTAATGGGCGAAAACACCATTAGTACCTAATCCAATCTAGACCTGATTTGGCTATTGTAAAATGAGGATGAAGACAATCAATTAAGGATATTGCTTTACACCGATTGAATTAAGGATTTTTCTAGACTGGCTGATTTGGATTATTCTTTTCTAATGACAACACTGAAAAGGCCTTGGAGAATATGCTACATTGATACCAAGCACTCAGAGGAAACCTGCTTCAGTTAACTGCCTTCAGGTTTCCTTCATCAAAACTTTGGATTAGTGATGGTAAATCAGTTTCTCTTTCAAGCTGCATTCATGTGCATTTATGCAGTCATCTGCAAATATAAAAACAAAGTATCAGCAAGAGTATTTGCATAACTAAAGCTCCAACCTGAGTAGATGGTATTATTCAGGTCAATTTGTGCCAAGAATACTCCCTGAACTTCCCTCATGTGGATCAATTCTCCAATAAAGCCTTTCCCAAACAGTTTCTTCTGTCCACAGAGTTAAATACATCATAAAGCTCTTGAATAAAACTTTCTACATTCTAGTTTTTAGATTTGTGTGTGTGTGTATGTGTGACCTACAAATTATTTCTCCCTTATTTTTCACATATTTTATAGTGCAGATAACACAACCTTGGCCATGTTGAGGCCTAGAGCAGAAGATGGTGTAGCACCTTTTCTTCTTCCATGTGCAATTGAATTGATGGGCCACTGAACCTTTCAAAGACACTAGGTTGGGATCAAGATTCTCTACCACATCCCAAGGAAGCAAGCTAGCTCAGGAATACAGGTACAAATTCAGGGTGGCAACCAAACTCAGATTGTTCATAAAAGGAGGCCATAGTTAAAATTTTCCATCGAGATAGGGAGAATTTCCTATTTTATGATTTGAACATGGGAACTTGAGAACTCTTGTATATAGTGAGGGGCTTACTTTAAAATAAGTGGTTTAAAATTAATAGTACTTGGGCATGTCTGCTTTTTAAAATGACAGAAATTGGATTCATCTCTTCTAATGGATGACTTACCTGGCCTTGCTGCTCATTCTTCTTAGCACTGCCATTTCCTTGTACACCCAGCCTTTTCTTCCAGCTGAGAAAAGGTGTGAATAAATGGATGTTAGAAGCAGAGAGGAGAGAGAAGCAGTAGTATTGGCTCTGGGTTTGAGTAGGGCATATTTCTTGGGAAGATAACCATATATTTTTCCAGATTAAGTACCTCTCTATGCTCTGTAATCATACTAGTCATTAATTATAGGTAATAATTCTCCTTCCCATCTACTGTCTTGTGGGACAGTGATGACAGCTGTGAACTATTGTTGGGTCTCCCTGATCAACATCTGACACTGGATCCATGACACTGATTATTCCTGCACTTTGGAATATTATCTCAGGCCAATCAGTCAAGCTCAATTTTCATGCTGAGCATTCTCCTGTATTTCACTGTACACTGTTCACATTTTTCGATTTCTGTGTTAAATGTTTTGCTATACCTCCAAACTCTCTATTTGTAATCACTCTTGGAGCCATTATTATAGAAAATCTAATTAAAGAATTCCTAAAATATGTGCTGCAGCCTAGGTCAGGTAAATACATAATCAGGGAGTTATTAATGGAGCTGCAATTAATTAATATGCTTCCATTGGAGCCATTAAAGCTGATTAATGTTCTGGCATGTACACACAGAAAAGAAACTGTAGTTAACAAATCAGTGACCCAAGAGACCACCTCACATCCTGTGGAGCCATTGCATGCTACCATATCAAAGCCTCATTAGAGAATTTTTAATGGAGTGATTGTTCTCTCCTAACAGCCCATGGTTGGTTCAGGTGATGTGTCATGCAAATGAAGAATTTGTAAAATACAGTGGAAGTAGTCTGCTCTTCATTTAATAGTTGTAAATCAGTGGGAAGTGCCATTAGAGGCACAGACACTTCCAAGAAGCAACATTCAGAAGAACATTAGACTGCTATTTGCTTCACCAAGATTGCTGGAGTAAAATGGGGAAGGACACATGTTTCACCTTGCTTGTCAGTAGGAGTGTGTACTTCTTTCATAAAACAACGTGAAATGATTCACTAGGGTAATAATATTCAGGAGAGAGGTGGCTGAGAATACCCCCATAAGATAGGCGTTCTCTTTCAAATGTGCTAGATCATATCTCTCCTAAGTATCAGCCAGAATAACCAGGCTTGCTAAGAATTATGGTAGTACCCAACAAATGTACATTAATAGTTCCCTGTCAAGCTTGAGGAAAGCTTTGAGTGAAGTACCTTAGGGTTTGTCCTAGGCTATATACTATCATTCCATTTATAAATAACTGAAATGAAGGAGTAGAAAATATGATTTATCAAATTTGCGGCTCACAAAAATGGGGGGAGGGTATAGCAAACTTCTAAGAGACAGTATCAAGATTCAAGAGGATCTTGACAGATCGGAACAATGGGTGGAAACCAGCAGATTTCAAGTTCAACAAATGTGAAGCCATACATTCAGGTAGGAAAAATCAAAAGCATGAGTATAGATAAGATGAACTATATTGGGCAACAGTATATGTGAAAAGGATCTAGATGTCTTGGTGGATCACAAGCTGAATGTGAGTCAATGATAAGATGAAGTTCCAAAAAAAGCAAATATCAGCCTATGCTGTACCAGCAGAAGTATGATGCTAAGATCAAGAGAGGTCATTGTTCTTCTCTATTCTGCATTGGTTAGCCCATACCTAGAATATTATGTCTAATTCTGGGCACCATATTTTAAGAAGGATGTTGACAAACCAGCCAATGTTCAGAGGAGAGCAATCAAGGTGATAAGTGTCTGAAAGGAAAAGCTTATGAGAAACAGTTATGAGACATTAGTTAGTTTAGTTTAGCTTTCAGAAGCATGATAGCTATTGTGAGAAGTTGGCATGTAATAGTTAGGACAGAAACTGTTCCAGAAGATAAGAAGCAATAGATTTAAAGTACAATGGAGTAGATTTCAGCTGGACATTAAAAAAAATGGTATCAGCTGTTGAATAATGGAACAAACTTCCTTGATAGGTGTTGGACTCCCAATTATGTGAAGCTCACACAAAGGCTGGATGGAGTGATGAGAGAATGCCTTATGTCCTTATAGAATTCATAGCTTAGAAGGTTAAGGAATAAACTTTCCTAGAGCAAGAACAGAAAACTCACTGACCATATGGACACCTGTATGTTCTAAGCAGTACTGCCATTGGTAAAAGTTTGGCACATCTGGAAGGGTCTCGACTGGGGAAGGCAGACATAGGCAAGAGACCCTTAAATTTAAGTGTCATTCCCCTTCACTGATTGATGGAGGTGCCCCCAACCCTACCTCCAGCAGAGAATGACAGGTGATGGGCAGAGTGGAAAATGTTAAAAGTTGGGTTGATTCAGGAATCTATGGGCCCAATGGGGTAAACACAAGTCACGATACTATCCTCCCCTTCCCCCTCCCTCTCCTCCTCCTTTTTTTTAAAATGTAAGGGATTGGTAGGTGAATGGTTGGACATATGCATAATTATAGATGCTTACCTTTTTTATTGTGTGTTTATTTTAATACATATGTAGTTAATAAATACATATTTAAATATGTGTATTTGAAATGTGTACCATAATATTAACATATTTAAACACTGCATATACCAAAATTTAAAATATATTTGAAATAACTCGTACTATATTTGTGCTTTAAGTATATTTTCATTTATTCCCACCACAAAATATGTTCCCAAGTAATATACATGGTTATATGACCATGTATACACTCTAATCAGATACTGTAAATCCTGTAACAGGCTGTAACAGCCACTACATAGGACAGACAGGCAGAAGACTAGCAGAGTGCATCCATGAACACCAACTAGCAGTCAGAAGACATGATGAAATCTCCTTAATCTCACAACACATGGACAGACTCAACCATAGTTTCAACTGGGAAACTGAGCATCCTAGACCAAGCTAAATCCAAAAATGCTAGGGAATTCCTGGAAGCCTGGCATTCAGACAGATCAACCATCAATAGATGCATAGAAATAAACCACATTTACACACTGTTCAAAAGAGACAATAAAAAAGCTAAGAAGGAAACAAAAAGATCAGAACACATCCTCTCCAGCAGCCAATACCCAGATAAGCAGGGATTAACACTATGCAAACAATCAAGCAGAAAACAATATACTAATCAAGGAACTACCAAGGAGAAAACCACTCTCCCACTAACACTGGCAGGGCAAACTAAAATATAAGCAGGAGCAAACCCCACACTCACCAGCACTGATGATGTTACCTAGTCGGGTAATGAAACGTCTGCAAGCAAATAACCAAGCTCAGACAGCACCAAGGATTCCACTGTTCAACTCTGAGCTACATATATGCTCTTCTGTTGGAACTGTAAATCCTTGTATTAAATCCGGGTCAAAAATGTATTGGCAATGGAACACTTCCTCCATTCCTACTACTCTGTTTCAGAAAGGCTCAATTGATGTGAAAGACGTCTCTCTTCACTCACATCTTCCCTTAGCATCATATGTGTATGGACGTGTGGGGTTTTTAAGTGATGAAATGCTTTTAATTTTTTAAAATAATGTTTAAATTATTTGTTTTGTATTTGATCAGTATTTTAGTGTCTCATTCTCTGCCTGCTTCAAGGCACCATTCTGAAAATGGGAAGCGACAAAAAGACTGATTACATCAGAATAGTACAAAGAAATAATGAATATATAATCTGTACTGGAGCAATAGGTTTCTAGTTATATTTTAAATATTTTTGAATGTTTTTGTTGTTGTATATCTGAATTTTAATAAGTCTTCATAATTTAAAATTACCTCTGCATTTTTTATTTTTTTTTAAAAAAACAGTCTTTTTAGCCGTTGTCGTTATCCTCATCATAACTTAAAAAGATGAATAATCAAGACAAACTTTTGCAGATTCCACTATAGGCGTATATTTTCTTCACTTTTTTTGATCATTTGCTTAGAAATCAGGACAGATATTTTTGCTTACCCATTTTTTAATGTAGTATTCTAGTTTCTATTTTTTGAGTGCCTTGGTAAGGAGGTTGAACTGGTGTGTGTGTGTGTTTAAATTTCTTTTCTTGTAGAACTGAGATATATGTTAGGTAGAGGATTTGTGGCATTTTGCCAGCCTAAAGTCACCATCAAGCAAGGCTTATCCATTTATTTGATTGATGGGGTGAAGGTTTAATACTATCATCCTAGATTAAAGAAGCTAAATCCACTGTGGAATAATTTACTGTAATCTAGGAAAAAAGTGTGTGCTTTTCATAGTGCACGTGGTTAAACATTCAGCAAGGATATGTTGTTGAACTCAGTTGGAAACCATGTACAAAAAGAATTTTCAGACTTCTTGAAATCCATGTGTTTTCAATTTGCTCCTTTAAACCATATTATGAAAGATGAGACCTGGTTGGAAAAAGGTAGAAATAATGGTACAAAGTAGATGGTACACAGAATTTGTACCATCCTGTACCATTTTCAGTTTATTTTTCCACACTGAGGACCACTGCATATGGATGGGAAAAGCCAAATTCTTCACTGTAGGTTCCTTTGCTTCCAAAAATTCACTCATACTCCCAGTTCTGGCATAGAGCTATTTAAAAAAAAAACCCTTTATTAATACTAATGAAATATTTTTAAACCATCCATGTGGCGTGGTAAATTTTTTTAGACAAAGAGGTGGGAAAGGATGATTAGGTTTTCCACACAACCAGGCTGTTTTTAGGGAGGGTGTCAAAACAGGCAGGACGATAGTTGTGCGGTGGTGAGTACAGTTCTGCCCCTTTGAATCTGAGTGTGATACTGACCCACACACAAAGGTGTAAGGCTTTGAGGTGATGCCATGGCCACCATCTTGCCTACTTTGACTCTTGCCCCTGGAGGCCACTGCCACAACCCTGATACAGAGCTGATGTTGCAGATCACACCATTGCTCAGTTACAATGAAGGAAATTTAAACTAGGGTAGAAGAACGTCGATTCTAATGACTCTCTAGTTTGCTAATTAGATGGGAGGTCTCGGTGAGAAGATGAGAAGCAAGAAGTATTATTTCTCTACTTGGAGCAAACATTGTTTGTTGTATTGTTGGTCTAAGAAAATTGCAATCCTTTCATTATTTATTTCTTAAAATCATTCTAACTTGCTTCAATCAGCTTCAGAAGTGTTGCTTTTGGAAAGTATAATTTTTACGGATTATTACGCTGTTAGGCTTTTCATATGGTGCTTTTCAAAGAGATTCATAAGCACATGATATCAATCATTGTAAGAACTACACAACCAGACATCTTATATTAGTAGGGTCTTCTGAGGGTAGGGGAAATGGGTCTTTCACACCGACAGTTGGCATTTCTTAAGTTTTAATTTCCCCCCCAGAATGCTTTGAAATCATGTCAGGTATGGGACATACTAGGAGAAAAAAGTCATAGGTTCCAAAAATTCTTTTCAGACCAAAAGAATTTTAAAACTGTTTTCACATTTTTTAAAGCCTGTAAAGCAGGGGGGAAATAATTCAGGTCAAGTTAATTGTTTATTTTAATCTGTGCCGTTTGCATTCCTGTTGCATAAAAGTCAACACTGTAAAAGTGTTGTAGTTAGAATTTTTAAAATTTGAAAGGGGTGAGGGCAACCGGACTGGAAACCTTTTGACGTCTGCCTCATATAATGTTTTGTATACTTGAGATGTTCCACAGATGTTCTTGGCAAGGGTTGTAGGGCACTCCTCAGCTTCTAACATTTCTATCATTTTTTTCCTCAAAACTGTCTCCCTGTTCTGAGTAAATAGACTAGGTGTGTTTTTATTTTCATGCATGTTTTGAAAACACATGTTCATCTCTCCCCTTCTTTTCAATAAAAAGCTGGTGAAGGCATAAAGAAGAAAAGTTTTTTTTTCTCATTAAGGGGCAGAGAACTATTTGTGGCTGATGACAGCCTCTAAATGAATATCACCATTTTATTTTATTCCCTTACATTAATCAACACTCTGTCTGGAAGCATGCATGTTGGTGCACAAATTATAGAAAAACCCAATAAGATATTACAAAAGGCAAACCAAGTGATATACTTAGATAAAGTTTTTTCTTGTCACTAAAGACAATCCCAGAGTTAAAAAGGGCCATTTTGGCCATTAAGTCCAACCTCCTGCTCAGTGAAGGTACCTCTGCAGGATTCTTCTTGTTTTGGGGTGGGAGAAGGCCAGGAGATGACAGTCTCCTTTGCGGTGGCTGGCTGATGTTGAAAAAGGTTGCTTCCCAGGAAAGCTATGATCGTGCAGTCACTCACATTGTATTTGGGGTAAGTCTTGGACCTGGAGGAGTGGTTGACTGGGTCAGCTTGCCATGTGAACATGGCCATTGGTTCCTTCCTGAGGAATGGCTCCTCCCACTACCATTCCAATACAGTTTGCCCAGCCTATTGATCTTTCTTTGTAAAAAATAACTGTGCCTAATCCATGTTCCCCTGGCATAGAGAATGACTCAGCCTCGAATATGACACAGGATTAACTGTTTTTTTTTAAATTCCTCATCTGTACTTCAGTTAGTTAAAAGTGCATGATGAATAAATGTACTACTGCTAACTACTGTTAACCCAAATTAATGGATTTTTAGAGATGGTTGCCTAGCCTTGGCTTGTACACATCCAGAAAAGCCACCACTTCCACTGTCATATTGATGTCATTCTTAGGAACTCATTTCTAACATCCGATAGGAATCTCCTTTTTTCAGGCTTAAGTCATGGTCAGGGACATCTGTGGGGGGAAGAGACAAGAAGGTCAAGATGGTAGTTGCAGCTGTGTGATTAAACCTCTGGATCTTTTCTACACACATAAAAAAGGATTCAATCATGAGGTTACAAGCATCCTCCTGATGGTTTGTTTCATGACCTACTCTTGGTGGGGGGTGAGGCGGCAGGCCTTGACCTTTCTTTGTGCACCATCCTAATCTTGTCCTATCACATCCCTCTTCAGCCTTCTCTTCTCAGGACAAAACATATGCAGCTCTTTAATCTCTCTTGATAAGACTTAGCTCTAATTGGGCTGGTCATCCTGGTTGTACTTCTTTGAACTAACTCCATTTCCTCAGAATTCCTAAAGTATGGTTCTCAGACTTGTTCAAAAAAACAATGAGACTCAGTGATTCCAGTAAGATTAACTGAATAACAATGGGACTTACTTTTAAATTAACATACCTAGGCCTGCATTGTAAATGTCTTGTCCACATATGAGTATACACCACACTAAGCCAACATGCACATAAACAATTGGTGAAGAATATTAAAAAAAAACCCTTCAAATAGCTTTCTTTACTGTGGATATTATTATTATTATTATTATTATTGTTGTTGTTGTTGTTGTTGTTGTTGTTGTTTTTGTAGTTGTAGTAGTAGTAGTAGTAGTAGTAGTAGTAGTAAAATTTAGAGGAGAGAAACATCTTCTGAGACATCTTGATTCAGTTCTACATTTTTTCCTTCCTTTACTCTTACAGCACATTGTTGTTGCTTAAAGAAGATAGAATTTAATCAAGCTGATATTCCTGTTTCTGTTTACTAAGTCTCAACAAGGTGCTTTGCATTGCACAAGCATTAAGATTCTCCCCCTCAACGAAGAGATGTTGTGATTCCTCAGCAAGTCGCCACTTTTTTTCACCTGAAATCATTGATTGGCTGGCACTTCCAGTATCTAGAAGTGAACTGGAAGCAACCCTGGAGTTCTGGCAACTTCAAGAGTTCTCTTCTCCTGTTTCTTTCAACACTACAAACCCAACTTGAAGCTCTTTAACCAGAGATCCCAGCCACTGCATAGGGACGCCTATAATGCAATGCCAAAGTGAAGTACCACTTTAGGTGGCCGTTGGGCCACAGTGTCAAATGAGCTGATCTTTGAGAAGCTCCCCAGAAGTCACTTGGAGTGTATTTGTTCTCTGCTCTTCATGCTAATGAGCTCATAGTTGCTTTAACTTTCCCTGTTGTGCTGGCTAGTTTCATTGAGATTAATGCCTGGAAGAATAAACAAATCATGAACCCTTTCAAGTACCTGTTCATAACGACCAGAAATATCTTCAAAAGTAGACAGAATAAAACCCTGTAGAGTAGTACCAATTATTTTCTAGGACAAAGTGGAACATATTTTTTGTTGCGTTCTTCCCTCTCCTGTGATTACTTTATATAAGGAGTTCTTGTTTGTTTTCACTTCTTTCTGCTTAATGGCCCATTGCAGCACAAACAGCACTCTTGACAATGAGAAAAATGCCTAGAATGTGGGTAATCAGTGACCAACCTCTGTTTGCACCTCTGCTTCTGAGGTCTAAGTGATCCATTGGATTTCCTGGAAGTTGGGACAGTGGCAAGTGGATGTGCAGTTTATACAATGAGCAACCCAAAAAATAAAATGGTATTGTATTATGCTTTTATTTTAGATTAATCTCACATTATTTCTCAGTGCAGTAAGTGTTCTACTGAGCAGTTTAAACTAGTGTTTTCCCACCTTGGCAACTTTAAGATGTGCAGACTTCAACTCCCAGAATTCCCCAACCAGCAAGTCCACACATCTTAAAGTTGCCACAGTTGAAAAAGACTGGCCTAAATTTTCAAGGTCAATTCAGAAAGAGCTGATCTCTCTATTTCACCTCCACTGGACTTATCAAGCATTCTCTTGTAGCCTTCAAGCAGGTGAGTCCAACCTGCACTCCCAGGGCTCTGGGTGGTTCTCAAGTCTCTTTTTTGTGGCCCACAGAGCTTTCTCTGACAACAATAACAGCATCTGCAGGCAGGGCAATGGGGGCAGACTGGCAGTGTTGTGTTGTTGCACCCAAATTCCATCCTTTTTCTGCATGTGTTGTGACATCGTGCACATGCCCAAAAGGGACAGAACTGAAAGCAGTGACATCCTATGGATGCCTCTGGGCCATGACTACCATATTGTACAGTAGTAAAAAAATGGAAAATTTCCCCAGGACCCACTAAGGTGAGGGATGTTGCCTACCTAAAAAAGCCTTCAGAGCTACCCCAAATATTAAATGTAGCTCTTAGCTACCAAAAAGCTTCCCATCTCTGATGTATAGACTCACAGCTATGTTTGCACTTGTATAATCAATAGACAATTCTGCAAATGGATATCTTGTTTCTCCCACCCTGATGCTAAAAGAAGGTTGCAGTTGAATATGAACATGTCATTAACTGATTTTGAAGTCAGGTTAATATCATGGCCTTTTCCAAAACTGCTGATTAGAATAGCATTGTTGAAAATAAAGAAATAAACAGTTGATCAGAGACTTGCTGGCTTGAATTAAGCATGAGAAATGATCAAGAAAGAAATGGTGTGAAAGTGACTTGCTGAGTTAGATCAGAGGCTAAGCTTAGTACTTGGAAGGGAGACTATCAGGAAATCCCTGGGTTTTAGGCTAGACTCCGGAAGGCAAAGGCAGGCCACTTCCATTATGTTATATTATGCACAGATATTTCCATGAAGTCTTCAACAGCTGAGCTCTACCTTTAAATTCCACTCCTCCCAATATTTAAAATAAGCCAACTGAAATCAATGGTCAGGTCAAGTTCTTCGATGCAAATGGATCTAAACTAATTACAGATAAATCTGTATCCAATCCACTCATTTACCCCCTTTGAGAAGCCCAGAAACCTAATTAACAGCTTCTGAGAATTTTAACAATATTTTGGAGGTTCTGGAAGGAGCTTCTCAAAACACGGGGAGAAAACATGTCTGTGGAATATATACTTGTCCTAACTTGGATCCTGGGCAAAGGAAGAAGGTTATACCAACCCAGAATGCAGGAACCCAGAAGGCTAATCTATAAACAGGGCATTCCTTCTGTTCTGAAATTATATAAACTATTCAAATTGTTTCAAAAGAAAGAATTAGGGTTGTGAAATGAAAACAGATTTTTCTTGTTATTTTTCTGCGGCCAAGATATTTTCACCAAATGTAGCAATTCACTAGAATAGTATTTTAGAAATGGGCACTCTTACATTCCCTTTTCCTTTAGGGGCTCCTTATATCAGAATTTATTTATTTTTTAATCGTTGTAACTGCACCTTTTCTAGTGATTTTAGGGCTAGAAGACTGCATTTTAATGTCATTCACCAAGCCCAAACTGACTGCCACGTTCACATTGCGTGTAATATAGGAGTACCAAATGCTCACTGATAGCCTATGTAGAGTACAAAGATTGAGAAGCTATTGATAATTCCTAATGAAACATAATAAAGTGAATTGTTAATAAATAACAAAAGATCTTAAGGTTTCCTATTTTTGCTGCAACTTGACTATCCTTCTGGAAAGAGCATCTTTAATATTTCAGTAAAACTGAAGCAGAAATACACCCTCTGGATATTCTTAAAACAGTGCTAAGAAGTTTCATCTGTAGATGTAGGATTCAAGATGCAAGAGAATTATGGGGTTCGACCCCAAACTGCAGTGATTCCAGCTGGATATAGGTAGAGGGCCTTGGAAGTGGCTATTGTCACCTTTTTCGCGGTCCTTTTCCTAAATTGCCCCATGCCTAAGTAGGTGGGGTGCCAGTAGTGCAAACAGGTGGTGAGACCCAGAGATAGAGAACAGAGATAGGCAAGGTTTTGGTGTCCAGAGATGCGCTTAGTGGTTTTTGGAAGGCCAAGAGGGACCCAGGGGCAGACCATCTGTGCCAATTGGTCTACCCAGGGGAGCCAGTTTGCAGCCATGGTTATAGGCACTGGATTAGAAGCTGGGAGACTGAGTTCTAGTCCTGCCTTTGGCATGAATACCATGTGTGTGTATCTCTGTGTGTGTGTGTGTGTGTGAGAGAGAGAGAGAGAGAGAGACTTTCGGCCAGTCATTCTTTTTCAGCCATAGGAAAACTGATAGAAAACAAATACTGAAAAGGTTGCCAAGAAAACTGCATGAACTTGTCAAGACGGACTTGAAGGTGTGTGCACACACAAACACGCACACAGCCATATGGGTAGAACTGGTGTTTTCCATTTATCATTGACTGGGGAGAGCATCATTTGTCTTCTAACAGATGCAACCTATTTTAGCATCAGCATTATGCTTTTCAGGTGTTCCCTGAGTCACAATCCTAGAAATTCTCCCTACTGAATTTGACAATTATAGCCAGAGGACCTCAGCCTTGAAACTACTAGTTATTATGGGTTTGATGAGTAGAAAAGGTAGACTACATAAAGGAGGGAATTATGATGTCATTTTAGAGAGGGAGGAGAAAAATAAATGCCTATGTAACTGCTGTTAAGAAGATCAGAAGCTACTTCTTTACAATTTTTTCTTTTCTTTTTTCTTCCCCCCCCCCCATTTTCTTTCTTTTTCCTATTTCATTTCTTACCTATTCATTATTTTTCTCTATTTTCTTTATTTCTTTTCCAAAATTTGTATTGTTTTTATCATGTTACTAATCTCTTTAATAAAATGACAGAGAGAGAGAGAGATCCAATAGAAGATAATATATGTAGCCCAGGGTTGCAGTATGGAGTGCTTGGTGCTCTCTGAGCTTGGTTGTTTGCTTGCAGACGTTTCATTACCCAACTAGCTAGCGTCATCAGAGCACTGCCTGTGGGCCTTTGAAAGAGAAGAGGGGAACTATGCTACTCTACAGGACCAATGGAAGCCCAGCATTTAAGAGATGCACGTTGTTGATTGATTGCTCTTCATCTGTCTTAGTTGCTGTTATTGTTGTTCTTTATTCATCTGCTTTTATTTTCTCTTATTGTGGATACACCACTTGCTTTGCTTTTTAAAAAATGCAAACATAGCCAGGGAATGAACCTAGATGATTTAATGCTCTGAATTGATGGTTTTATGTGATTAAATGTTTGCTGTCTTCTGATACCAATGTACATTATTTCATTTGCTTCATATTGCGTTGGAGGGCCCCTTCCTGAGTAAAGCCCTGGTCATCTTCTCCAAAGTCCGCTGAATCTAGCCTATATGACTGCACCTGTTCATATCTTGTACAGTTTAGGCTACAGTGATATGGGTACTGTAAAACTGGGATATGATTGCAAAATGATCATGAAAGATTTAGCCAATGTTAATAGTATCAGCACAAACAGAATTCTTTTCTCCCAATCATTAAGCTCATTGTCAATATGTTGGTTGAAAAAAGGAGGTCTATATCAATTTACCATCCTAGGTATATAGATTCTGAAATAAGCACTGCTAAATCCTGTTAATCTATACTTGCAAACAGTTACGCAAAGGATCAGATTTTACTAAGCAGATGGGATTGGCCCTAGTGATATTGGCATAGTTGCCATTTTTTTCTTCTGTCTCTTCTTACAACCCAGAATAGTCAAGCATTTCCAGTCAGTAGATATTACTGAAGAGATGGAGGGGACAAATACGTAAAACAGATAAAACTATCAGCAGAATATTTTGTACAATTGTCTGGAGCAGGAACAGTCTACCTGAGCTATGGAATTTACGTACAATAGCACATCATTAGATTCTAAGGTTTCAAGTCACTCACTTATGCTTTTCTAACCTCCTCTAAGAAGCAAGGTGTGAAATGTTCTTGTGCAAATTAATAATTAAAAAAAAAATAGTTGCAGCACTGAATAGAAAATCTTGGAATATTTTGTTATTTTTCCTAACCTTAAAAAAAATATTTATGTGGATAATTGCTATTCCACTGAATCTTATTGTTAAATACAAATACTTACCTTCACCCTTCTGCAAAAAAACAAAACAACCAAAAAACCCCTAAAACCGATAATGATTCCTATTCAATTAAATGAAAATATCAGCCCTTTTCAGTTCTCTAGGTTAGCTCTTAGACCATTGTAGAACATAAATTAGAGTTGAAAGAGAATTGATTAATCATGGTGATTGACTCATTCATTTACAGCAGATTAACGCCTGGATTTTTAATCAGCTATTAATTGCAGTAAAAGGGCATGAAATGCTTTTGGGCTCTCTTGGAAACAGCAAACAACACACCAACTTCAGGTAGTTATTGCTTTGAGGTGGTTTGCAATCTTTGTGGTAGAATAATGATTCTGCACCCAATGAGTACAGGAGACCAACGGCTAAAGAGAAAAATGTATTTAGTGGCAATCATTGGATCTGTCCTACAGAAGCAGATACCAGCAGTGGAACAGTTATAGTATTTATAAACATGCATAGCATAATATGTCCATTTCTCATGGTTTTGTATACTTTTGCCTCATATGGTTAAATTTTACATTTTTTTGCACATACAAAGGGACTTTGTTCTCTTTTAAAATGCTGACTGGTCACTTCTCCATACTAGAATACCCTGACAGGTGTACTAATTTCATTACCTTGTTTTCCTTGCATGTGACCTATTTTAGAAATTTTAGAGATGATGGAGAAGGGCCTTCATTTATCCCTACGTCTTTTGAAGGGCTCTAGACAGAGCGACTGGGATATTGAAGGCAGATGGTCAGCAGGAGTAAAAGTCCTACCCATCATTGATTTCTATATCTGAATGGCATTTACTGAGAAAGTGAATATTTTGTACACCTTTGCTATATATAAGGAACCTCCAATTATTTGTTGGGAAGGATTGGACAATAATTCTTATCTTATGAGAGGTACCATCTCATATTATAAGAACATAAGAAGGGTCCTGCTAGATGCAACCAAACTCCTGGAGATAATATAATGTTGGGCATATCAGTGCAGAATTACCAATGTCCATGACATCATGATTTATTTTGTGTAGTAATCATAAAACAACACAGGTTTATAATCTGCTCATTGCTCCAAATGGAGTAATTAACATGGGTTTTAGTGCAGAGTTTGGTTTGTAGGTCTTCCTTTTTGTTTTGGAATTAAAGCATCACCACTCTGTCTGCTCTTCTACAACCTGATTAAAGTTCAGGGAAACATTTGCCCTGATAAAATGTTACCTCCAGCCACAGAATATTTGTCAATATGGCCCCAATTCAATTATGATGGCATTATTTTTCAGCTCAGATGAAATAATTCCTTGGTCTGATTTCATGTGCCTTGATTAAAGTAGTTAATGGGAAATAGGCACCCAATGTATTTACAGGGCTGAGGATGGCGGAAAGGGATTTCTTTTGCTAACTTTTGTCCAAGACATTTGGCTCATTTCCAGACTAAATGAAAGAACCCCTGTACAGTGAGATGGCAGATAGACCTTTTGAATCGTAAGCATAACAGAGTGAGATAAAAAGAATTAGTCTTCACAGACATGTTCTGTTGCAGGCCTCCATTTTGTTTTCCCTGACACATGGATTTGGTTAACATTCTTCCTTTTTTCTCCTCCACATGCCATCAAATCTGCTTCATTGTCTACCTTCTGTTAAAGAGGAGCTTGTCTGTGGTAGGCTACAACCTTAACCTAGGATAGAACAAAAATAATATTGCAGGCGATTCTAGGGTGGTGCTGCAGGGAGACACAGAAGGATGATATTCAAAGTACTTGTGAGACTTTTTTTTTCTTCCTTGTTACATTCCCCTGCAGGGCATGGCCAAAATCTGTGCCTTAACCACACACATCCTGCCTCACATTCCAGGCCTTAATTAGTTTGGCTGCTAAACAAGAAACAGAAGCCTGCAGAAAGACCTGGGGAAGCTAACAATGATCTTCCCAGTCAGGGCTTCCCTCTTCCTACACTGAAAACGTTCAACCCCCTAAAAAGACAAAAATAAAGAAACACAATCAGTGCTGCATGACTCCATGAGATATTGTGAAGTCAAGGCTCAACCAAATAGCTGAAATGAGTATGTGTAAGTTCTCTAGAACTCTACACCAGGCAAGATGTTGCAAAAAATGGATGGGTGGGGAGGACAAGGCTAGCAATGTGTTGTTTGGGAGTTCAGTGTCACCTAAATCAAATAGATAAATAAATAAACAAACAAACAAATAAGGCTATGTTTCAGCCTCAGGGTGAAGACTGTCAACCAAATGCATTAGTCAACCATGGTGTTGTCAGAGTCAGGCTGCATCTAACATTCAAAGATGAAGAATAATGACCCTTCTTCTCTCTCAGACATACACACACATGCAGACATACAGATACACTTATGCACATTTGGAAAATACAAAGCCCAATCTAATTTTTGGAAAAAACACATCAGTTCCTGGCCTGGCAGAGATCAGAAATGAATAACTTCACCATTCTTATCTCAGCGAAGCTGGACCATCTCAACACAAACAGTTCATCTGAATAATTTAACCCAACCCCACCACAAATATAATGTAAATAGAATGATTTTGCTCATGTGGCAATCAATACTAGGGTTGCCCAGAGCAAAGGAAGAGTTGTGTTTCCCATTGGCAGGGAAAACACAAGTGTGCCTAAACAATTTAATTTATTTTTCAACAGAGTGGGATGAAATTTGAATGAATAATAAATAATTCTGAGTGGATGATTACTGTCTGGTTTCAGAGAAAAGATGTGCAGGGAGTTTGGGGATTAGATTTCTTGAATTCGTTGTTTTAAATAGCAATGTATCAGTAATTTTGCTAGTTTGGGACCAAATTGAGTGATTTTTGGCAAGCTTGCCTTGGCCTTCTTGAAAGGAAGACTCCAATGAATTTCATAGAGATGTGATGACTTTAAAAAAGCAAAAAGCAAAAAAGGAGTCTTCCAAAATTGTAAGAGGAAGGTTTAATTAACTCTCCACTCAGCTGTTTAGTGAGCAATGTTGTGTGTGTGTGTGTGAGTGTTGCTTTTGGACAGAATTAAATGCCATTTATACAAAAGACAGTTATTTAAACAAAGGTTCTGATTATGTTCACTTTAACTCTGTCACTGTTTTCCTATAGCCATTTGCAACAAACCATTGAGTTACTCTGGGGCATTTACTATCCTTTTTAATATGACCTCTTTTATTGTGGACAGAGGATATACACAAAGCAGGATCACGCTCATGGGAAGCCTCTGATTATCTATTTCCCTGTGATTATAAAGTAGCGTTTACCCACTTAAAGTCCTTTCCTCCTGTTTCCTCTGGCCTTTTACAGAAAAATGGAAAGAATTCTGGGATTTCCTGAATAGCTGTGTGTTTCTACAGTTCCCAGAACATTGAATGGCCCACAGAGCCCCTCAATTTGATTGGGATTGCATCATAGAGAAGCCATGTTGCTTAATACAGCCACAGATTTGGTTCAAAATAGCCCCTTTGATTTTAAGATTTAGCTAAACGGGGCACACCTCTCCATTTATATACACTAACCAAATTGTGGAGTCCTTGGTGCTCTCTGAGCTTGGTTGTTTGCTTGCAGACGATTCGTTACCTGACTAGACAACATCATCAGTGCTAGTGAATGTGGGGCTTGCTCCCTGTTGATATACAGTAGCTTCCCTGCCAGTGTTGGTGGGGGTAGGGTTTTCTCCTTGGCAATTCCTTGATTATTGTTTTCTGCTTGATTGTTTGCTGGGGTTAATCCCTGCTTATCTAGGTGTTGGCTGTTGGAGGGGATGTGCTCAGGTCTTTTTCTTTCCTTCTTAGCTTTTTCTTGTCTCTTTTGAATGGCGTGTAAATATGGTTTATTTCTACTGAGGGCTGATTTGTCTAAATGCCAAGCTTTCAGGAATTCCCTAGCATTTTTGGATTTAGGATGCTCAGTTTCCCAGTTGAAATTGTGGTTGAGTCTGTCCATGTGTTGTGAGATCAAGGAGTTTTCATCGTGTCTTTTGACTGTTAGTTGGTATTCATGCATATACTAACCAAATTTTCTATAAACATTGTATTGCAATAAAATACATATATTAGGAAAAAGTAAGCATTATGAAAAATAGTATCAACAGTATTTATAGAGGCTTGTTTATTTAAGCAAGCCTCTATAAATCTTCCCGATACAGTAAGTCAGCTTCCACACTATTATCTTAAGCTGATGAGGCAAAGTCCCACTTCACTACTACCCAGTGACTTTCTGCTGATTTCCCACAATGCCCCAATCCTATGTAAACCCTCCCAATGAACAAACTTGCTGGTTGCTACCTTTTGCTGATGAGATGAAGTCCCACTTCGCTGTTGACCAAGGTGACCTTCTCCTCACTTCCCAGAATGCTTCAGGCCTATGTAAATCCTCCTGGTGAGTCTATGATATCTATGTTTCAGAGAGATCAGGACTATGCACCCTAGATATTCTTAGGTTGATTTATGTCATGCATATTTCCATATTTATTATTCTTGGGTATTCTGCAAGAATCTGGCAATTTCACAAGTCAGAGAAGCAACTGGTTGAATTTAGTGTCATTAATTCCACTCGCAGGTTGTACAACAATGTGTAGCAAACACAGTACCCATTTAAATAGGTATTAGTGATCTTGAAATTAGGAGCTGCTCTCCCCCAAATAGAACCCAAACTGACAAGGAATGTGCTTTGCCTTTCTGACACTCAATTTGGCAGTCAGGGGGTTCTTCCCACTAATAGCACTGAACAGGCACAGATCAAAGTAGTGGGACAATATTTTAAGTAGACTGCACACTTATGGACTGGCCCTGAATACCTGTTAAGTTTAAACAAAGTCAAGGAGGCTATTAAGCAACAGACTGAGGATGTGGAGTTACAATGTGAACTCAGCGAAACCTTCAGGATGGATTGGTCTCTTAAGGAAAGTCCAGGAAATTATCGTGCAAATTAAGATATTTATCTTAATCTATGTTAAATATTTCTGGGCCTTCTCCAGAGCCTGTTTTAATGCCCTCCTTTTGTCAGTCCTAGAATGCAGATTTAACAGCATCCTAGCCATGCTAAGGCTCTGCCCTTGCAGATCAGAGGAACCTGAATAGCTAAAACATAGGATATTACAATGCAAGTTTTATATTTGTATGGTTAAGGCTGTTAAGACTCCTATGAGCTAAAATGCCTGGCCACCTGGATGCGTTCTACTTTTTTTTTTTGTGCCTTCAAGTCAATGTTGACTCCTGGTGACTGCCTCGATGGGTCCCTGCAGTTTTCTTGGCAAGATTTTTTGGAAGTGGTTTGCCATTGCCTTCTTCCTAGGGCTGAGAGGGTCTGATTGGCCCAAGGTCACCCAGCTGGCTTCATGCTTATGGAGGGACGAGACCTCATGATCTCCTGGTTTCTAGCCTGGTGCTTAACTACTACAAACTGGATCTTCGTTTTTGGCTAACAGAAACCCAATGGTGACATAAAGAGTTGCAAAATACTGCTTTCTAGGATCTAGGACTTGCCAGAGAAGGAGAACTCCAGTGGGATCCACTAACATATATGCTTATCCAAGTTCTATTACATCTATTTTCTCTTATGTCCTATTTTATGTATGGAATCAGTATTAAGACTGTAATAATGTGGAAGCAGAGAGGGAGATAAAGATGGAGATGGAGACAGTGTAATGTAGTGGCTAAAATGCTGGCCTAAGAGCAGGGAGACCAGAAGACAGCTGGGTGACTTAGGGCCAGTTATTCCCCCTCATCTCAAATCAGCATTAGGCTTTGCCACTTGCTGGCTGAAAATCAAAACCCCTCATTGCCTCAGGCTCTAATAAGCTTTTGCTGTAAGAACTAAGCCGGAGCAGTGTGAAACAAGTCAAACATGCAACTAAGTAGAAACAACAAACATAAATTCAGATAGAAATAGACATCAGTCCTGTGCTTTAAATATTCTGATTTTTTCCCCCACCACTATTCATTGAATTTGGTCAGCCCTTTGAGGTAGGCCAGGCCAGGAAATAGACTCCACAAGAAATATTGGAACTCTATTGTATTGCTATAGGTTATAATATTAGAATCTTGAAAGCCTGACCACATTTTCCCTTCCCTTCCTCTTATTCCAAAAAGAGTCAAGGCAGGGCAATCTTAAGTTTTTTTCTCACGCTACCTTTTTTTCTTGTACTATGCTCATGGCTTGCTCTAATGGTCTATAATGGTCTCATCTCCAAGGTCATCTCTTGCTCCTCTACAAATTCAGTGTTGAAACAGAACTGGTTTTCAGTATTAATTTCGAAGAAAAGAATTCAGATTGTATTTTCATGGGTGTTCCTGCACCTCCTTGGCCAAGGAGTATGTGTGAATAACCTGTCTTTCATTGTACAAAAATCTCTGCTGTGATCTTCATTCTCCCCCATTCCTTCACTTCCCCATGCCAATTCAATTCCATTACATTCCATGAGATCATCTGCAGATGTGTAAGAAGCAACCTATAGACATACAACCCAGAGAGGTTATATCAATATTGTCAAGGTGGCTTATAAGGGGCCACTTTCAATCCAAGAATGTTGATCGTCTGGAGGCTTTGTGGAGACCTGGTTTATAAAGTTAGTGCAGATAAGAAGCCCAGAAGAAGTTTCAAATAACTTGTAGGTAATGACTATGGAACATTCAATCCTACCACTCACAGACTTTATTTTTCTCTATAGCAGAAGAAGAAGAAGAAGAAGAAGAAGAAGAAGAAGAAGAAGAAGAAGAAGAAGAAGAAGAAGAAGGAGGAGGAGGAGGAGGAGGAGGAGGAGGAGGAGGAGGAGGAGGAGGAGGAGGAGGAGGAGGAGGAGGAGGAGGAGGAAAGAGAGTGAGCATTGGTGACTGGCATTTAGAAATGTTTCTCATCACCCAAAAAAATTTACCAATTTTACCAGCCTGCTGAGGATGATGGCATCTCTCACCTCCTCTTGTTGTTACAATTCTCATGAAGGTGTCAAAACCATTCCATGCAGAAGTTCAGACACATCACCAGGCAGTATTTCTTTCCAAGTTTATCTAATTTGATCGTAATGGATCGGAAGATGTGACATCTGGGTTCCAGTCTCCAGAGATCTTCTTTTTTTAATGGCAGCTTGTGTTGGTGGTCAGGGGAAGGAATACTTTAACCCTTTGCCCTGGATGGTTTTCGTAATTACATTTGGCCTTCTCATGCTGAGGGGCAGGGAGGAGGAAATAAAACTTTGGCAGCGATATAAATTAAGAAAATTGTTCTGAGGGAAAGGATAAGAGTTAACTCCCTTGTCTAGTTCCACAGTTCCCATCTGATTTCCTTTTTCCATGTTTCCAGTTAAATGTTTTATTTCACATGTAAGCCTTTAGAGATAACAAAGCCAAAGGGGCATATGCTGCATATGTATTTTAAAAAGGAACAGTTTAAGATTTTCATGCAACCTTTTTTTTAAAAAAAAAATTAACAACAATCCTTTAATAGCATTTCATTCTCAATAGGCCTTTTTTTTTTTGCTATCAGTTGGTGCCTTTCCACATTGTTTTGATACAAGGAACTATTCCCAGAAACCATTTTGTAGAAAAAATTATTGGCTTGTGAGTTATATTTGTGTTGTTAATGGCTTATCTTCTAAATTCAGTGTCAGTCTTGAAGCCTGGAGCAATTCATCTTGACTGCCATTCTCTTCACAAAAATGCCTCTCCTCTCCTCTCCTCTCCCTCTCCTCTCCCTCCTCTCCTATCCTCTCCCTCCTCCCCTCCCCTCCCCTCCCCTCCCCTCTCCCTCCTCCCCTCTCCTCCCCTCTCCTCCCCCTCCTCTCCTCCCCTCTCCTCCCCTCTCCTCTCCTCTCCTCCCCTCCCCTCCCCTCCCCTCTCTCAACAGGGGTTTGTGAGTCCTTTCTCTTTCTAACAAAAACATACCCAGTTAAACTGAAAGTTCAATTTTCAGTTTAACAGATGTGTTATTTTTAGATGCTGAAAGATCAGAGGATTTTTTTTTCCTTCCCTGTTCTTAGATCTGAAAACCATTGCTTTGATTGCACATTTTATTTGAAGTTGGTTAGCTTAACAATTCTGAGCCTGCTCCATGGTGCTTTGGGAAAACTGATTTCCTACAATGCTGATATGATTCTGGAAACCTAGATTTCTTGAAATTCCAATTGGCTCTGGAATTATTATCTTGATTTGTAATTCTGAACCTTAGCCTCTGAAATTAGATTCTTTTTCTTTTTTTCCTTTTCCACAGGAAAGAAACAAAATCGGCTTGAATTTAATTTTAAAAATCTGTTAAATAACATATTGAAATTCATGGCTTGCAAATCCTTGAACATATTTTAATCCCTTTTGTGTTCCTTTCCATGAATTAAACTGGATTTTGATGTTAACACTGTTAACAGAGGCTAGCAGCATTAATCATACTTGGGCCACGTGTAGGTTGATAATGATTATATGCCATCAAATTGTTTTTGACTCCCAGCAATCACATAGATAGATTTTCTCCATGACAATCTATCCCCAACTTGGTCTTTCAGGTCTTCCAATGATGGTACACCCATCAGCACTGTAACTAAGTCCATCTGCCTTGCTGCTGGTTGTCCTCTTCTCTTTACTTCCACTTTTCCCAGCATTAGAAACTTCAACAGAGAGCTGGGTCTTTGCATAATGTGTCTAAAGTAGGATAATTTGAGCCTGGTCAGTGGTGCCTTAAGTGAGAATTCTGGACTGATTTGTTTGATGATCATTGGCTTTTTTTTCTTGGCTGTCCACAGTATTCTCAGTTCTCTTCAACACTAACGTTCAAAGGCATCATTGCAAGGACAGGACCAGTCAGTTGTGGCATATTTTGGCCACTTTGGTAGTATGTGGTCTGTTACAAAGAATGAGTATTTGTTAAAAGAAGCAAAAATGTTGTGTATAAGAGTGTGGTTCTGCCCATTGTTTAGACCATTTAGTTTGCCAAGAATTGATTGCAGCGGGAATGGGGTACTTAAGGAGTGTGTGTGGTAAAACAATAAGAGATAGATCAAGAATGAATGGATGTTGAATGTTGTGAATTTACAACATTGAGCGACTGCTACAAAAAAGTATATACAGGTGATTTGGTTACACAGAGAGAATGAATGAGGAGTTCACCACAAAACTTATAAAATATATGAAGGAAGAGTGAATGTGTTGAAAGGAGGAGAAAGAAACTGAAAAATTCCTGATTGGATGAAGATGATGAGCTCATCAAAAGAAAGAAGATAGAAGTTTTTTTAAAGAAGAGAAAGCAATGTACAAAGGAGCATATGGATGTGGTGGATGAAGGGTGGGTTTGCAAAGATAGAAATTTATGGATGTGAGGGCGATCTGTCACCCCATGGATTGCCAGGGATGATAGAAAGTTATGGGGAAGTATAGTGAATGGTGTTGGTGTAAACTAGTTTTATCTTTTTTTCTTCTTCTTTTCTGATCTCATGTCTTTAATTTCTTCAGCTTCCTATTTTTTCTTCCCTCTCTATGCTTTGCAAAACATTGCTTGTTT
This sequence comes from Liasis olivaceus, assembly GCA_030867105.1. Classification (NCBI taxonomy): domain Eukaryota; kingdom Metazoa; phylum Chordata; class Lepidosauria; order Squamata; family Pythonidae; genus Liasis; species Liasis olivaceus. Next base: position 12,951,249 of record CM061351.1, on the reverse strand, counting down.
GAAACTCAGTGTCATTTTTTCCTCAGTTACACTTCTTGGAATGCCTTGGGAATGGTGTAGGTATAGGTATGTATGATTAGAGAGATGCTGAGGTTATCTGCATATTTCCTCTATATTAATTGTAGAGTTGTAGATTTAATGTTGCTAAGCTAAATACTGTTCAATTGTGTTGTTGTTCAGTGATTTTGATAATAAACAGAAAACCTTTAATATCAAATCTTATTTGGCACTTTGTTACATGTAAATATTTTATTTATTTATATATCAAATTTGTCACTGCCCATTTTGTTAGAAAGCAACTCTGGGCAGTTTACAGGAAAGATAAATAGTCATTAAAAATACAATATAACCATTAGTCCTAAGTAAAGAATAATAATAAATATCTTCCAAGAATTAATGGTAGCTAAAAATGATTAGGCTCGGGGAGCATCCTCAGGGAGCCAGCCACCCCCAAGGGTGGTTAAAACTCTTCTTGCCCCATGCAAGCTGGTGGAACCAGGTCTTCAGTTCTTTCTAGAAAGCTGGGAGGATAGGGGCCTACCGCACCTCTGGGAGGAGAATATTCCAGAGGGCAGGGGCAAATATAGGCATCTAAGGAGGCTGCAGAATGATGGAGAGATGTGGTAGAAAGAACACCATTCTCCTCCTTCTCCTCCGTCCTCATTCTCATCATCTCCAAGAATGAAGAAACCTCAGAAACGCTTTTGTTGTTCAGTCGTTAAGTCGTGTCCGACTCTTCGTGACCCCATGAACCATATTGCGCCAGGCCTTCCTATCTTTCACTGCCTCCCTGAGTTTGCTCAATTTCATGCTCATTGCTTCAGTGATGCTATCTAGCCATCTCATCCTCTGCCGTCCTCTTCTCCTTTTGCCTTCCATCTTTCCCAGCATCAGGGTCTTTTCCAAAGAGTCCTCTCTTCGCATTAGGTGACCAAAGTATCTGAGCTTGAGCTTCAGTATCAATCCTTCCAATGAGCAATCAGAGTTGATTTCCTTTAAGATTGACTGGTTTGACCTCCTAGCAGTCCAGGGGACTCTTAAGAGTCTTCTCCAGCACCACAGTTCAAAGGCATCAATTCTTCGGCGTTCAGCCTTCTTTATGGTCCAGCTCTCACAGCCATACATTACTACTGGAAAAACCATAGCTTTGACTATGCGGATCTTTGTCGGCAAGGTGACGTCTCTGCTTTTTAATATGCTATCTAGGTTTGCCATAGCTTTCCTCCCAAGGAGCAAGCGTCTTTTAATTTCATGGCTGCAGTCTCCGTCTGCGGTGATCTTGGAGCCCAAATAAATGAAGTCTGTTACTGCTTCCATTTCTACCCCTTCTATTTGCCAGGGATTGATGGGTCCAGATGCCATGATCTTAGTTTTTTTAATGTTGAGTTTCAAGCCAGCTTTCGCACTCTCCTCTTTCACCCTCATCAAGAGGCTCTTTAGTTCTTCTTCACTTTCTGCCATTAGGGTGGTATAAGGGAAATTCTCAAGGGTCCTGAAAATAAGATAAAAACACAACTTCTGAGAAACTGCAAGGCAGATTTTGGCACAGCTGGGTTGGGGAAGGGCAATGGGTACCAGACTGACAAAAGCAGCATTGGGGCATCGTGATCCAAGCCCTGCCCCTTTTCTACATGTGTCATGACATTGCACGCATCCTCTGAAGGGGCGGAGCTTGCAGTGTAACACTGCAATGCTACTTTTCTCATCTGATGATAGCAACGAGATCCTGCAGCTGCCACCGACATCTCTACTTTTGCATAATGTCCCAATTCCAATTCTGCAAGGACAAGTTGTTGTCATCACTTGCCTGCCAAGTCACTGCTTCATAGCAGTTGCCCAAGAATACAAACTACTGTCATTAATTTCAGTCTCCCCTTTTTCCTCCATTTCTGATTTGCTAACGTCCAGAAATAGCTTAAGATTATAAGCTTCTGCGCACTGATGCAATTGCCTGGCGGGAGAGGAGAAAAGTAACTAAGAAAATCAACAAGCAATATTTGAATTTCTCTACAAGATGGCATGAGTGCTACCTAATTTTTGAGCTTTAGGAGCTGCAACAGAGATTGCGCTATTGCAAATAAAATTAATGGGTGGCAAGTTGTTCAGCAATTATGATTCGGCTAAAGGACCGTTTTATGGAGTCCAGGCACAGACCTGTTTAGAAATTCCAGACTTCAGTAATGGATCAGTGCAATACAATCTTCAGAAATGAACTCATAAACTAATAGAAAGTGCTGCATATTGGCTGCAGTCCCTTTGTCTAAAACAAATGTCAGTTTCAGATGACTGTAATTGAAATTGTGAATATTTAACAAGGGGGCAGGAGGGAGCCAATGAACAATGTTTAATGGTTTGTCTAAAGTGCATTCATTTTTGTTAGTAATGTAATGCTAATGTTTATTGTAAAGTTAATGGGTAAATCCGTCATCAATTATTACCAATGACCAATTCACATTAGGACTGCTATTTCCAGCACTACTAGTTACCCGTAAAAATGTGCACTGATGCTGCTTATGTAGCAAAGGGTTGGGCACTGCTTTAGCACAGGGCCTACAGTCAATTTTTATCATAAGAGGAAGAGCTTTTCCCATCCTAATTGTTTATAATATTTAAAAATGGAGCTTGGCTTCACTTCCACACTAGTATCACGTATTATGATATGTCAAATGGAAAACTACAATTCATGGAAAATGTGCTGATAAAGCATCTCTTCTGGACCTTGGTCAGGACTGACAGAATTATGTGTTGAAGCAATGTTTTCATCAGGGTGAGGACCAAGGTTATTTATGGCCACCTAGTTCTACTTGTGGCCTCTTCCTCTTTGTGTGTCATCCTACCAACCTCCTCTGTCAGCAACATAGAATTTTCCTGCTGCTAATTAAGGAAACAGTAGGAATATCTTGCTGGACCAGATCGACAAGGTTTGATATTTGGCTTTATGATTGGGGCTGATTGATCTTGTATCCAATCACCACTTTGAACTGATAGTGGACAATTCTGGTGAGCATCCTAAAGCATTAGGATATAAAAGGCTGTGCGCCATCCACCATCCACTCCGGGGGGAGAGGGTGTTAAAAAAGCAAGATGGTGGTCACAGAAGCACAACTGAAGCCCCACCCCCAAAGAGAAAGGACTTTTAGTGAGCCGCCAACACCAACATCTTGCTTTTTTTAACCCCCACTACTAATGCCAGTGGGGCTATCCTCTCTTTCATTGCTCAAGAAAATAGGGGATGGAATTTCCTCTTGCATTTCTTAGGCTTAAGGCCAGAGGTGGGCAACCCATGGCTTCAGGGCTATATAATGTCTCCAGTTATGCCCTTCCCTCCAATCTCTCTGACTAAAATTGCAACATAAATAAATGAATAAATAAAAATACAATACAATACAATACAATACAAACTGGTGTGGTTGCCCTTCTAATCAAAGGAATCTAATCTATGTCACTGAATGTGATCCTCATGACAAGTTTTCCTTTTATGGAGGGCAGGTCATAATAATTGCAAACCAGGTGAAGTGCTGAAGTGCAATTGCTTAATCCTTTTGGTCCACATTAATCTAGGCTTATTCCTGGTTTCCTTTTCTCAAGTCCCTTGTCTCTTGTCTTCCACACTTTAACCGAAAACAACAGCAGCAGTATTTCTACCAGCACTTACATTAACAGTCCACTTTTCTACTGAGAAACTCATGACAGAGTATATTAGTGTTAACCCTTTTAAGTAATGCAGTGCTGTTTGAAATTGGTTAAACTGAAAGAGAGTTGGAACTGAAACTTCGGCTGAAACCATGGATGTTTCCCTCTTTGTGTAATGAGAAGCTGTCTATGGTAGAGATAAAAGAGTGGTCTTTCACTTGGCATGATCCTGAGGCAACCAAGGATGCTATTTGCAAGGAGGAGGAGGAGGAGGAGGAAGGTTGCATTCAAACAATTAACTTCATATATAATCTGGTCCTCTAAACACAAGATTTTGGAGAAATTGGATCTCCTGGCTTATATTATTATTGTTGGTTGCACAGTCAGCCAGTTGTTTAGACTGGATTTGGCATTATTATCCACCTCTTGTGGCCTCAAGGACCTGGGATAGGCAGATGTTGTTGTTTGATGGTGTTAAAGGTATCGTCACAGGATGTAAGCTGTTCCAAGTAAAGCTGACTTTTGCAATTGACTGATGGTGATTTTGTCAATGCCGATGGTGTTCAAGTGGTGCTCCAGATATTTTGGGATTGCACCTAAGGCACCTATAACTATTGGTACTATCCTTGCTTTCTTTTGCCACAGTTGTTCTACTTCTATTTGTAATTATTTTGTGATTTTCAAAAGTTCTTTCTCTTCTATTCTGCTGTCTCCAGGTATTGTTCCATATTATTATTATTATCTGTATGGGCAGTACACTTAATAATAATTACTGTAGAAGGGATAATAATAGAAGGGAAAATATGGCAAATTTACAAGGTCAGAAGGCCGCCTGAAATAGGGTCTGTTTCCCATCTGTGTTGGTTTGCTTTACTAGACTAATTCTCTCAGAAGTATATGAAGAAACAAAGTGATAATCCACCAAGATTTCCTCTTGGAATATGTTCAGCTGAGAAACTGATCTGATCACAGCGAACTATCTTAGCTGTTCTCTTTTATGAGTTTTGGACAGCACTTACATAGTTCCCTCAAATTATACACTGCTATATATAGTCTGAATTTGTCTCAATGTTGTTCATACCCACCCCCGTCACCCTGATCTAAAATATACTTTTCTTCAGATTGTGCCAATGAATTGACCTTGAATCTCATTTGTTAAAGCCTGTGCCTTTGACGTTTCTTAATAATTTATGTGAATTTCACCATGCAGATATTTATATTTGGTGACTTATGGCATCATTTTTTATTGATATGGGACTTTAAATATTTATAGCCCATGCTGCAGTAGTGAACTGATTTAGTTCAAATATATTGTAATCAATAAGCTGGGCATTAATACACAAATCACACCTTACAGCAAAAGTACACAATAATGACAGTTTCTCTCCTGTTCACTAAACCTCAAGCAGGATCTAGATTTAAGTTGTAAGTTGAATTTGACATGCTTCACAGACATGCTTCACAGACCGACTTCCTTTTACTGGAATTCATTTAGCCCACAATTAAAGTTGTAAATATGTGATTTTAGAAATATTTCTTCACTAAATGGAATCGAAACAGGGCTGCGACTGGCCAAGGAGTGAAGCCTGGTGAGATATGATGTGTTGAAGGTGGGACTTGAATAATCTATGAATGGGAAGATGAAACCTGGTGGATGAGAATTTGACTTAAATGGGGGTGGGTGGGAAATCCAGCTTCAAATATTGTTCATCAGAATATGTAAGTGAATAATTGCAAGACTGGACTGAAATTCTTGGCAGTTTCATAAAAATAACCTTTCCACTTAAAAATGAAGATAAAATTTCAGCTGATTTTTTGCAGAGGGGGGAATGGGGGAGGATATTAAATCTGCCAGAAATGTCCAAAGTTGCATTTCTTGTTTCTCATTTACCTTATAAGATGGCGGAATTTGCTATTTTTCCTTTGTTTGAATCTCAGTGTCAAATTTCTCCTTAACTGCACTTCTTGGAATGCCTTGAGAATCATATCAAAGAGTTCCAGGAAACAGGATTGGCAAGAAGTTATATAAAATGCTGTGATGGCGCTTGTCACGGTCTGCATTTCCCAGAATGGCATGGGAATAATGCAATGCATTATTATATTGTGCCATTCCTTAGCAATTTCAGGAAAGTGGCCAAAAAAATCTGCCGAGAGACCCTTCCACTGCTCTGGATGGGTCAGAACTTTCTCTGAGGTTAAAAAAACCAAGATATTTAAATAAAGCCACATCCTCCCTCCTTCCCTTAAACTTCAGGCAATATAGAAAGGCTGACCAACATTTGATTCAGAAAGACTGTGAATCAGAGGTGTGTCTTGCATTGAAATGTCTTTTTCCCAAGTTGTCTTCACGAGGATGTAATGTCAGCCTTCATACGATTTGCAGAGAGATCTGCTTAGACCAGACATTTCCATGGAAACAGCCATCAAATCTGAATCCCGCATAATCTCAATGAGCTTCTTTCCTCTCAATTATTTTGTGGCCATAATTACCTCCATAATACAGCAGCTCTTTTACAAAAGATATCTGATCCAAAATGGAAAAGTGATTAACAGTTATTGTTGTTGTTGTTGTTGTTAAATTAGGTTAAGTGGAAGTGGAAATGGAGGGGCATGTCCAACCCTTTCTGCTCCCAAGTGTCACCAAAAAGACCAATTTAAAGGATGATGGTTTTTAAATGAGTTACTGATGAAAACAGCTTTGTCTGGGAATATGTGGCTGTACGCTCCCAGATATGAATCAAGAGGAGAAAAAAGAAATACCTTGTGTATATAAAATACAGTTAAAACAGCTGCAGCTGGGAGGTGTAACTTTCTCATGAGCGAATAAGATAGTGAAAAATGTTCCACCGCAGAAGAGATACTCCATGGTAAACAAGCTTTAGGGGAGAGATGGGGGAAGAAAACAGATGTGGAATGATAAGAAGCTTGTTTTGTTCGGAGAACATCGCCGTTTGTCTATAGGAGGGCCAACTGTTTGGATGGAGGAGCTGTCTGATCATTTTCTTGTTATACTCTACTGTGAATGAGCAAAACAAGATTTTTGCACCCTGGCAAGGAAGTGGCATTTTCTCCAGTGGAATAAAGGAACCCATCCCTTTGTTCTTTTTTGTTCCAGGGGCTCCTTCAGAAATTTGGAACGGATTGTTGCAAAGCAAGGTTTAGAGATATATTTATCTTCTTAAAGAAATAAATACATCTCAAAACCCAAATGTGTCACTTAAAATTATTGGCAGGAAGCCACCATGCCCAACATTTGGTGGTGATGAGACGAGAAGCTAGGGAGGCTGCAGAATGATGGAAAGATGAAACACCATCTTTATTCTCCTCCTCCTCTTCTTCCTCCTCCTTTTCCATCACCTTCAAAAATGAAGGAAACTCAGAAATGTCACCAAAAGAAGTTCTCAAACACCCTGAGAAGATAGAAAAACAGAAACCTCTTTCTCAGGGAAAGTAAACATCTGAGAAACTGCAAGACAGGTTAGGACATGCGCAGAGGCACTTGTGGGGTAGATGCAGAGCACGAGTTGACAGACGGATGATAGCTTGATGAAAGACTGATATGGCTCTCATTGTCTGACAAAATCAACATTCTCTGAATGCCGCTGGATATAGCCTCAGTTCAGACCACTGGAAATAATGATCTGTCCTTTCCCCATCAGCAGCATTCATTGTAATCTCCAATAGTGAAGCTCCACAACATCTTCAATAGAAATTTTAAAGAAATTCTCAAGCCACCCAAAAATAGAGTAGAAAAACAGAAATCGTATTTCACAAGGGAAGAGAGCCTTTGAGATATCGAAGACCAATTTTGCTGTAGCTTTAATCTATTTGGCTCTTCCTGTTATCCGCTGTCCAAGTATCACCGGTATCTGGGCTTCTGGCGGAAAAACATCATTTCAGGAAACATTTGTTAGCTGTTATGATTGTGTGGATTCTAACTTCAAATTTCCCATTCCAAATTCTTTTGTGATTCTGAAGAAGTGAAGGAAAGAAAATGTCTTTTTTGTCTGTGGCTTACAAAAAGTGGATGTGTGGTCTGGTGATATAACTATATTTAGAAATATGATCTGTGATGCTTAATAAATCTGCTGCATATGTTTATTAAGTGTCAGAACATATTATTAAAATCTTTAAAATGTAAAACACTGATGAAAGCTATCCTTTCAAATACTTGCATATCATTAAGATTAAGAGAGCTAAAATATCCTGTGCACATTTCACAGGCCTCACCTTTCCATTGTAAAATGAGGCAGCTAATTTCAGGTAGCAGATGCTGGATCTTATGAAAAAGCAGCAAATTAACATTAATTGTTAACATTTTACTGCTAATGTTAATTTGCTGCTACGACAGGAGCTACAGCAGTGACTGAAATGGAACGGACAGGGTTTGAATGTTCAACTCTTTCCCCCCATTTGTAGGGGGTGGGGGTGGGATGACATTTTTAAAAATGGAAAATTATCTCTTGTTTTTTTCTGGCAATTTGCCAATGAATTTTGTTATCCTGATCTTGAGAGGTTCCAAGATTCACAAAAGAGAAGCTGAGCACTTTATATAGGCTGCCCCAATGCTTGCCTACTCTGTCTGTGGAACAAAATGCAAGGTGTTTGTGGAATATTCTGCATCAGGTGCCAGAATGATTTCAGCGGCTTTTGATACGTGGATTTTGGCTTGGATAGCAAAATGTTTTGGCACTAAATTCCCACTGAACTTAATGAGATTTCTTTCTGAGTAGATGTGCCCAGAACGGCACGGTTAGGTTGCTCATGCAGAGTTACACTGAGCTGATGTGGAAGCACACAATATATTTATTATTGTGGGTATGGGTGTGTATAAAATTGTCACTGTGCAATTTGTACATATAAAAAAGAAAGGTTATTCTGGCAGGTGCCTTGTGTAGGAGCGATGAATTAGCAGTATACCTAATTCTAAAAAACAGCACGGTTCATTATTTTACTTGAATTATGTGTATTAGTTGCAGGCATGCATTTAATTTGTCTGCATACAACTGCTCGGTTGTAGCTGTACATATAGTTTGTTGCAGTCTGTGATCTTGACAATAAAACCATAAAAGTATGTACAATAAATCCAAGTTGAACAAATATATTGATCGCTTAGACTCAAGAGACAGGCAGGCATTCACTAAAAATGCATTGCTTCCAAGGCTCACTTCCTACATTATAAAAACCATCACTGAACTATGTGCATTCCCAAAGGAGAAAAATTTGGGTATTTTCTGCTCTAAAAAGGTAAAAGAGAAGTTATCTTTTGCAATTAATGCATTTTTAAAGGAGCACGTTGTGATACTTAATAAATCTATTCTCTGTATGTTATATTTCAAGCACACACAGACACACACACACACACACACACACGGTATATATATTTGAAGAGACAGCAAAATGCAATGTCCTTTTGGATTGCAATATTAAAATTAAGGCCACAGGGTTTGTTGATACAGTGGAAAGAACACTATCAGATGCAAACAGAGTAAAAAGAAATTGCAGAGAGTGCATGCTCTAGATCCAGAATTAAGTCAAATGATTCCTGTAATTAAACTGAATATTTAAGAGACATTGATGAGACAGTTAAAGAATGGTGTGGGCATTACCACTAGTCTAGCTGTGTAGGACTTTCATTCCTGAGCACCGCGTAGCCTTTACATAATTGATGTCTTGAGGTGGGTATTTTTCAGTTTTAAACTACTGCAGCTTCTCCCAAGTTTGGTCCTCCTAGTAGTTTAGATCACAACTACTATCAGTCCCAAGTCACAATGATCACGGGAGAAATGGAAAGTACAGTTTGACTTATCAAGGGGACAACGACGACACAACAATAGTAAATTGGAAAAGTAGAAAGAGACATCTAGGAATGTCCCAATGGGTGAGCCCAGCAGACACCTTTTATTTAACTCGAAACAATTAGGGTTATAGAGGATCTTCAAATTTTAAAATTTGGGGGGGGGGGGGTTTGCCAAAATTTGATCGTCTCCCCGTTTTTAGAATGATATTTAACTGATAAATGGTATCCAGTTTCTTAAGCTCTGTAACATTGCATATTAATGAACATTAATTGCAGAACACCCCTAAGATGGAAAGAACAAGGGTCATGAACCGTCAAGCAAGGCCCTTTTCTAATGTTTGCAAACTTTAGACTTGCCTGGATAAGGGGGAAAAAAAAAGTTAGTGAATCTTCCTAGGTCTCAAGAGATTTTTAAACTATATTTGTAAGTCAGGGCCCCCTAAGCCTCACTTGTATATAAGGATAATTTAGATTTGTGGCTTTGGAAGAACAGTTCAGTAGCCATCTGTAAAGTATCAATTTCAGAAACAGAGCTTGAGATAAGACATTCAATTATCTTGAAGTCAGGTTTTGCAGACTTGCATCTGTTCTAGAGGGGGAAAGATGACCCTAACTCATCACCGTCCTATGATGTCAGATTGGCGCCCAATAATGAATTCTTCCTGATATGCATTCGTCATATATTATGGGGATTTACTGCTGTTAGATGAATTGATGCTACTGAACAGTAACCTCAAAAAAGATTAACACTCCTCAGGAGCTGTGAGGTGGAACATGAAAGAGAAAGAAACTGATCGCAATTCCTAGCGAGGCTTGTCAGCATATAAATTCCGCAGATCCTGAGAAAAATCTTATGCTTGTCTCCCTTAACACATCCAAAGAACCTGCCCTAAGCTAGGTGGGATGTTTGAGGGCTGTTCTTGAAGGGAATTGATAGAGCTTTACCATTCATCCAATTCTGGTTATTATTTTCTACAGCGAATATGGAAACTTTGCATCACATTTTTCTCAAAAGATGCTGCTGAATCTAAAGCAGGTACACGCTAAACTTTCAGGGCCAACGTTTTTACAGTTTATTTATTTATTTTATTTATTTATTAAATTTTTCAACTGCCCATCTCCCCCCAGTGGGGTAACTCTGGGCAATTCACAACAAACATTAAAAATATAAAATATATAAATACATAAAACCATAAAACCAGTTACATAAGCATTGTCTTTACAAAACCCATTATTGTATTAAAGAATTCCCTCGATGCTTACAGCAATCAATCTGTCTTTTTACAAAAAGACAAAATGGAAAATGTGATTAATGCTGATGTATATTGAAAGTAAATTTACAGATGTCAGGACTTGAACCACAGTAACTGGGATCAAATTCAATCCTCTGATATTTACCCAAAGGCACAATTCAAATGTTTGTTAAGTGTCAACTGGGTGAATCCTGGTCTGTGATTTTAGTATTTTAGTAATATATTGGGGAAAGTCATTGCAATTAATGCAAAATGCAGTTTCTGTGAGAGGTAGTGCTGTTTAAAAATCCAGGACTTCTGGCTGGGCCACTGTGGAATATCTTATGGGAAGATTTCCATTTTTCATTCAAGAGGCTTTGGATTCATGGGAACAAACACAAATTGCTTGTCAGACCTACAATTGTTCCATAGAACTCTATAGGAAATCTGGTAGAAATTAGGCTCTGTAAAGCAACTTGGATTCTCTTCCCACTGTGCAGGTGATATGATCTGCAGAGGTACCATTGGGAAGGTAATAGAGGTGTCCACAGGGTATGGTTAAAAAAAGTCAAGATAATGGCTGCCATGATGAGGTCAAAACTCCTCCCATTTTTAAAGTGTGTCGCACATGCAGACACCCTAGGAGGTAACATGAACAAACAAAGTGGAAATATAATTTTGGTGCTTCAGAGTCAGATCCGTGTTGCAGGAAACAGCTTTTGTCAACCTTCTCTCCCAGCATTGGTTGAAGAGCCTTCAGTCTGGGTGGTTCCAGTATCATCTACAATGTGTCCTGAATCACCCAGCTTGGAAAATCTTCAGCAGGGCCTGAAGTAGCTACCGGATGACTGGTGTTTGTATACAGAAGCCATCCAGATTGAAATTTGGCACAACAAACTTTTCATGTCTCCAGGAGCTGAATGGCACATCCACTGCAATGCTCATCCCCTTGAGTTCAAAAATTCGGCAGTAGTCTGCAGGAGATTCCAGGCTGAGTGTCTTTGGCATAAGTTGCAGGATTCCCTGCAACATTCCCTGCAACATTCACAAAAGCTGTCAGTCTCGAAGACTTCTGGTGTGCAGTGAGGGACATCTGGGTAGGGCACTTCAGCCACTGGTGGACATCCCACAGTGTACATTGTAACTGCTCAGCCGGGAACCATTTGGCCAGTAATTCATGACAAGACTCCTCTCATCCTTTTCCCATATCCTGGACTCTGTGAGAGAACACTGAACATGGCTATGAAACAGGGTGGGGGGAAATAATGCGGTACCTTCATTTTGAAAAGAGGGCCATATTATTTCACGAAGCAGCTTCAAGGAGGTGCTTCATCTGAACCTTCATCAAAATGAAAAACCAGTCTGAAAGTCCGTGGCTGAGATCTCACGACAGAAGAGACTAAAATGTGATTGATGGGCTTATGACTCAGTGTGGTTGTACAAACCCAGCCCAGTTGAGTAGCTCATGGTTTAATGGATCCAGAAAATAGGGTTGAACAGATCATGATTAAGCTAACTTAACCACAGATAATATGTTGTGCAAACTTAGTCAGTGTTTACATGAATTGGACTGAGATGCTAGTAGAATTTATTAGATTGCTTGGGAATCTTTGACGAGACAAAAGAAAAATATCACAAGTTCCTAAAACGTGAAAAAATACATGGGTTTTAAGCAACCCTACTGCATTCAGCAAAGTAAAGTTTGTTCATTTTGTTGTTAAGGGGTGACTCTTCCAATATACATGGAAGAAAAAATCAACTTCCATAGGAAATCCTAAGGACAAGGGGGCTCCCACAGAGTGTAGGCTTCTAGTCACCATCTCTGTGAAACTATCAAGAAGACCACGAAGAAACAGAGAGATTTCTCTCTTTCCCTGTCTTGAAAAACTACCTGTTGAAAAGAAATGGATGTAGGCACCATTTCCATGCGGATTTTTTATTCCAGGAATTCCATTTTTTTTTTCCAAGTGTCTCCCTCGGGTAGGTTTTTGACCTTCTAATTATTATTAGTTCTTGAAGACACTGTTCTTGTTAACATAAAGAACCTTTCTTCTATGAAAACACCTTGTGCATTGTCAGAAAAACTTTAATATCTCCGTGACATCTTTTTTCCACCCCTATACATACACACACCACTTTTTGGTTAACTTACTTTGGGCTACATACTCATAAATTCCCAGTGCCAAATTGCGTTCCCAGCTTCAAGAGCAATTAAAGTAAAAGAATTTTATATTCTCCTAAATGATGTCAGAAAGGGGTTTTCTCTAGCTTCTGAAGACCAAAAACAAAAGCTTTGATAATATCAAAGTCACTATAAAAGGTCAAAGTCATAAAAGTCACAGATGTTTAAAACTGTGACAGAAAACTGCTGGCTATTAAATGCTCAGGCTGGTGAAGCTGAAGAGGAAGATGGAATGAGACACATTAAAACTTTTGTAATGGCCCTGTAACCTTGATATACCTCCCCAGAATAACTGCCTCTTGTATGTCTGTTCTTCTCAAGCTGAGAGAACGTACCTATTTTTCCCTCTCTTTAATAACCTTTTAGAAGCAGATGCTCACTTGCTCCTTTCTTTTCTTCTCAGGAGAAAAGAAAAACTTTTAAAATATCTAACAGCTCCATAAGCATGCCTTAGGGTGGCCAGAATGGTGACCGAGAATGGTCTTCGTGTCCTCTGAGTTAATACCTGGATGATCAATTAATAGGCGCTTTGGCGATTAATGAAAACTGGACAGCTAGAAAGATATTGCATGCCGTAAATTTAATGCTATGTCATTGCTATACATTTAGTCTCATTTGAGCCCGATCAATACTGGAGGCCCCTGCAATATCATTTTTTATGACATGTCAATAGGCACATCTGGAGAAATTTATTTATTTATTTTTGAGACCCTGTCTTTTTGTTCAGGAGCTCAGGGGGCACACACAGCACTTCTTCCTATTTTCCCCCAGAGCAAGAACCTCATGAGGTTGGCTGAGCTGAGAGACTATGATTGTCCCAAAGTCACCCACAGAACTTCCATGGCTGGGGATGGACTAGAATCTGGTTATGCTCACTCCTAGCCCAATACCTTAACCCCTATATCACACCAACAGTTACTTCCAATCTCCAGACTGAAAATCTAGATGTTGAAGTCTACCTTCTGTCATTCCTGAGCTGATAAGGTGGTGGTGGTTGCTGTTTCATCCTCTGTGTTTTTAGTCCAAAACATAAGGAGAACACCAGACTTGTAAAGACTGTTGTAATATAGATGAGGTGACAACAAATTTAGTATTATGTTTTTATATTTACTGAATTCTTACAATTTTCTTTCTTTTCCTGGGGGATGAAATGCAACCCTATTTTTATGAGACCATTTGGTCTATTTCAAAAATAATGCAGGATTATCGTGGCTTTTGTGGTGGGGAGGAAATACATTTCTTAGCAATGTTTGTGTGGGTGGCCTTTCCATGTTTTAAGACGAAGTGGCTGAGTTTTTCTTTCTGCTGCATTCTTTTACAGTTCTGAAATAAAAACTCATTAGCTGATCACTCCTCAAATTCAGGGAGAGACTACCTGCCACAGCCTCCTAGAATATGGTCGAGTTATACAGTTTCACAATCTCTACTTCACGCAGCAATGGGAGACATCACTCTTTTCATTGCTTCATTGCAAAATTAATGGGGCTCAGCAGATTCTGATTTCTTCACTTGCTACTCAACTTATTTTATTTATTTATTTATTTATTTATTTATATGTCACATTTATATAGCCGCCCGTCTCACACAAAGCGACTCTATGCAAAGTGACTCTAAGGGAACTTATGCAGGTTCCCTTCAAGAATTAACAATTCTCCAATCCTTAACTCATACAAATCTTGCCAGATTATTCTCTCCATAATCCTCTGGAAAAAGATACAGAGAAGGCTATTACCAATATTCAGAAATCCCTCAGTTCTCTTGTAAGGCATGCTTTGAATTTCTCACCAGAACTTCAGAAAATGTAAATGGATTCTTTTCTGGAATTGTTTTGTCCCTTTCTGAGAGGTTCAGAAGTAGCACATGATTATTGTTTGATCATCTCTGCCATAAAACTGGGTCATACTGGACTTTGGACAGGTTGTGAGAGATATAATCCAAAAATAGATGGGGCCAAGACCCAAAGTGGTTTGATTGGGCGGAGTGAGATTATTTAAGGAATAAAATAAGGGTCTTAAGTATCTGCAAGTCTTATTTTCCTTTTTTTTTAAAAAAAATCCCTGCCAATGTTAACAGTCCAGGCCAACTTTCCAGCACTGCCTACCTTGAGAGTCTCTGAGGGCCATGGAAAGGATGATTCAAAGCTGCTTATGACACACAGGCTGCATTATTTACATACCTGTCACAAAGCAACTGTTAATATCATAAATTCCACATAGAAATAAACGCAGATGTTTTGCTTTTAATATTACCTTAAGTAGGTCACTATGGGAACCAGATCTTCCTCCGAATAGAAGGTTGGCTCTTTAATTACTAGAGCCACCCTCTGTAAATGATAATTTGCTGAAAAATATCTTTTCTCTATAATTACTCAGGCATTTTGCCTCCCAGATTGCTGTTATTGTGTACTTGACAATAAGTATGGCATTATTAAACCTTTAAGATAAAAGTTATAGAGCTTTAACTCTCATCCTTTGTACTTTCCCTGGTGTCAGGAAAATGTCAAGCAAGTCATCTTCTTGATTCTTTTTACTGTACTCTTTACATAAAATCAAAGCACAGGGGCTTTTCAGTAGTGGCAGCTTTGAATATTGCTCTCTCCCCAGGACATCTCAACAGAACCACTTTTTCATTCAGGAACTTGACAAGAACAGGTGGGGGCAAAGCTGATTTTAATCTGAGAAGATTTTATCAGTATCTGGCTTCATGCTTATGTACTGGGCACCTTTTCCATTTTTTTTCTCCCTTTCCTTTACACTCAGTGGCCAGCATATGGAAACTGAGAGTTACCTTATTATGAAAATGTATAGAGCATTAACTGCACATCTTTTCTTATTATTCCATTGATGAAAGAGTCATATGTTGCCTCCTTGGTTGTTGCTGAATGGTAATAGCACATTTTCCAAAGGAACCTGAAGATGTGGTTCAGTGCAACAGAAGGCCCTGCATATACAGTACGGAGAATGAATATACTTTTAAAAATCCTCATTTCTTTTCAATCACTGTGTGAGGTTTTGTGCTTTGCCATTTGAAACATCTAATAAGGCCTGGAGAGGGACTGTCTTTAAAAGCCCACTGGCTAGATGAATTGCAAGTTCTGGCAAATAAATCTCACCTAGAGCTGGGATGAAGGAATGACAATTAAACAGCTTTCCTGTTAGGGAGGATTTGTCTTTGGTAATGATTTGCCTTTGAAATAAAGGAAATGATGTATTTTGTAGACAGATCCATCTGTTTTAGAACTCTTTGCCTCTTGATGAACTGCTTGCCCCAAACCACTCATTCTAAACGGAGGTTGTAGAGAACGCCAAGGCACTGGCTGGGTTTACCCATTGGAGTAAATCATAATATGCTTCTTTTGTCTTTGGCTTAATGTACTGTCTGAATTAGAAGATGTGCATACCCTTTGTAGCTCAATCGACAAACCATGGTTCAACAAGAATTGGCTGATTACATATTCCAATATATGAGGTTCCTGTTTGCTTAGTTCCATGTATGAATTTAACTGTTTACGAACTGCAGAAGCAATAGGGTTTAGAGAGTTTAATTAACTCATCAGTTGTTCTGAAATGCAGGAATAAGAATGGAACAAACTGCACTGACTTTATCTATTACTTAAACCTAACATTTAATGTTGTTGTAGGCTTTTGATGGATACTGTAGAACTGAAACACAATCTGATTTCATAATAGCAGTGCTGTTAACTTTCTTGCCAGAAATTTTGAAGACCTTTTGAGGAGAATATCCAGGGTATGGCTTAATATCTACAAATAGTTTTGGGACACAGCCACTTACCAACAAAACAAACTAGGGAGGGTAGAGTAAGTATCTTTGGTATGCTCTATAATATTTGTCTTAAGCAAACAGTGATATATCTGAATCTGACAGTCATTTGCAGGGGTCAGTCATAAGTCATGACATGGGACACTTCCTGTCCAAAGCTCAATTCCTTTCCCACAGAGATGGCAATTGTCTGAAGAGCCCCCCAAACTGCAGTAATGTTGAGACAATGAAACCTGATTTTGACTTCAGAGAGGCTGAACATCAAAAGTGTGATTGGCAAAATGCCAGATATGTTTGCTCTGCAGTGGAGTTGAAGAGGTGCCCAAAAATGTGAAGCCTTTGCAGTAGATGTGGATGTTATCATCTAGCCTCCTTGCGGTGCAGCAAAGACAAAGGGAATTCACAACTCAGTGGGGAGGGGAAGGCAAAGATACTATATGGTCCCATATGTGCGAAGTTCCTAGGAGGGAAGAGGAACAGCTGGACCTCATTTTCTTCCTGCTGCTTCCATTGTTTAGCATGATGTTCTTCCAACAGCTCAGAAGAGATTAAAATATAGTGTCTTAGAAATCAAGAGACAAAGCGTGTTCTGTGGCTGCAGCATGGTGTGGGCCAGTAGCAAGGATTCATGAGGGCTGTGATGAGGTTACTTACCCTTCCTGGTGACAGGATGCCATGTTTGCTAGGGCAAAGAATGAGAGGATAACCCAGAAATACTGAAAGTTGTTATCTAGCTCATAACTCTGGGACTAATGGGGAGACTGAGTAAAAGTAAAGTCTCCTGCAAGTCTAATTTGATTCCTGGTGACTTCATGGACATGTCTATTAGTTTTCCTGGCAGCGGGACAGAAGTGATTTGCTGTTGCCCTCTTCCAAGATGTTTTTTCATCTCCTCAGTCTAGGCTACAGCACTGGTATTGCTTAAAGGAGTTTCATGCAGGTACTAATCAGGTCCAGTCCTGCTTCACTCCCAAACCAACCAAGGTCAACCAACTGGTTTCCCACCACTTGCTGAGATTTCCATATCCACCAGAGTTTGCACTTCTCAGTTGTTGTGCCTCAGCAATTTAAGTATGAAATCCTATATATGTCTCTTTGACATCAAAAAGAAATCCATGATGAATTCAACAGAGCTCCCCCCAGGAATGTTTCCAGGATTCCAGATGGTTAGAATAATCCTATCCTCTACTCAGATCAGTTTGAAAATGGAAAGTTCTGACCTTTCTCGGACTGGAACAGCGTTTGCATTTTTAATGCTTTCGCTAATTATGCTGTTTGAACACAAGCATTTAAAAACCCTTCCTCTTTTAAGAGAGAATAAATTTAAATGTTGGATATTGAGCATGAGAGCAAGAGATCCAATGTCATCTTTCCAGTTTAGGGAAAGCTCAGCAAAGTACTTTCCTTTTGAGGGTTTCCTTACTGGAAGTGCAAACTCGGCGTCAGCCTTACCAGGTAGTCCAAACAGGAAACAGGACCAGATAAGCTAATTCTACTTTATTGTAAAGCTACATTAACAGAATCTTGCAAGTCTGAAGTACAGATCTCCTGCCGTCTCCTTAAGCCCAAGAAATTAGGGAGGGTCCCTTCTGAGCTTCTTGTTCTGCCCGCTATCCAGCTGTGAGCTATTCCCTCTCTTATCTGACTGTTCCCTAGGCAGCATCTCTTTGCCCCATCTCCCAAGATATTTCCCACACACCGTTACAATGGGATTGATTCTTCAGTGCCCCATGACCTGCTGACCTCAACAGGTAGTGGGGCAAAGATAATTATGGACTGACTCTGTGTCCCCTCTTTGTTACACTACCTACCTTTTGTGTAAGACATTGCTAATCAGAGGTCACTTTTTCTGCCTTCCTTCCAGGCATACAGACATACACAAAACATAAAATGACTCCTCTTCTGATAGGTTGTTGTTAGCTAGGTGCTAGGCTTTGTCTATCTCTGTAAAGTGTTTTATTAAAGAAATCTCTTTTTTTGTTACAGTTACAGAACCTGTTTCCCTAATCACTATATAGGTCATCGCCTTCTTTTCCAAAAGCTTTCCATCATACAGAATGCTATTTATTTATTTGTTTGTTTATTTATTTATTAAACTTATATGCCACCCATCTCCCCCAGAGGGACTCTGGGTGGCTCTTCTACTTCCAGCATTTCTGAGACTGGCATTTCCAGAACTTGGAAAATAGCAGTTTTGGAAGTCAGAAGTGGAGTCAAGTCTCAATTTTCCCTCTCCAATGTAAATTGTTTCTTGTAACTTTGGTGAGAAAAATCCATCATATTTTAAAGCTCTATGATGCTACTCTGGTGCTAGAGTAGGTGGCAGAGAACTACATTGAACAGGTATGATGTATTTGCCTATAGAATTAAAACAAAAACAAAAAACATATAACAATTAAATAAATTACTATGGTGTGGGAAGAAGAAAAATTGTTTATATATGCATTACACTATCTAAGAAGATCTAAGATTAATATGGGAATGGAACAGAACATGAGCATATGCAAAGGTGATTTGAAAATTTATCCATCCCTACCTGAGGCTGGCCATTACCTACCTACTGAAATCTGAATAATCTGGTAAATGAAATACAATCTGCTTTTGTGATATAACTTCAGTGTCACCAGCGTGAAGCTGAAGATGATCAAGTTTGTTTTTAAAAAACAAGAAATCTTTGGCTTTCAGTGAAATATAAGATGGGGGGAGGGGAGGGAGAAGGTTGTGAATAGGTTTTGCTGCCATGTGGTGATCTTTTTTTGGGTAGTCTGCTTGTTGCCTAGGAAACGGCTTTCAGATCAAATTCCAAGGGCTATAGGATGGAAATAGATTTTGAGAATTCCTGGTGACAGGCATGTGGAATGCAGCGAGAAGAGAATATGATCCTTCCTGGCATTGGCATCTGTGACCTCCCTCTCCAGTTAGGTGGGGCCGTAATGCCCAGGAAGGTGCCAGGTTGGGGGCAGCTTCACTAAATCAACCAGGATAACATTTTACTTCTGCATGGTATAGACCTTTGAACAGGGGGCTCTAGATTACCAAAATTAACACTACGTGAAAACCTTAGAAGAAAGTTAAAATGGAGGAAAAGAAAATGAATGTAGATATGAAAGAATTCTCAATAACCATTCTTTGAATAAAGGCATGACCTGTAATTGGTGGAAGGTGTAAAATAATAGCCATCCATTTAGCAAAGAATTTTCTTTTCCTTTTTTAATTTTACAAATTTCATTATTTCTCCCTCAGCATTAAGGTCTGCAGAGCAACGTACATAAAATGCATTTATCCTCAAAAGCTAATGGAATATAAACCTGTAAAACTAAGCATTTTTAAGTTTTGTATTTGAATAT
The DNA here is from genome assembly GCA_030867105.1 of Liasis olivaceus. Lineage (NCBI taxonomy): Eukaryota > Metazoa > Chordata > Lepidosauria > Squamata > Pythonidae > Liasis > Liasis olivaceus. The sequence continues at coordinate 12,931,275 of CM061351.1, read as the reverse complement.
TTGGGGATGCTGATTTACCTGGGAATAAACCTATCTATCATAGTAACATTTATTTTTGTATAGATTTCTATTGGCATACCCTATAAATCTCTTCCAGTGTGACCCATAGGAGTTGATCTTCAGCAAGATTATTGGATCCAGACAAAAGGAAGTATTTTGAACTGCATTATGGTCTTCTTTTTTGAGAGGTAAAATGTGGTTGGGATCTGATCCCCATAGATAAACTGAGAGGACTATAATTTTAAATTTTGTAATTTAAATATTCAATTTCTGTGGCTCACTTTTGCAAAACTCAAGTAAAGTTTTGCTGATATACATATTTTTGTACATAGTTGTTCTTAAAACAATGTGGCGTCTTTAATCAAAATATTCATTTTGGTATACCTATGTTCTTCATAGACACATTTTTGTGCAAAATTTTTATATGCACTTTTTCCTTTGGATAACTGCATTGCAACATGCCAAAAAGTATAAATAAGAACAAAAGAAAATTGTATGACAGCTTGAACATTCAGTTCAATTCTATAGATACTCAACTGACAATAAGCAGTATGAACTCTTGTATCATTCTAAAATTCTTCCCTGCAATTTCTCAGTTTTCTTTCCTGTGAAAGAGGGTTCTGTTTTTCTACCTTGTTATGAGAGGGTTTGGGTATTTCTTTTTGCATTTATGTTGGTGATGCTTGTGAACAATTATTATTATTGTTATCATTATTATCATTATTATAATTACTACTGCTACTACTACTACTAACGGAGGGGCCACTGTTGGCTTTTTCTCTAACATATCTTTCCATCACTTTTGACCCATACTTTCAACCTGGAATGTCCAATTACAGATGTTCTTCATGAAGTCTTTGGAATTTAATGGAAACATGAAGCCAGAGAGGCTGCAGATCATTGACAAGCTGGTAGTAAAATGAAAAGACATTCACACACACATTTTGCCATCTTCTAATGGATTAAGGAAAGAACATTACACTGCATCTGGGATAATTTCATCCAAATTCTCTTATCCTGTAAAGCAACTGCAACTGCAAATTCAAATTATTTCATCAAATTGAATGAGAAATAGTAATAATTTCTCTTCCTGTCAAACCCTCTTTGCAACATCTATAATGGGGGTTTCACATTCAAGGAAACAGTAACTCCCTCAGGTCTTATTAGCTCCCCATCTATTAATTGCCACTGTGAAGGTCTGGCGGAGAACAGAAGCAAAGAACCATTTCAATCTTTATTGAAATCTTAATCTTTATAGCAACAAAACCAGAGGGTAATTTTTTTGCGGGGGAGGGGTAAAGAATGAGGCTAAATGGTGTGGCATAACCAGTGTTTGGAGACAATAGAAGTTTCCAAATAATCAGTTCCTTGAGAAAATATTAGAGTATGTTGATGAAGCATTGAAGATCAAAGTTCTAGCGGGTCATGACAAGATCTTGATGACCTCTTAGACAAAGGCAGGTCAAGAGACCAAGACATGATCTTGTCTCTGATACATATAAATAGAAGTAGTTACACTGGCCTTCAATAAAATAAATTATATATAATTATATATAAAAATAAATAAATGCTATGAATTTATGGCATGATGGAGTTTAGTGGAAATGAGAGTGCTAGCCATTGCTTGGGCTACTGTACCTGGGCTGCAAAAATCTAGGTAGGAGCAAATATGCTGCCATCTAGCAATCATCCCGATTTTCGCAGGCCAAAAAATAACCCTACCATTGCAGCAAATAACACTTTCACAGGCAAGTTGTAATTTGGGCTGAAAATTGAAGTGATAGAAGTGGTACTGAAGTGGTGTAGATCAACCTCTCTCTCAAGGGAATTATTTACTGGACTAGACTGGGTTCTTAAATAGCTGCCTTTTCAGAAGAGGCAGAGAGAGAGAAAAAACCACTTAATAAGCAATCCTGTGTCATTCACTTCATTCAACCTGAGCTTTACTTTCAAGTAAGTAGATTAAATTGCAGCTTTACACTACACCCTATGCATTGTTGCCTTGAAAGCAGAGCTGCACTGCAGGGCATTTTTAAAAATGAAACCATCTGTTCAATGGGCAACATATGAGCAAATGAGGACCCTGACCAAGGTCATTTTTTTCCTCCCAATTTGCAGTTTAGCACCAATGAAATCAATTATTGAGGCAACCCCCACCCCCACCCCCCATCATTTTTGCAATTAGCAATTGAGCTTGAGATTTCAGCTTTATATTATGGGCAGAGTTGGACAATAAAACACTGAATAATGTTTACATCAGTGCTAGTCTGTTATACACAAACTCCCATTGTTTTACAGTAAATAATATATTTAATAATGCATATAAGCAGTAGGCAGGCCAAAATATTATATTACAGCAGGTGAGATAAGGAAGCAATTTGCTCAGTATGCAAATAGGGAGAATTAATTGCCATCTTTCTATAGTTCCATTTTAAAGAATAATTTTCCTTATAAAGCAAATATCTTAACAAAGTTAGAACAATGTTCATGTTTTTAATAAAGATCAGGCCTGACAGAGCATAGTAGTTCTTCAAAGGCATTATTTGACTGAAGAAAATGCTTGGCAAGAGACAAAGGTCAGTTTCAGATGACCCTTACTACAGCATTTTCTTTTGCATGACGATAAGGATTCATAAACTCACACTGTGAGGTTCATGAATTTTAACCAAGGGCAAAAAATTGATTGAATTTTAACTAAGGGCAGGATGATGATAACATAAGCAATTACCAGTGCTGAATCCCAATATTCAGGCCCAAGGTAGTGATAGTGGAGAATTATCCACTTTTTAACTCCTGAACCTATATATGGGCTGGAATATACTTATATGCCCAAATCCTTGCTTTTCAGAATTTGGCAGTACAGTACAGCACTGAATAAATGTATTTTACAGGAAGTGCATAGAAATGCATATCTTGGGTAAAGTGTGAACAAAATAACATTAAAGTCAAGAAAATTGCTTACATAAAATATGCATTTTAGGCAAAGTACATCTACAGGAATGCGTGTATAAAGAGAAACACTCATGAAAACATATGAATTTTAAGACAGAGTTTTTAAAACAGATTCTCATATGAATATGGAAACAAGACGGAATGAATTCACAACTAGAAAATGAATCAAACAAAAGAAACATGGCAGCTTAGCTTATCCTAGGTTTGGGAGGCGGGTTATGATGTCATTTTCATTTCTGATAGTTACTCAGACGTGACACATCCACCCTTTTGGTGGCCGCCCTATAAATATTAGAACCCTTCTGATGGCAGCCATGATAGACCAGTATAATGCTGAGTCAAAGAATTGTCCTTTTCATGTTGGAAGTAGTTATTCATTTTGATTTAACACAATTTCAACATTTCAATGAAATTCTCTTGGCTGGAGTTTGGTGTTCTTCTACTTATTTGGTTGTAAAGTGGCGCCAGGGTGTGTATGATTGACACAGCCATATACAAAGAGGTGTCCAATGGGTTCAAGATGTTGTGCAGAGCGCAGCAAAGTTCCCAAAAACTCTGCTCTCAGGAAAAATACACATCAGCATGAGAGCTTGCAAAATGCAATGTCCATATTTTGTTCTCCCAAGAAAAGCCAGCCAGAAAATATATACTAACTGGTTTTATTGATAAAAATGCAAAACTCCATAAAACACAAGTTACATACAAAATATAGGAAATAACAAAAACTTCTCATAAAACTTAGCATCCAAGACTTGTCCACAACAAAGTCTCTAGCTAAAAACTCTCAGAGAAGAGGTACACTACTTGGTTATTAGTTACAACTACATAACCCATAAAACCTAACTACATGATGGATAACACTATACACGACTGAAAGACTGGGCATCTAGACCTCCCAATATATTGCCAACATGTACCCCCCCACTGAATAACTAGCATACACATGCCAGTAGGTGGCAGTAAGTAGCAGTATACGTACACAACACACAGTCACAAGTTGTTTACATGAACAATGTAGTCATAATAATTGTTGTACAGATAACGAGATGAATTTCTTCCCATGAGAAAATCCTGACACAAGATGGCAGCCACATGATTGGAGTCCTGCCTTTTTGTAGTGCATCACAGGCAATCATGCAGTCACAGCCATCATCTTGGACCCCTTGGCCTCCGCTCTGCAGATGGTCTTATTTCTCTAACCATTTGGAGTATTCTTGGCTTCACACAATATAGTTAATCCCAAGAGAAGATATCATGAGAAATGGCCTCCCTTTGGGTTTTTTGAGGCTATAGAACATGGTTGAGGAATTTGTCCTTCCTCTGAGAAATTCAAGAAATTATCTATGCAATTTTCAGGCCCGCACATTTGGCTGGTAATTTTGAAAGGCAATTTGTACCTAACTCTTCACTTATCTCTTTTGATGCTGTTTCTTGAACTTAGTTTTTGGTGCTTGGAACTTGGATGGAACTAGACAGAACAAGAGATGATCTTGACAGACTTGGTGTAGTCATTACCAAGATAACAAGTTCCCTTTTGTGAAGCTAGGACACTTTATGTATGGCTTTGGCTTAAAACTGAAGTGATGAATCCTCCTTTACAAGATGTCTTCAGACAGAATCTGAGTGGTCCTCTATCAGAGATGCTGCAGTGGATTGAGCACCGTGCAGGGTGTTGGATTAGGACCTCCAACTACAGTTCTATAATGCATACTATATATTCCATTTAAAGTAATTTTTTTCTATCATCATATTGACTTGTCCTTGATTAATAAGAAGAGCAACAGTATAGATCAGTCCTTTGTATTGCTTTTAAGGATGCCTGAAGACTTTGGTCTATGTTTTAAGTTTAGCACTGAGGAACAGCATATTTAAAGGACTGTTAGATGTCCATCCCATGCTGCCTTTGGTCAGCAGGATCTGGCTCCCTATTGTCAGCAACCAGATGCAGGATGGGACAGAACCTTAGTTGGATTCGTCAAGGGTCTTCTTAATATTCTTATCAGAACTGTCCTTTTCAGATATTTATGAAGAGCTTCCCACATTCTCTTAAGGCTTGGGGTTGGGTTGATGGAGTTGCAACCTAGAATCATAAATGATGGCCACTTTCAATCCAATCTCCAGCTGAGTGTAGAAATCCAAATTAAAACGTCTCTGAGAAATGAATGTCAGGCCTCTGCTTGACTATATCCAGTGATAGGGAGTCCAGCACCTCACTTAGATCATTCGTTTCACTGAACTGTTCTTATCACTGGAAAGTTTTTCCTAACATTCAATCAGAATCTGTCTTTCTGTAACTTGAGACAATGATACCATGCCCAGCACTTTGGGATAATAAAGATTCAATCTGACCTTTTGGGTGATGACCCTTCAGTTACTTGAGGGGTATTCGCTTATCTCCTTTAAATTATTTTTTTTTCTCTCAGGGCTAAACTTAGCCAGTTCTCTCATTGCCCTTCTTCAGAACTGTTCAAGTGCCCAGAGGGAGTCACCTGACCCCTGGGAGCCAATCAAGGAAAAGGAGGGGGTTCTGTCAGGTTTTGGGTGGGAAAAGTTTTGGCGGCTTTTCTGAGGGATGTAACGATCTGCCACTCCCAACTCCCAACTTCAGTAACTCTCCTTGCAACCAGTAATGGTTCAAAAGAAAGTTCATTTATTGAGAACAAGTATACAGTTCCAAAGCATTGCTAAGACTGAGCCCGCGTGCGCCAAAAGTTGCTTTTACCTTTTTTCTCTTTCCCCTTTGCACCCCCCTAATCTCCCAGTCTTCTCACACTCGCTCATTGGTACAACCTTGAGCATTCCTCAGTCTTTGATAACAGCCCATCTGCCTCTAACGGTCATTTCTTCCATCCATCCTTCCAGATCCTTCCAACACCCCCCCACCCCAAGCATTTCTCTTAATGGCAGAACTGAAGCAAGCAAGCAAGCAGACAAATAATGTGGTTAACTGATTGTGAGGATTCTGACAAGGGAGTTGACTGAAGTCCTGGAGGAGGCAGTTGCCTCAGGCAAGGTTGGAAACTGTTCTTTAGCTGTAGTTAGAACTGTGTTAGGTTTTTAAATTTTTTTGTAGTTTATTTCTTTTTAACTGTGTGTGGTATGTGGGGATACTTATCTTCTTTTGGCATCTTTCATGAAGGTGATTTTTGTTTAAATCCTGGAGTTGACCAGCAGCCTTCTAGCCCCGGGCTCGGCTCGGCTGAGCTACTGACTCCCCTAGTTTTTGTTTATTTTCTCTTTCTATAGTAGCCAGGCCCAGGGATGGGCGAGGATTCCCCCTTCAATTCTCTCCTGGTTCCCCAGAGGGCTGGTGGGGAGAGGAGAAACCAGTTTACAGGTAGTCCTTGCTTAATGAACATTTGTTTAATGATGATTCAAAGTTACAATGGCCTTGGAAAGGGTGCTTTATGGTCCATAAAGCACTTCCTGCCATCATAAAATGTTGCGCCCCCCTCCAGTCACATGGCTGCATTTCAGGTTCTTGGCAACTTCTCACATTTACGACCAGTTGCTGAGCACCCCATGACCAAGTGATCGCCATTTGCAATCTTTGCCAGCAAGGAAGGTTGTAAGAGGAGGGGACGCAGCAGTGTGCAGGAATGGAGCTCAAATCCTGAAGATTTGAGCTCCATTCCTCCAGCCCCACCAAGGATTTCCCCTCTGTTCATGGAGGGGAGGGGAAACCCTTGGCAGTGTGAGGGAATTTGAGCTCCATTCCTACCCACCACCAAGGTGTTTCTCCTCCTCTCTCAGTGGTGCAAAGGAATGGAGCTCAAATCTTCAAGATTTGAGCTCTGTTCCTTCCCACCACTGAGTGGGGAGGGAAACCCTTTGGCCAGCAGGAAGGAACAGCCCCATTCTTCCAGCCCCAGGAAAGATTTCCCCTCCATCCACAGAAGGGAGGGCAAACCCTTTGATGGGTTTTAGGAATGTTTGAGAGCAAAAGGGCTGCCTGCCAAGGCGATTTCAGCTCTATGGGGAGCTGAGCCGACTGGCAGGCAGCCCTTTCACTCTCAAACAGCTGCCTGCTCGGAGGATTTCAGCTCCATGCTCAGCTGAAATCCTTCAGCAGACAGCTCTTTCACTCCATCCGCTTAATGACTCAGGAGATTACTTAACAACCACAACTGGAAGTGCCTGGATGGGGTCGTTGAGTGAAGCAGTCATGTGGGCATCTCACTTAATGACCGCTTCACTCAGCAACTGAGATTCCAGTCCCAATTGTGGTCATTAGGCAAAGACTACCTGTATAACCAAGGGGGGTGGGGGTGGCAGCAAGGAGACCTAATTTTCTAGTCATGGCTCACCCCCAAGCATGAGTTACCTCAGAACTGAAGAGCTTCAGAGGGAGGCGTTGGTTCAACCTTGAGAGTGCCTTTTCTCTGTCTCTATTACAACCCCCCATTTCCCTCATTGGTCTGGAAGGTATGAAGAAAGTTTCTTGATGCATTTGGCTATATGGTAATCCTCATTTAGTCACCACAATTGGGACTGGCAACTCATCATTAAGCAAAGCGGTCACTAAGTGAAACCATGACTAGGCTTATGATCTTACTATAGCTTTCCTTTGCTTTACAGATCTGCGAAGGTCAGAAATGTGAGGATTGGTCATAAAGTTACTTTTTCATCATTGTTGTAACTGCAAATGGTCACTAAATAAGGAAGTCACTAAATGAAGACTACCTGTAAGCATTTAGGAACCTTCCAGAGTTCAGGAACCAAGAGTTACCAAGATTCTGGGCAGAAAACACTTAGGAACTTCTCAAACATAATTTTATGCAGCAAACCAAGGTTACATTAAAATGACAATACCGTGCAGTAAAGTTATGATGCATATCCTGCCCTCATGTACTTGCATCCTAAAGCAAGAATGTAAGTTATGACCTTTGCCACATTGCATCATGTCACATGTTTCATCAGTTGCCTGCCCTTCCTCCCACTTTGACTCCTGTGTTGCCAAAGATCAGGGAGTTCTTTGCAGAATGCACTTAAGAACCACAAGTAGCCTTTGCAATGTCTAAGTTGCCTCCTGAATGTCAGATGCTTTTGGCCCTGGCTGAGTACAATGACTGTCATTTTTTTTAGTAGGTCCCCTGATAGCACACACTCTCATTCCTCTCTGTCTTCTCACTTTTCACCTGCAAATATCATCATTATTGAGGCCTGGTGGAGAACTCTGCTGGTCTAGTCAGTTTGCTGGACCCAAGGCATGGATAGTAGCACAGCTGCTAAGGCCTGGAAGTCCAGGGTCTGGTTCTTGGAACATCTTCCCCAGTCTTCCTTCTCATCTGAATAGGATTCCTTAAACAAGACCACAAACATAAGGAATTGGATTTACTGCTCATGAGACCACTTTTTCCCCACCTTGTGGGCCAAAGGGCACATGGAAGTAGCATATTGCTGTACAGCTGACCATTCTAACTTTTCTTCTGCCAAGTCAAGCATGGTTGGATAAGAGAGATTCAGCTTCAAGAGGCACAAGGAAGGAGAAATATCCTTGGATTCTGAATATGCTTTGACCATTAGAATAATGGCTACATTTGTTCCTTCCTCAATGTTTCCTCACTTGGAACAACTTGGAATTCGTAACAGTGTGATAAATCTCTGAGATGATGGCTTTATTCCTTCTTATCATCTCTGCCACAAATCTATTAAATGTTCTCAAAATAACATGGAAAGTACCATGCAGTTTTGAAACCATAATGCTAAAGCTACACTGCTTAGGTAGTATGGTGTGGCTCTTGTTGCTTTAACAAGACAGAAATCTCTCCCTGCTATTAGTTCCAGCTTCCTCAGGAACTCAGCTAACAGTCTTTCTGCTTCCATAGAAACTAAGAGCTGGGAGCAGCATTTGCAACCTCACAGGAATCATTCATGTAATCTGATTCTGTGTTTTTCTCCTTTATTTAATTCACTGCCCATTTGCACATGAAGAATCTCCTCCTCCTCGTCATCAACAGTACTTTGAAAATATGTACCCCTTGGAAAATCAAATGCTGTAGATAAATTCTGCCAATTTACTACCTACTGATTAATTCCTCAATACCCTTACTCCATTTCTGTCCTTCACCCCTATATAAACATGTTGCTTTCTCATAATTGTGAAACTAGACGTATGACTTTCTCCTCTTTTTTTACCTTCAGGAAAAGGCAGATGTGTTTTAGATATGTCAATTTTTTTTCACAAAATCATTTGAGACACAGAGCAAGGATGAATTACTCCAAACTGTCCCTCTATCTTCTGACAGATCTGTTTGAAATCCAGTCTGATCTCTGGCTGAATTCATTTTTATTTCATGTGTCTTAGAGTTAGTGAGCAACACTATATGTCTTGTGTGTTTCTTACAAAAAGCTTGGAAAATGGAATTCAAAGACAGCTAGCATAACCCTGATTGTTTATTTACTGGATTTGTATCCATCATAATCTAGAAGAACCTCAGTGGTTTATGATACAACCCTAAAAATGACAATACAATAAAACATCCAAAATATAATTAAATCAATAACTAAAAAGCAAAACAGCTCCAACCTCTTCTTATTCCTCTGCTTAGCTTTGGTCAAAGTAGACTCATCCTTGATAAAAAGAGTCCTCCTCATCAAGTCCAGAGTAAGTAATTGTAATCCATCAGTAATTGTAACAATTTGTTTTTTCTGGTAGTATCTGCAAATAGGGGAAAGCATGTAGCTAGGGGAAGCATGTAGCTGGGGGAAAGCATGTAGCATGTAGCTAGGGGAAGCATGTAGCTAGGGGAAAGCATGTAGCATGTAGCTAGGGGAAGCATGTAGCTAGGGGAAAGCATGTAGCATGTAGCTAGGGGAAGCATGTAGCTAGGGGAAAGCATGTAGCATGTAGCTAGGGGAAGCATGTAGCTAGGGGAAAGCATGTAGCATGTAGCTAGGGGAAGCATGTAGCTAGGGGAAAGCATATAGCATGTAGCTAGGGGAAGCATGTAGCTAGGGGAAAGCATGTAGCATGTAGCTAGGGGAAGCCTGTAGCTAGGGGAAAGCATGTAGCATGTAGCTAGGGGAAGCATGTAGCATGTAGCCAACTTTGGGTGATGTTTTCCCTCCCTCAGCTCCAAGCTAAGGACGGTTGGACCTGAGCAGTACTTTGATGGGAGATCTGTGCTTCACTGGGAATTCGAAAAACATTCCAGAAAATTTCTCCTTTCATGGATGAGTAGATACGTGTACTTTGGTCTCCTCTGACCTTGTATGGGCTCAGAAGCTAAGTAAAACCACAAGGAATTCCAAAGTTGTAGGATAGACTGGATGACTGAGGAAAACAATGAAACATTTCCATATGTTGTGAAGAAAATTACATGGACACATCTACAAAATCATTATGATTGGAATTTGACTCAAAAGAGACTTTACTTAAAAACTTATTATCAACATTTAGATTAAATTCTGGACAATGGTAGCAAAAACAAGACAGCACTGTCCAATCTGGTAAGACATCCATGGCCTTTTAAAATTATTTTTGCTGAACCCCAGAACTCGGATATTTAATTTAATTATCTCTTCTTCTTTTAAATTCTCCCTTCAGCCCTATCAACCTTCCTTACTGTAATCCCATATACTTTTTTGGGGTCACACTAACTTTTGTGTACAACCTTTATTCCACCACTCAGAAGTGATTGCAGTTTTTGGCCTATGACTACTCTGCAGAATATTTGGATAATGTTCCTAATCCAGTAAATAAAACACATTTATTTATTTGCAAATATACACGGCTGACCATTTTAACTGAATAACTCTGGGTGGCTAATAAAGTGTATATTTAGACATCTGGAACTTTACACTTAAACTCCAACCCCCAAGCCTTGGATGAACAGATTTTCTCAGCTTCATTCTGCTCTTATTCCTCCTGCTCTTCTGTCACATTGGTTCCCTAGCCGCATGAATTCTAGCAAGAATTTGGAATTTGGTAATAGCTTTTGCAAAAGCCCTTTACGCTTCCATTTCTAGCAAAATTTGGCAAGGTCTGTTATTAAAAAAAAAAAACAGAAAAAGCACTATGGTTGCAAAACAAAAATGTAAATGTTGCAAGAAATTACTTTGGGAGCCTTAGAAGGAGGGAAATTGTTTTTCTAAAAAAATATGTTTTTGCTTGTAAATTTATATATTTTATACTTGGGGAAAAGCGTGTTGGTGGAGGGGAAGAAGGCCAGTTTAATCTAAAAATTATAACTCTGAAAGATGAATTGTTCCTGATATCACTTCTGATAAATATATCCAATAATTTAAAGCTTAAAGCATCTGGAGTAGAACATGGCCAAGTATCCATATGCATCCTTAATATAAAGCACATTCCATATTCTAATTTTCCCATGATAATACTTGCATCTCTATGGCTTTATTTATTCATTATTTATTTATTAATCAAATCTGTATGCTGGTGCAATTACCAAACTCTTGGCATTTCCCAAGACAAACAAATACAATCAAATTAAACAATAGAAAAATAAGGCCAATAAAATCCAGCAGAATATATGGTGTCAGGCCCTCCAAGCTCTTCAGAAAAGCTGCATCTACAGCTTTTTCTGAAGGTCAACAGTACTGAGGAACAAATGAATTTCCAATGTGAGGTAATTTCAGAGGGCCAGTGCCATCACTGAAAAACAGCACTTCTAGGCTGTGTTCCTTTTGACCATCCAGAAATGGTGAACAAACAGCTGCTTATCCTGCAGGATCAAAGTGGTTTGGCCAGCCATAATGGGAAGATGCAGTCCTGCAAATAGTCAGGTGCCAAGCCAAAAAGGGCTTTATAAGTTAATAGCAAAGTTAATAGGAAGCTGATGTAGGGCCCACAGAACAGATGTAGCCTGTGCCCAACTGTCTTCACCCGTGAGCACCCAAGCTATCTTATTCTTCACCAGCTGAAGCTTCTGCTTCTTTAAAGGCAGCCTCATGGAGAGTGCATTGTAGGAGTCTAACCAACTAGGGATGAGGGAATGAACCATTGTAGTCTGTTCCTGTTGTCCCAAGTAAGGCTGCAAGTGGCACATCAGCCTAAACTGGACGAACTCCCCCACCACATCTTCCACCTGATGATCCATCTGCCACACCCTTAAGTCACAGAACTGCTCCTTCAGGGACAGTACAATCCCATTGAGAGGCAAGGCAGGGGACATAAACAGCCTGTTTTCTTCTATTTAGACCAACACAGCTTCCAGGCACTTTAACAGTATCTATGGCCTGGCCTGGCCTGGGGTTGTGATGAACAGTTGGATATCATCAGTACATTAATGATACTGGCCCCCAACCACCAGAACATCCCCTCCAGTGACTTCTCCTCCAGTGGCTTCCCCCAGCCCACAGGGGAGCAACCAGGATGCTGATTTCTCACACCTTTCCCCCCAGCTACCACCAACTGGAACCAACCACTGAGGAAGAAGTGAAACTACTGCAGAACAGTGCCTCGAATCCCCAATCTCTTCAGCTAGCCCAGAAGGATACCATGGTTGATGGTGTCAAAGGTTTTGTTTGTTTATTTATTAGAATTTATATGGCCACCCATTTCAATATACAACTATGCAGCTGCTGAAAGGTCCAAAAAAATCAGGACAGACACACTACTCCAATGCAGGTCATGAACCCCTGGACATGGGCTTAAATGTCCATTGTATTTTATGTAGCCAAACTGGGTTTTACCTTTTTCTAAAATACTACTGCATATCTCCATCTTTACTCTATGCTTCTAAAGTTACCATTTGCGCCTTAGTGTTGCTAATTTTGCCTTCAGCATTTCAGTAGATTCTGCCTTTACTTTGTTTTGAAATGAATAATGAATCCTGTAAATATCTTTGGTGCATTATGCCCTAAATGCACAGAATGGTTGTGTTGCTCTCTGAGTCAACAGCTAAATCAGGTATGCCTCATTTCTGTAAAATAACTTATTTATGGCAAGGGATGATTGGATTTCTTTATGGTAAATTTCCAGTTACTAATAGCCATGGCTCATCCTGCAAACCTGATAAAGGCTACTGGGATGCAAACTGCTAATCAAATATAATTAGGCAGCCAATGACATAATATTAATCCACAGCAGCCAAAGTAAAGCGAATGAGTCCTTCTTCTAGGCTCTTAAATGTTCCAAGAGGAAAAGTGACAAATGTGACTACTCTTCCTGAGGATTTTCCCCAATGGTCAGTGTCCTCTTATCTGTCTGATTCCCTTGTCTGTTCCAAATCCTTGCCCAATGATCCTGACTTCTTAACGTGAGTTCAAGTGAATTAAGCCTTGGAAAACCATGCATAGAGCCACTGATGGCCAGTTTGAGGTTAATGCTTTCTAGCATCTTTTCCTCTCATCATGACATTGCTGGAGCAAATTCAGTTTTATTGCCAGACCAAGGGCTAGTGATGTGATAAGACATTATAAACCACTAGTTTGGAAATGACCAATACAAACTTTATCTTATGAAAACCTGGCACTCCATGGCAATGGATATTTATGCTGTGTAGAAATCTGCCTTGTAAATTCTCAAAAGAGGCTTCAGGGTTTCTACCACCTTCTCAGGCAGCTTGAAGATTTATTTCAAATATTCTTGATGTCTATTGATGGAGATGTCAGAGGGGTGATGGTGGTGATGCTGCTGTTTTCAGTTATACAAATTTCCACCAGTATGAATCCTCTCTAGCTGCCCACATTTCACAGGCTGCAAAAAGCCCCTTGGGGAGCTTCCTTTGGGAAGTAATTACAGGAGGCTATCAGGGAGACTGAAGACCTCTGGATAAATTATTTTATAATAAAAGACAGGACATTCACACATACCCCTTATAGATGTCCCCAGGCAGCCACAATAACATCAAAATGACCAAATGTATATTGTGACATCACAATGCCAGCTACACGCTGATTCTGACATTGCCCATATGTATGTAAGAGGGGAATTTGCATTCCAGTGCATCACCTGTTTCCTCTTGACCATCTGGTCAAGCTCAGTTGATGCAGGGACACTACACTCCATAAAATATTGCTAAACTTCTCTTTGAAAGAGATTTTCATGAAGTTGAATGAGACCTCCTAGGGGGAAAAAAAAAGCAGTCTAATTTCTTATATGTGGCACCAGTGGATACTAAAACCATCCAGATCTTTGGTTTGAGGGGATGGGTGGTCCAGAGAATCTTAGTAAGCAACGGAAAGGCCAACAGGAGGCTTATCCTAGATTCTCTGGATATCCAGTATACATTACTGCATATGTCATGGTTTAGGCAGAGTTCTGAGCAGTACTATATTGCCAGCTGCATTAAAACGGTTAAGAGAGGATAGTAGGAATGTAAGTAAACTATATGAAGCAAATAGGAAAAAATAATTTTTCTTTCCTGTTCTTACTATTTTGTATGTTTAACTCAAGCAAGTAATCTCCCCTTCTACTTAATGTTAATGCATGGGAAATAATTTATCAAAAACCTGAAGCAGCTTAATTATACCTAGGACTAATTGGCCAGACAGAAAGTTGATTCCTTCTAAAAAAAAAGAAAAGAAACATAATTATACATTTAGTCCAACAGAGGGTGGCCAAATTATAATCCAGGAGAAACATATAGTTATTAACAAGCACAGCTCCCAGGCAGTTCAAAGAAAAATTAAAGTTGGATAAATATCTCTACTGACACTTTCTGCCAAAAGTTGCCAGGAGTAAAGGCATAGTGTTCATAAGGTTCCCAGGAGAATCAGCAGTTCCACCTCTTTCCTTCTCTCCTTCAAACAGTGGTAGGATAAAAAATTACCATCCCTACATTACACAACATTGCTCCAATGATTGTTGCAATGCATCGTATCGTAAGTTTTATTTTATTTTGTAATTTATCAATAGGAATGATTCTACGATCACATACAACAAAGCAGTTGCTTCAGCTGGATAGTTTGTATGGGTGGCAAAGTGGGGGAAGCATCCCTTGACCCGCTACCCATCTTTCATTCTGTCTGAAGCAGAAATGTAGGAGAAACAGCTTATTTTCTAGTTCAGTCAGTAAAACATGGTTTGGCAAAATATGGTTTACTATGATGTGCAAATCTGTGGCCAAATTCCAAGCTTTGGCCACCAGGCTGCCAAACTCTGGATGACTAATAGCAGTCTTACATTGGTAGTCCTCACTTTTTCAGGTCAGGATGGAAGAGATAAGCTACTCTCAGTTTCGGCAGGCTAAATATGCTTGGCTTCATGTAAAGGAGCTTCTTATATTCAAAACTGTAATCAGTACCAGGCAGGAAAATTCTCTTGCATATAGTATTTCTCTATTGTTTCTCACTGAGTTTGAGTAAACAGAATTCACTTAAGAAATTCTTTCAAAGAAAGACAGGATTACAAAGAAATTGTCATGGGTGGAAAGTGGTGATATTTTGTTGTATGATGATCAACAGTGGGTGTGAATATCTGACCTCTCATTGTTAATAATCTATCCAACAGTTTTCAGTCTGGCCTTTCATTGTATAACAATCTCTCTCATACTTCCATAGAATCCAAGTGAGGACAGTAGAAAATGCCTCTCACCTCCATTTTTAGTACACGTTCTCAAAGTAAGGAGTGAAAAACAGGATGTCCTACCCTGAAGACATTGTGAAAAAATTACTTTCTTCCCAGAGAAAAATGGGTAAATGACCCATCCCATTAAGCATTGTCCTTGAAAAATATGACTAATTTCTATTTCTAACTGAGCAAGAGGAAAGGAAGGGTGAGCCCATAATATTTCCTTGTCCAAGATGTCTGAAGCCCTTTGTGTTCCAGCTGCTCTTGTCACTTCTCATGCTCCAGCTCATCTCTCCTGGATATTGGCAAGCTCCATTTGTGTGCACTATGATAGTAATCAAAATGGATGAACTTAGGAGTGGTATTGTGCAACTACACTCTAATGCAACTGTTATTTAAGAAGAAACAACAACAATCCACTGGACAAATGACTTGTAAAACCAGAACCCTTCAGTCACTGAACTCTATTACGCTTTATGAAGGAAGTGGTAAAATGCAATTACATAGGCAATCTGTTTGCTGTTATACTTTCTTTGTGAGATGAGACAGTAGAAGTGTCCTGACTACTTTTTAAAAGAGTATTAAAAGAAACACCAGTATCCAAGTTCAACAGCTTGAAAGTGCACTCAGGAGATAATATAGTCTTATCAATTACAAGTATGCATATGTGTGCAGACATATGCTACTTGTATAAAAAGATTTGTTTACACAACCACAGATAGTGCAGAGTGATTTTGTTGTTCTTATTTTCTTGGGCTGTTGTTGTTACTTTATTTACATATAACTATGGGTGGCTTACAAAAAGACATTCAAAGTCTAAAAGGCTGAGTAAAAAATATGCATTGAGCCCCCTCCTAAATTCTAACAAGAAGAGGGCCAGTCATACTTCCAACAAGTGATTTCCATTATACTGGCACCTCATAGAAAAAGCAGAATGAATTGTCCATGTCAGATAAATCTATGGTGGGGCCTGCTAAATGTAGGGCAGGGCCCCATCTGTGTGGTATAAGCCAATATCAATCATATCTACCCTGTCCAAGAAAGACTGTCATTTGACAGGACCAAGGAGGAGAGACTTTTTTCCATGGCACCTGCCCTTTGAAATATCATCCCCCCTGAAGTGAGATTGGCCCCAACCTTGTTGGCCTTTTGGAAGAGCCTGAAGACATGGCTTTGCCATTTGGTCTGGGGATCCATGAGATGGCCAGCTATATAAATTTAACAAATGAATCAATCAATCCTGCAAGTAACTTGGACCTAAGTCATTTATAAGTCTTTATACTTTTCAGTGAACTCCTTGAACTGGGCTCAGTTGACAGCTGGCAAAAAGTGCAGCTGATTCATTGTGGGGATTATGAAGCACTGGTCTCTACTGTCATGTTCTGGGCCAGCCACAATTTGCAGTCAATTTTCAAGAACTGCTGCCCTACAAACAGTGTGTTACCATTCCAGATAGAACACTCAACCTAACTAGAAGATAAAGTTAGAATACTGATGGATTTAGTCAGTTACAACCTTTCGGGCTGTGAAATAGACAAAGAAAATAGTCCTTAATAGAAGAACTGAACAAACAGAGAATCCAGTGAAAATGGTAAGACTCAATGATGTTATAGGTAGGAAACAAAATATATTCCATTTATGTGGCCTCTCTTTTTAATGTAAATGTTCAGTTGAAGAAATTAGACTGGAAGGTTCTCTCTCTCTCTCTCTCTCTCTCTCTCTCTCTCTCCCTCACACACACACACACACACACAAAGTTGAAAATAATAGCATAATCTATCTTTTTGCAATTTGGTGCTCTCCAGGTATGATGGAACTGAAACTCTCTACATTTTCTGCAACTGGGCATGTGAGGATCTAAGAGGTGTCAACATTAGCCACATTTGCCACAGCAACACAGTAGCCATCAAACTTCCCTGGTCTTTTGGTTCCTGCCTAGAGGTTATGGGAGTTGTAGTGCCAACAAGCCTGAGCATTTCAGGTTGGTAAAGACAATAGTGTCTACATACTACAGCGTTTTAGCTAATGTAATACTCCAGACTGTGATATTACAATTTTATAGTAATAACATGAATTTTTTTAGTTCTTCCATAGCTCCCATGACATATACTGTATTATATATATACAATTTCAGAAAGATAGATTCTATAGGAAAAAGACTAAAGAGTATGCCTGTAATTACGTAAGTAGAAATTCACTCTTCTTGCTTCTCCACCTTTATCCCATCTTTATTCCTTCCTTCCCACAACAGAGCAAGTAAAGCAATTATGGCATATGTTAAAGGGTTTAGCAGATCCACAATGGCAAGATTGTGACTGCTTTACTAAATGCTTTAAAATCAATTAAGGAAGGAAACATAGGCATGATCTCTTTTAAAAAAAAGCATTACACAGTTATGTCATGCTATTCATAAATAAAAAGTCTGCAGAAAGGAAATCCCCCTTTCTAAATTGCCCTCAAAATTTTCAAGTAAAACTGTTGGCCACAGAGATGTCGAAACATAAGCTGAGTCTGGGAATAAGGGAGCATCAACTGACTCATGATCTCATTTGGTTATGGATGGAGGTATGGAACGGAAATTTAGATCTGCCAAGTCATGCTGCAGACAAGTCATGTGGCAAAACAATTTGGACAACCTAGCTTCCTAGCAATCATCTGGGGCTTTTTCAGGTTATACAAGGCAGACTGATATAGAAAGAAAGAAAGAAAGAAAGAAAGAAAGAAAGAAAGAAAGAAAGAAAGAAAGAAAGAAAGAAAGAAAGAAAGAAAGAAAGAAAGAAAGAGCGAGCCAGTGATAAACAACATTGCTGGGAGGATGAATTGCCTTCTCTTCATGACATCAGGAATTAAGGGCTAACTAAAAATGGCCTTGGATGCCTGATTATTTCTTTAACAAATGGTGAGCACCAATGGGATTTTTCTTCCTATTGTTAGCATCTGTGAGTCTGTAAGAAGGAAAAAGATTTCAACCAACTCTAAAGATGGTTAAATGAGCACCAGAGCACCCTGGGAGTAATGGGGTCAATATTTCGGCCTGTATTTTATTTCGGGAGAGGTTAGGGCCAAAACTGGTGCCTTGAAGAACCATTTCATTCCTTAAAAGATGCAGATCCCATTTCATTCCTTAAAAGATGCAAAACAATTTAGACTGATTTTTTTCCTATGTTGGGAGTGTTTCAAGGAACAAAATGGGTTTCTTAAGTTTTTGAAAAGATAGAGCTCACACATTGCCCCTCCAAGTTCTCTTCCAAACCAGTCTGACATTACCAGTTATGACCCCTACAACTATCAGAAGTTTTAAATAAATATTTTAAAAGTGCAACTCCTGAGTTAAGAATTAAAGCCAACATCTGCCTAACATCTGTACCCATCCACCTCTGTGTTTGCTCTATGTTAATGAGAAGCTGCTTGTAAGGGGAGTGAGGGAAGAGGGGGAACATAGGTTCTAGACTACAATCTCTGGCTCTGAGATGGGATTCAAAGGTCCATGATATACATTGCAAATTCCCCTCTGAAGTCAGAAATTGTATCAATATTGATCCTTTCTTTGGATACCCATTCTGTGCTTTTACACAGAGTTCCCAAAATAGTGTGGTGTAATGGTAAAGGCATTGGGCTAGGATCAAGAAGACCCAGGTTCTAGTCCATTCTCAACCACACAATCTTTCTGGCTAACTTTGGGTCATTCTTTCTTGACCTGCCCTATTTTACAGTGGGGCAGGTGGGAAAAAAACAGAGGAGGTGATGCTATGGAAGCCACTACTGCTCTTGAAGGGAAGGGGGGATCTAAATCAAATACATACATACATATCAGGATCAACTATGTAGTTATGGCAACAGAAAAAAGTGGATCAATAAACCACTCCAACATTGGCCTCGGAAACTTTGGATTTAAATCTCTCCTAGCCCCTAACATGGTAGTAAAATGACAGCAATATCAGAGCTTTAAAGAATAGATGTAAAAAGGAAACAGCAAATGAAAAGTTCAATGTCCTTCTTTTGTGATTTCCTACCAAAAGGAACCTAAGAGAAAGCTTGATTTTTTTCAACATCTGAAGCTGGAAGACACTGAGGAGAAATTTCACCACTGACGTTTTGGTTTGCAACAAATTGAAGGACCCAAACAAAATGTTGTGATAGCCTCTGGAAATCATTTCAGGGGAAATACTGGTGTCAATCTAATGAGTGAATAATTATATAGATAACCCATGGATTTGGGGAACAAACATCTCTTGCGTAGCATACTTCCTTTATAATCTTTAGGGAAAACCTTTCCCAGTCCATCACTCTCCAGATAGCTGGCTGCGAATTCTGGGAATTCTGGAAGTTACCTCATTACTGAAGATTAGCATATATTATGCCCTGTGGGGATAAAACACTGATTTGGCAAAGGCCCATCTTGTAGATTATGCTTTTAAAGTTAATATCTAATTCTGTTGTGAGTATCTATCAGAGAATCATCTTAATGCAATATTGTGCTGAGTATGATTAAGCCCATCAAAATCAATAGGCCTGATCCAGGTGAAGCTGCTGCACTATGGCTAAAATGCCCACATTTAAAAAGAAAAACTTTTTTTTTTTTTAATGCTCACATTTTCAGGCATCTGTTTGCAATGCAAATTGCAGTGCATCAGGACTGGCTGCGCCTTCCTCCCATGTGTATTAATGGCAGAAAAAAGATGTCTGTTTTCCCAATGCAAAGTAGAAATCAGCTCATTTGCAAAAGCAGCTTGCCACCAGACAGTGACTGAGCTGCTGTGTGTGATCAAGAGATGTCTGCTCCAGTAGTTTGAGGATGGAAGAAACAGCCAAGACTCTTATGTTGTATTGCTAACTGTATGTAACCTTGCCCCCCCCCACCCCCCCACTGCATGGCTGTTTGTTTCAATTTTTGGAAGCACAAGTTTGGATCTTACATCTGTGGGATAGGATTTTGGTGAAAGGAAGCTTTTGAAGGTCAGGATAGAACAAAACACAAGTCCCTCTCATTCTTTTCCAGAAAAGGAATGACGGTGCCACCTCCCATTTCTGTTTATTAAGAAGCTTGTACAAAGAAGATTGTATTTCAAAGATCTGTGTAAATTGTGAAGACACAACTTTGGTGCTTTTAGTAGGGGAGTGAGATGGAGCCAGACATATTGCCAAGCTGTTGTAAATCATCACTTTCTGGATTCAGTGTGCTAGACTCTTAAAGCTGCCAAATCTAGGTTTTGGTTCCAGAAACCCTGACTCTCTGTTGACTACCTACTTAACTGGGGCAAATCCATTCTGAAATAGCTCCCTTCAGATGTAAGAATTAGATTTTAGCACATTCTTACCTACATGTACAATGCACAGAAATGGCCTGATTTAACTCAGCACAGTGGCAAGATCTGAAACTCAGATGGTTCATCTGCAACTTGATGGTAACCTGTTTTTCTTGCCCTTCCCTTTATATAGGAATACCATGCAGGGAGCAGAAGGGGGCATTGTAGGGAGTTTTCATTTATTTCATGAATTTTCCACCCCGTTGGAGAAATGTGATGAAATCATCCACTCAACTGCTTTCTCTGAAAATTTGGTGGACAAATGCCCCTTGGGATTTCATGAATGTATAGGAAGCCAGGGAAGCTGCAGACTTCTTCAGAGATGATGCTACAATCAAAGACAGGATATTCTAATTTCCCATCCCCCCTCCAGCCATGTCATTGCTAAATAAATGCAAGATCATCACTACCACCCCCAACCCCATGACAATTTATCTGAAATTCTCCTTTGAGAGAAGGTTTGAAAGCAAGCTGCATTTCATCCAGCTGAAAGATAATTGATAGGAAAAAGTTGCAGGAGAATTTATCCTCCTACAGTTAATATGCATAGATCTTCTCTTACTTATGTTTTGGGGCTAGTAGATCATTACCCCACCAGAGTAAAGAAGATGCAGAAATTCTCATTCCTTTTCCCCAAGATGCAAAGAAGGAAATGCATAGACAGGGTTCTCTATACCTTTGAAGAGTCTAGTATTGGCTTTCTGTTACTCACTAGTCAAGTCACTACTCTCTCTCTACAAGGGAATCTGGCACATTCCCCTCTTCTGTTCCCTCCAACCATACAATTCAATTTAAATTTTCAATGATTTCTAAGTTTGGCCCCTGCTTAATCTATGTGGCACTTCAAAACAAGACTTCACCCTGTAACACAGCTTTTCCCAATTTGACATCTCGCTGGTATGTAGTGAGGACATATAAATAGTCCCAGCATAATTCCCACCCAGTAAGACTCCAGTCATCTGCTTATGATGGACAAGAACAACAGACTAACGCATCAAGAAAACATCATAATGGGTAAAGGCTGCCCTAGTATGACCAAGGATAATTCTGTGAAATGATGCTCCAGATGTGTGGGATTTCATTCCTATCATTCCTAGCCAGTGCTGGAGAGAAAATAATTGATACAGAACAAGATAAATTGATAAATGCATTACAAGAGTGAGAAAGCAGGTACAAGCCCTGGTGCAGAGCCAACTGATCACCCTGTGGATTGAAAAAGCAGTTTCATCCCAAACATAGTCCCCAAATACAGACCTTTCTTTCCTTCTGTATAGGCAAAGAAATGATGCTAAATAAATTGGCAGCTATTTTAAAAGGCTCTTCTTTCTCAAACATTTGCAACCAATAGCCGAAACATGTAGGTACTATTTTGAACAGAGAAACGTAAGTCAGTTGCAGATGAATTTCTTGAGTTTATCAAGGTTTCTGTTGTAGCAACTGTGTAGAACTGTTGTTGGTTTCTTCCTCTTTTTTCCATTCTGTTAAACCAGTGGATGATTCAGAACACAGACCAAAATAATATGGCATAATTATAGCATTCAGAAACAGAATGGTTTTAGTAGAAATTGACTCAGAGCTAAGTTCCAGCCAGGGGCCTGCTCATGGGTTACTAGCAACTAAGCTGCAAAGAACTGAACAGATCCTCAAAAATACCTTTGGAATGAATCACTTTTCTCAAAAGGGTTCTGGAGTGTGATGATTACCATGGAAACAGTCAGCAAGAAGGGAACTTAATAAAAAGAAGAAGAGATACTCCTGAGTGAGAAAATAGCCATGTATTCAATCAAATCCTAATATCTTAAGTTGCCTGTCATACGTTCTTTGCAAAATGGTTGTAGCCGTTAAGAGTGAAGTTCATAACATTTGTCAATAAGAAGCTTGTAATACAAGTTGTCACACCAATTTTTATTATGAGCTAGGTTTTCCTGCCTTTGCTTGAAATTTTTAGTCTCGTAATATCTACCTAAGACGGACAACCAATTGCTTGCATTACTTGAACACCCCCATGTTCTGAGTTGAGTTGAGTTTTGGTGACAAAGGCACACATTTTTAGTGGCATGAATTTTCCTGCTTTATTTATTTACTTCCTTTAAAAAGAAAAAAAAACATTAATTACAATGAGAGCAAGCTAGGTGCCTCTTTCCACATTTTTCAGATTGCATTGACTAGCAAACTATTTGCGTGTTATGTTTCCTATCAATATATCACAACTGAAATCTAACATGGGAATCTTGCTGTTGGGTTCAGGAATCCATTCCTTCCATCTTATAATCTCTACATTTTTTCTATTTCTATTTCTATTTCTAAATCAGCTTTCTGTGCCCACTGTGATGTTTAGGTTCTCCCTAACGCTTAGGTTCTCTCCCCCCAAATGTGTATTTCTGCAAGTCCCAAAGCTCCCTCAAGTCACTGATTCTGCCTTTTTAGACATGGTTGGCACATAAATAATGGCAATTTCAGCTGCAGCATTAAAACTAGCCAGTGGTATCATGGTTAAAATGCTGCACTAGAACTGGGGTTCAAATCCATCCTCAACTTTGGAAACTGTTCATCTCTCAGCCAAATGTTGCAGGGATGCTGGGGAAATTATAAGAGGCGGTGCTAGGTATTTCCTTGAATTCATTTCCTTCCTTTGGAGGACATAAACAAATTAGGGGAAATGAAACTCTGAAGAATGTTTTGGGCCTTGTCTGTCATTTTGATACAGATGAACACACAGGTATATAAATTCCAGGTCACATAAAAGGAATAGAATGGGACTTGATGCTGTCTCTTAGTTCCTGATGGTGCCTGATACTGCTCTAAATGAGAAAAGAAATCAGACATTTGCCATATTAAATGAGAATGGAAATGTTATTGAATATAATTAATTCACATGCAAGAAAGAACAATTTCCGAACTGGAGCATTTGCTGAAGCTTCGCCCTAACGCGCTTCACATTAAAGCGAGAGGCCAACCGTTTTAATTTGTATTTGCAGAAGGACATGAATGGAATTGTTTCAGTGATGGTTAAATCTATATTCTTGACATTTTTTGCCTGGCAGCTCTGATCCTTCTAGAAAAGACTTTTTTCTTCTTTTTTTCAAACTAAAGCAAATGTTCTTCCAGATCCTCTTCACCTCAGAAAAGTAGTCTTATCCCATTAGTCTTAGCCATTTTCAAGAGTGTTTGCAACTATTTGCAATCTGTTTGCTGCTGTTATGTTAATAGCATTCTTTTCTCTCTTACATTTAAGTGAATTCAACCAATCAGGGATCCCAGTTTATAATATATAAATACATTTTATATTTATAATGTATAAATGTGAATTCAAATAAATTAAATTTAGGGTATGGACTGATATCACATGAGAATGAGGGTAGTGTTTCTTACACTAGCAAATTAATGGTTAGAGTCAATCAGGGATCACTTAATAATTTTTCAGAAAAGCTTGAAAAATTGCTGGCTTTGCTTGTGGAACATATAAGTAGTCCTTGGGTTACAACCATTTATTCAGTGACTATTCAAAGTTACAATGGCATTGAATGAGGGGGACTTATGACAGATCCTCAGAGTTCTGGCCATCACAGCGTCCTCAGAGTCATGTGACCGCAATTTCCCTGCCAGCTTTCCACAAGCAAAGTCAACGGGGAAGCCAGCAGGAAGTTGGAAGTTGTGATCATGTGAGGTCCTTGCTTAACAACCTGCATGGTCCTTATTTAATGACAGCAACTGGGACTGCCAGAATTGCCATCACTAAGAAATGCAGTCACATGACATCACACTGTATTGCTTAGCTACGGAGTTCCTGATCCCAACTGCTGTCACAACCTGAGGACTACCTGTACACATACATGTAGTCCTCACTCAGTGATGGTAATTGGGACTGGCAATTCCATGACTAAGTGACATGGTCATAAAGTGTGATATCACTTGATTCTGCCAACATACAATGGAAGACAAGGGAAGTCCAAGGGCACCTCCATGAAATGTTCAGAAGATGAGTCCTCCCCTTCTAAACTCCTTAAACTTAATCCAATCTTAACTGTTTGACCTCACTGAGAGGATGTAGGAAATTTTAAAGGAACAAGTACTAGAACACATACACCTGATTCCTCATGTGTACGGTTTACGGTACAGTATTTAACATAAGAGTTACTCTGGCCCTAAAGGCAAAGGCTGCATCAGGATTGCACTGCAAATCTTTCCAACAAAATTTATATCTTCAAATGTGCACATTAGGTCAGACAATTCTGATCCTCTGAGAAAGACTTACACAATCTGCTCATATTTGCCATATTTGAAAAGATGAGTCAAGGGAATTGCCTGTCAGAGAGACTATTCTGCAAAAAGCAAATGGAGTATTTTCTTATAATTGCTTACATTTGAGATGTTCCGATATGCCCCAGAATTGTTGTGATAATAAAACCAATTACTTGGCTCCCTCAAGAAATGGAAGGTTGGGATGGCACGGTTAATTTGCATCAGGCAACACAAGCCACTAAACTTTCATCCAACTGATAGAACAATACCAGTCATGCTTTGCAAAAAGGGGAAAAAAACACGCTATTACACAACAACAGCTTAGATTAAAGCCAGCAGAAAACATTGAACTGGAAGTATATTGAGAGATAGCAAAAAACCTGAATGATATGTTGGGTTTTGTTGATAACCAAATGTTTGGTGGACCAGTAGAATGCTACTCGACATTATTTATAAAGAGTATTTATTTTTAAAACACTTCACTTGCTTTTCATAGTTCAAGTTCTTACTCTCTTTAGCCTGCAGTTCCTCACAGCTCCAGGTTAATGGTGAAATATACATGATTTGGCTCAGTTATCTAACCAGCTTGTTTAAGGTTATTTATAGAATGATACTCAAGAATTATGGCTGAGTTCCACCTGGTGTAGTGACCGAGGTGGATGAATGCAAAACTGTCATGACTGAATCATGAAAGGAGGAGTTTCAGAAAAAAAATTACTCAGCCTTGAGGAAGAAGAAAGCATGAGGAAACAATTCAAAATAAACCTCCTTGATTGTGTTTGGTATAAGATGGAGCAGACAGAAAGTCTGATGGGCTTTCCAGATTCTCTTATTCTACCCTACAACAACAAGAGCATTCCTCCTTGCCTGTTTCTTGACCTTGCTTACCTCAAAGGGCTGATGCTCTGTCAATTTGGGCCTCTAATTTGAGTTTCATGACACGAACAGCTTGCAAAATCTAGGGTTACTAGATCTGGACTGCAAAACCACAGAGGGCAGCATACAGAAACCTGTAACCCTTTGCTGCCATGTAGTGAGTACCTTACTTGAAGGAGGTCAGGGGAGCTGGGATTGATATTGTCAGCAGCAATCCCTGCACCCTGGAACTGCTTGCCCCATGAGAACAGATATGCCCCTCTTGTAACGACTATTCATAAACTGGTGAAAACAGTCCCCTTTAAGAGAGCATTTGAATAACAAGATCAGCCCACTGATATCAACAGTTTTATTGCAATAGAAGAGAATATATGTAGCTCAGGGTTGAACTGTGGAGTCCTTGGGGTTCTCTGAGCTTGGTTGTTTTCTTGCAAATGTTACCCCACTCCATTCTAGCACTGAAGATGTTGCCTAGCCGGGTAACGAAACATTTGCAAGAAAACAACCAAGCTCAGAGAACCCCAAGGATTCCACAGTTTTATTGCAATTATTAATTAATAGTTTCATTGCGGTATTTGAAGGGTTTTACCTGTCTACTATTTTTATGCATATTTTATGCATGTTGAATTGAATTGAATGGTATTTCTATTGCATTTTTTGTAAACTGCCTAGAATTCCAAGAGGAGGTGCTATACAAACAACTGTAACTAAATAAATCCAACTTCTTTGCTATCCATCTCTGGTCACCATGGCAGATTTGAGAAGAGGAGGCTTGTGTGATACTTGGCAGTCTATGGAATCCAGTGTGTATAACATCTACTCTTACAGCACATGTAATATCTACCCTCTGCAATAGTTTAAGATTAGAGGCTGAATTTGAGGGTATTTTCTTAGACTGATATACAGTAAGAATGTCTGAGTCTCATTTTGGAGGAAGGTCTGTTGCATTCTGCTACCCTCACCTTCATCATGTTAGTTATCTTCAGACGTTTTGGACTATAATTCTTGACCATTAGCTACATTTGGCTGAATGTCATGAAATATGATTTTGATTGAGTTGAGTTATAATTAATAACTCAGTTTCCTCCTTTGCAAGGCCCTTGGATAGCTGCCATCTTCTTCTCTGCAGCAGTCAGCTTGAATGCCTTGAACTTCTGTTTCCCATGAGCCATTGATCCCAGCTAGTTCTTCAACTTTCAGTGGAAGAGACCCTGTTTGGATGATAAATTCTATGATAACTCTAGTAGATTATAGGTACCTGATTTTTCTAATTAGAGCTGACAGGAAGATGAGCTGCTTGGAACTCCTAAAAGAGGTAACAATAGTTCCCATACCTAGCAGTTCACAAGAGAAGAAAGCTAGTAGACAAAGAATGTAACTGAACCACCAAAGGTCTCTTTGGCTGAATGGGTCAGTAACTCATTCATCGGAATTTCTGAACAGAGGCAGTAATGGCATCTAGGAGATAGACAATATGAGCCAATCCATTTCCACAGGAGATGGGCTGCTCATACTTAGCCAATTAATTAATTAGAGCTATGTTCTATCTTTTTTCCAGGGGCTGAAGATGGAACACTTCCATTTTTTTCCCCACAACAACAGCCATACAAGGCAAATTTTGATGAGGGAGTGTGACTGGTCCAAAGTCACTCAGTGAGCTGAGAATGGACTTGAACCTGTGTCTCTGGAGAGGAGCACAAGGATCAGCTTGAAGAAGGAAGGCAAGAATGGTTAAATAAACATCAGCATAGCCCTAGAAAAGAGGAAGGGGTAAGAAATAAATTCAAGATAATCCTGCCTTGATTCTCTTCAGTATAAGGTGGAGGGAGGGGCAGAAGGAAATTCTGTTAGGTTTTCAAACTTCTGTTATTCTGTTACCCTAAAAAAATAACGTTCCAGTAATTCTTGTGGTACCTCTTTCCTGATCTAGGCTACTTCAAAGGCTGACAGTCTCACTAATCCTTATCCAATTAAGAATGATACATTTGTTAGGAAGTGACTACTGGTAGTCCCTGGGTTAGGAATGCCCAGGTTACAGATGACCCATAGTTAAGAATGAAGCCTATTGTAGTAAAATTCAAATTAAATACACAAAGATTCAAGTTAAATAAATAATGGCTCAAATTCATTACACAATACTATGTATACAGTATTATACAATAATACTGTACCAGCTTACATATAAATTCAACTTAAGGACAGATCTTGGGAATGGAACTCGTACTTAAGCTGGGGACTACCTGTTGTCCACCATTAATACAGTTTTCAAGTATAACCCCCAAGAAACATCTTGTATCTTTAGTCCTTTAAGTGTGGGTGGTAGATCTTTGGCTGGGCGTTTCTTGACCAATAAACCCATTTATAGGCTTAATGATGCTGGAAGTTGCCAGCCAGAAATGGTCAGCACTTCAGCGGTTCAAGCCCAAACTCTGCGCGGGCGGGGTGAGCTCCTGTCTTGCACCCTCAGCTCCTGCCTACCTAGCAGCTCAAAAGCGTAGGCAAGTAGATAAATAGGTAGTCTCACCCCGGTGGGAGGAAAAAACACTGGCGGTGCCTTGCATGGGAAAACAGGAATCGGTTGGCGATTGCTGGATGCAATGCAATGGAGGAAACCTGATTTCCTGTGGCTGCCAGCTGGCCTCCACCCTAAGAAGGAGGCAATGGCAAACCACTTCCGAAAAAACCTTGCCAGGAAAACTGCAGGGACTCGTCCAGGCAGTCTCCGTAGAATCAGTCATGATTGAAAGCGGATTAAAAAAAAACATTAAAAAAAAATTATCACCAAGCTGCTTTTCTAACTGAGGGGAATGTTTGTGCTTCAACACAGGCATCTGTTGTCCGAAGGTAAGCTACATTTTGGACTAATTCATGTTTGAATTTTGATAGCACATCATGTGGATTCTCACAAAATGGCTAGGAGGAAAACTTGTCTGATTCCAGGTTATTTATTCCTATCAGCAAGAAGAAAGGAAAGTAATTTAACAAGGAAGATTTCTTGGCCTTTTAGTGATATATTTCATTATATTAGAGATTATGTTTAACACTTGTGATTACGTGGCCACATTTTTCAGTGGTTCTATTTCAGTCTTAGACACAGAAATTGAAAGGTGATTATTTTCTACCCTCCTACATAACACACACACACACACACTTCATTTTTCCATAGTTCCTTCTATACCCTGGCTGGGGAATTCTGGGAGTTGAAGTACACACATCTTAAAGTTGCCAAGTTTGAGAAACACTAATGCAATACCTCTGAGCTATTTTATAAACAGAGCCAAATGCAAATTTATTGAAGTGAAACATTGGGACAGGCCTATGCGCCTGAGAAAAAAGGAAATATAACTCCGTGTTATTATTTTACAAAAAGAATAAATTTATAATCGCACAAAAACACTGACAGCATCAATGAAGCCTAATGAAGGCAAAGAATCAGTTCCTCAAGGCAGGATCCTCCATCAGTTCTTTACAACTTCACTACCTTTCTTGCTATCTCACTATGAATTAAGTCACTGTGAACAGGACTAATCTACCGTACTCTGCCAGGCAATTGAGAGAAACCATAGGCCAATAACCTTCACTAAGACTCCTCCCCATATTTGGGTTAGTCTCCTCCCTCTGCATGGATTCCTTCCACATAATACAAACCTGCATACAGGTTTGATAATAAATAAATAAATAAATAAAAGATAATGTAGGATTCATCCTGATTTGGGTGGAAGGAGAAGAGGGCCTTCCGCAGTGGCTTATGGGTTGCCAGAAATACCATATCTTACTTCACAGCAGGTTTAGGAGAACAAGTGTATGGATCTCAGGTAATATCAGAAGTCTTAGGTTTAATAGGAAGAACTTTGCAGTATTAATTAAATAGGTGACAGACTGAGTGGTTTCTGAGGCTGGGTGTGTGCACTCTCCTTTGTTCATTCTCCCTATCATCGCAGAATTATAGTGAAGCTTTTAAAGATTTGATTGCTTTCTTTCAAAAAGCAGACTGAGTTAAAGTGCTCCATGAAACCATTTAATCACATGCAAACTCTGGCTGAAGAACTTCCTTTAGAATTACAGACAGATATATCTACAGGAAGCACTTAGTCAATCCTGGCTGAAAAGTATAAGCAGGATTAGTACTTGGATGAGAATCTGCTAGGAGATCCCAGGTCTGCAGATTAGATTGGGAAATTGGAACAAACTTCTTGAAATAAGGCAATGAAAACCACTTCCATGTTGTTTTCAAGAAAACATACAGACAGATTTACGTAGTCAAGCTCAAGAAAAGTTTTTACCTTTGCATTGCACCATCTTCACCTAATATGTCAGCCAAGATGGGGACATAGGAAGCCATGTAGCATGAAAATAAACCACAGCTCTATCAGTTACGGCATATCAAGATCTGACACAGGAAGAAGCTTGGATTTATTGACCATCCAGCCAACCAAACTGTTGGCCATATTTCCATAGTTGTCTTCCCAGACAATTTCAAGAATGGTGGGATTTCAGCCAAGTCCTGGTAGAACCCAAGCATCTGATTACACACTACCACCTGCTTGTAAGGCTCACTTGCCAGATTTTGAATCCAGCTAGATCCTTGAGGCCTGATCCTCAAATCTCTCCTGGGATTTTCCAGTTTCCATCCACACTCAGGATTAAATCTGGATGCCAGGTTTAAACCTTTTCATAAAGACACTGAGAGAGCCAGTTTGATGTAGTGGTGAAGGCACCAGGCTAGAAATTGGGAAACTGAGAGCTCTAGTCCTGCCTTAGGCACAAAGCCAGCTGGGTGACCTTGGGCCAGTCACTTTTTCTCAGCCCTCGGATGACAAACCTTTTTCGAAAAACCTTGCCAAGAAAAACACAGGGATTAGTCCAAGCAGTCTCCAGGAGTCAAGACTGACCTGAAGGCTATCATCATCATCATCATCATCATCATCATCATCATCCAGACTTAGAATCATCCGATGCACATTCCAATACCGACAGCAGTTGAGAAGAATTATCCTACTTCAGACACATTATGCTGAAACCTCTATACTGCTAGGAAAGGTGGAAGTAAACAGAAGAAGAGGACAACAAGCATCATTGAGTGCACCATTGGAAAACCCAAAGGACCAGGTTGGGGACAGACCTTTCTGAGGAAAATCTATCTATGTGGTCACTAAGACTCACCAGTGACTTGATAGCACATAATCAATCAAAAGATATTTGAACCAAACTGAAATCAGATATTCTAATTGAATAAACCACCATTTCACAAAACCTTGCCAAAAAAACTGCAGGGACTTGTCCAGGCAGTCACCAGGAGTCAACACTGGCTCAAAGGTGTGCACACACACAAACACACCCCAGAAGTTAAGTTTTACCTGAAGGAGACTTTACCTTTAAACGAATTAAGCAGCAAGAAACTGGGCATGGAAGGAGGTTGTAAAAATATGTTGTGGAGAATAACTAGAATCAGTGTATGCATTTTGCACTATCAAGGTGTCACCATGACAATTTATAATGACATCCATGTTTTTGGTGCTGCTATCAGTTTTTATATAAGTGAATTCCTTGAATTACAGTGTCAGAATTAAAATAAATGCTAATCTCTTCTGACTCTTATTCAACAAGTTATTATACACGAAATATGCTATTCAGGCAAAATAAATAACTGCATTAAAAACAAATCTCAGAAGGAGGTCACTTTTGCTAGGCATTCATTAAAGAAATGTAGATTCATATTCTGGGTAAGATGATGTCAGAAGGTGCTGTTATTTCCCCCCACCCCACCCCACCCCCTGACGTGCTTCATTTTAAGCAACTGCTTAGTTAACTATTTTACAAAGCCCATAATCCAAATAGGATCTTCAACTATTTGCTGACTGGAATAAGATACTGGACAGATTCTGTAACTTTGAGAGTCCTTGCCGAATGACAGTGTTAAGTATTAGTTCATTATCAATTTTCCCACCCATCAAATTGTGTGATTTTTAAAAAAATTAATGGTTTTTGGTTACTTTTTAAAAAAAAGACATCTGTGACAAGCTTGGGAACAGCACTTAAGCAAGAATATGAGACAAAAAATAGGGGGGAAAGTACTTGCCCCAAACACATCTTTTATTGAGTTAAGGTTTATAAACAGATGGAAAGTATTGTGAATTAACATGCCATTTGATGCACATATATTCAGAATTTTATCCATTTCTTTAAACTTTCATCTTAACCCTCTAACCTCATTCCTGTTTGATCTCAGGATTATAATTCAGCCCATATAAAAGGATTCCCTTATGGCTTGGATGGGTGCATTGCTCGGCGTTTTGCAATTATCCATAGAAAAGATGGTCCCACAAATGAACCCTAAACAAAAATAAGAAAAATCAGATTGATATGCACCATTGGAACATCACAAAAAGACTGGTGTTCTGAGAAACTCTATTTTGTTGATACGTTCTGAGAATAAATACTCTATAAAGATTTTATTGTTGCCAAAAAAAAAAAAAAAAATCAGAATGCCTCTAAGAACAGTGCTAATATAGGTTTTCTTCTTGAATAGCATGGAAATATTTGGAACAAAATGAACTTGGTGGGAATGAAGTCAGCATTTGCCTAGTCTTCTATCCACAGTGTGCCTAGTTCAAAATCCCAGTTCCAGTACCAGCATTCAGTAATAAAAAATTCATCTTGGAACCAACCTTCCCAACCCAATATTGAATAAGAGTGTGAATTATAGCTCTGGTAAAGATACTGCCATAATTTCATTGTTGTGGTTTATTTCCTTATGACAAGGATGTGCAACTTTTCTCCAGTTGGGGCATTGCATGGCAACCCAAGGGAAGGTGGCTCTCCAAACATTGTTGGAAGGGGACCTCTTGAAGCCTCTTGAAACCTTCCCTCAAAACTGAAAGCCAAAATATTTTGTCTCCACTTTGGAGCTCTAGGAATCTCAGAAGGATTTGACATGGCCCTTAAGCTGCACACAGGCACTCTTGACTCTTCCAAAGTGTAGCAAGTAGGGATATTTTAAAAAAAGAAGGAGAAGGAGAAGGAGAAGGAGAAGGAGAAGGAGAAGGAGGAGAAGGAGAAGGAGGAGAAGGAGAAGGAGAAGGAGAAGGAGAAGAAGGAGATGATGATATTCATATTAGCTGAAAGCGTCGAGCAATTTTACATATGTCCTCAGGTAATATATTGACAAACCCCAGGAACAAGAACCACACAAATTTCAGAAAGATATCTGTAATGATAGTCAGGGTAAAAGCATCATCTTGAAAACTGTAAAAATAAGTTCCAGCAGGCTTACAGGAATCTGATTAAGGCAGAGTCTCTCTGAAATGTTTCCTTTGCCCAGCTCCCACCTCTGGGCTATGCTGCCTCTCCCCACTTGCGAGCGACAACGACTGCTCCTTCTCCTCCTCCCCTGTCTGATTCCCACAGTCTCTGACATAAGTGGGCAATCATAAAGTAGCCTTTTTGTCTTAGGTACAGAATAAATATAGAGTTCAATTTTTATTACTGAAAACATTTCCGAATCAAAAAGGAATTGTGTCTATTATTATTATTTTTTATTATTAGCAACAGCATTAATGATATTGATAGCATTTATGTTTTTATAGTATGCACTATAAATACTAATATATAATATCTATAATATAATGTAATATAATATATATTAAAAGAATAGATTTAGTCTTGAGAATTTTAAATAACTTCATTAAATTGGGATAGTTTAATATATCATACATTTTATTCACTCATTCCCCACACTGTGTATCAATATGTTTAATGTCAATAATATGTTCTTTTAGCTGTAGTCTTCCCAGAGAAGTTTTGTTAATGATGGAGAAAAGTAAAATAAAATTATCACTGGCTTTCACTTATGCTAAGAGATAAGAAATATTTCTTTCTTTCTGAGTGGTAATTATGTGGTCGTTTGAAGGGAGTCAGTGGGGTTGGAAGCACTAGCAAATATTCTCAATTAATGTACATTTTGACTCATGAGAAATACAGAAATTATGATCATAAATCCATTGGCAGGGCCAACACATTCATTAACTGTAAGTATATCTTCTGCCTCTGGTGGTAATTTGCATTCTAATTGTGTCTGGAGAAGTAAAGAAACAAGTCTATGTTCCCACAAGCTGTGTTCCCATCAAGAACATGGCCCCTTGCAGCAGTTTTGAAAGAAAAACACTGAGTTAGAGATTGCACATTTAGCATAATTGTACTTTGGCCTCTAGGTGGTAGGGCTAGAAAAATATTCTCTGCAAGATTTTGGAGAGCTATCCTTTGTCACAATTGATACAGCTAGCTACATGAACCAAAGTGTGTCTCGAAACAAGTAATTTTCCATTCATCTTGGCAGAGTTACATCAAACAACATTGCAACAGATATGAGAAACCATTGATATGTATGTACCTAGAGAGGTACATGGCAAACTCAGTTGCAATCACCAGAAAATATTTCTTCATTTGGAACCAATAGATTGTTGTTTATATCTTTTTAATTTGAAAGGGGAGGGCTTTTGAATTCTCCCTTTATCTTAGCACTGTAATTTTATTTCATTGTCTGTTCCTACAGCTTTTGCTTTTTTGGACCCAATTGGGGGGGGGGGGGGGGAGAGAGAGAGAGAGAGAGATGCCATTGTTTTTCTGTACCATCAATTATCAGCAATGCAGAGGAGGTACACAGCCTACATGGCTACTTGCTTTATGCTGACAAAGAAAGGGGTCAGCAATTTAACTCCCATTAGAATCAAAACAAGTCGTTCACCCATGCCAAGTGTATTATTTAATAGGAACAACAAATAAATTTCTATCTAGATCTTCGCAACATCAAAAGAGTGGTGGGATCCACAATTTGTCTGGGGCTGTATTTCTCCATGATCAGTGAATCCATGAAACAGTCAGATCATAAGAGGGAGAGATGATATTAAGTGAAATATTTTTATTTATGGCCTGAATCAAGATATTAATCTCATAGAAACTTAACCAATGCAGGATATTGGAACTCTTACTTCAACCGCTCTGAATTGTCATAGGCTGTTTTGTACATATGTTTAAGTTCTCTCATAATTGTCACAATTCTGTGACACAGACTTATCATTATTTATATTTTTCCTCCTTCCAAAATTATGTCTGTATAGATAGGCCTGCCAATTTTGCATTGCACTGCATTCATCAGAATATCCAGATCCTTCAAGAGTTGCAGCTCTCAAGGCAATTGGTTTCATTCTGGCTGTCTGACATGACTTTGAGCTTCTGGATTGATTGGAATCCATAAGAAAGGCAAGGCAGGACTAATGATGAAATGTACATCACAACATCAGGATGCAGAGTCCATTCCCCATTTACTTTCATGCAAGATTGTGATGCAAGAATGAAAGGGTAAAGCTTGCATCATGACATTGCAACGCTTGTTTCATCATTTTGGTGTCACGGTGGTTAAGCGTAGATGCCAATGCTGGAGTGATGCAGGGAAAAGAACACATCAGAGTGATTGTCACATGACTAATGGGGGAAAAGATCTGTAACAAAATGTTGAAGAAACTGATTAATCTGGAGAACAAAAGATATGATAGCTCATGTACCAGAAAGGTTGTCACGCACAGAAGAAGGCGAGTGCTTGTTTTCTACTGCCCTGGAGAACAAGTTCATTTTAATGTGCTAAATTAAAGGAAGGTAGATTTCTATTAAACATTAGGAGAAATCTCTTGATGTAAGGACAGCTTAATGTTAGAATCTCTTCTCTATATGGTTGATGGGCTTTTTCTTGATGGAGTGTAGAAACAGGATGGGCATTTGTAAGGGATTCTCTGAACTTTTGGTGACAAAGGGCTGAACTTATTGGTGGTGGGGCAGGGTCCTACCCTGATGACATTCAGAAGCTATTGAAGATCTAGCTATTCTCCCAGGCCTTGTGGCCCTATTTATAGTGAAATCAAGATTAAAATTCTTATGCCTGTTTATCCCAGCCACCTAATGTAATGAGATAGACACCACTTTCTTTTTGGCAGGGGGGTGGTTTCCACCTGCTTCTTGTTTTGGTAATGGACTGGTATAAGACTATCTGCTTGTGACTATGTGAGGATGTCAGCCCTTCAAGGTAGACCAGACTAGGAAACTAAAATTAGGTATGCTAACACTATTTTTATTATAAGGTTACAGTAACAGAATCTTGCATGTCTGAATGTGCTTCCTGCCTCCCTCACTTTATCCTCCTGTTCCTCAAGGTCATTCCTTCTTTCCATTACAGAGAACGTGGTCTCACAATAGTACAGCCACAAACAGTATTTCTTTTTGGCCATTTGGATTTTTGCAGCCCAGATATGTTAGTCCTATAGTGGAAGAAGACTATCACCCTCTATCCATGAATTCATCTGGTTGACCATTATGGAATAACAAATGCAGGTGAAGATGAGGTCTTATCCTGATCCAGCACGGTTCTTCTTATGCTGCTAAGTTCCTTTTAAGAATGTGTGTGTAATGTGTAGCTCACTGCCCACTGGGGCATAAAAGGATGGAGTTTCCCATGTCTTATTTTAATGTGGCTGGCTTTTCAAATAGACGTATGCAAAGCATGTTCAATAATGCATGTAGTCCAAGACATTTTGTACTCTGCTGGGTGAAATATCAGAAAACATGCAAGTAGGAACAACTGTTTTAGCAGGGAGCATCCTCTTTAACCTCCAATGGCTATTTATGTATCAGGAGTGGCAGACCATTTGCCTTTTTGTACAAATTGGACAGAGTGAAAACAAATAAAGCATGCCATTCTTGAGCCAAATTTAGTCTGAAAGAGGATTTGTCAACAACATTTCAGTGCTGGTTTTGATAAAAAGAAAAACCCTCATTTGACCTGTGGTCGTTTTTCCTTTGGGCAAACAGGCGGAAGAAGATTCTTCTTACATATTAAATCTACTGGCTACTTCTAGACTTTTTCCTGTCTGCCTTTTGGCATCATAAATCCTTACAAGGAGGAGGAAATACAACAACAGCCAAGGGTGTTTCTATGCAATAAAGAGAATATTTGGACAGATAGAGTAGACATTGTGACTTTTCCTTTGTCCTTCTCCTTCTCTTGCAAGCTTGTTGACACACAATATTTGAATGATTTGCATGTTGTCCTGTTTGCTCAAAAGGATAAATTATTTATCCCCCAGAAGATCTTGTGGTTTGTGTCATTAAATGCTAGAGTACGTGTACACGCACACACACATACCCAGAACTCCTCAGGAAGAATAGTTTATAGTACTTCAAGGACATTGTGCCCAAAGATTTTCCCCTTAATTTCCAGATGGAAACAGTGCATCCTTTACTCATTGGATATGTAAAATCACTAACACATTTCATAATGTACAGCAGCAGGAATTAAAATAGGTTGATTTATGCCTCAGTTCTGAGGGTGAGGCATTATTAAAGATGCTGCTTTCTGTAGAGCTTATTAATGTGACTTTATATCTTTGAAAAATGAGTTCTGAACATGCATCATTTCTGACATGCACAGAGTAGTTAAAGCTATTCCAGTTATTGTGCCTCTATTCTGACTCTAGAGCTCCAGGTTCAAGTCTCCTCTCAGTCAATAAATTTCCTAGGTGAGCTTGAATAATTATTGTTTCTCAGTCTAAGTGATATTGCAGAGTTGTTCATAAGATAAAGCAGCAGAGCAATGGAAGGGAAATCTGGTTTTCCTTGCAAGCCTGATCAGAGCATGTGGGATGCAGGCTGGTGTTGTAATAATCCTGGAAATTTAGGTAGGACATCCAGAACCTAAAATGCATGCTGTGTCCATATGTTGGTTGAGGAGCAAGATCAGAAGCTTTCTAAGCCTCTTGGACTCCAGTTGATCCCCTCTTTCCTCAATATCATTCTGCATTCCTTTATTCTGGGTCATAGAGCAGGGAAGCCCAGTTGCTTCAAGGCTAGCTAGGGAGAACCAGTGTGGTGGTTCATGCTGCACTTAAGATCAGGACCAAAGACACAGAGTTTTGAGTGCACCATCAGCCACAGGAACTCAAGAGGTGACTGAGACAGCCTGTTCCGTAGAACTGATCTCACAGGGTTGTTATGCAGAAATGTGGTGAAGGGTATAATGTGTATGCCACCTTGAGGACCTGGAAGAAAGGAAAGTTATAATAGAAATGAATAAATAAATAAATAAAATGGTTTTTCTTAACCTGGCCTTATTGAATGACTCCCTTAACACGGGTGTCTAATCGTTTTGCAAATTTAGCATAGATCAGAGATCAATAGAGGTCTCCCCTCATTAACAACCTTGTGTGGTGGGTTGATCTGAGAAAAAAAATGATTGGCTGAAGGTGTTGTTGTTACTGTTATTTTATTTCTATTTATTAGCCACCCAGCTTCAGTGAACTCTTGAAGTTACTTGAACCTGGGTGGCATTGCAGTAACAGAAAAAGCATGGAACCTTGCAGTCCAAATTGTGATTCAGGGCCGAAACCAAATTAGATGGCCTCTGAATTGATTCAAGATGAATTGGACATTTTTCTGGATAGCTGAATTGGATTCAGAAATGTGTAGTTGGTACATACTCTATTCCTAAATCAAAGAGAGAGCTCCAAGCTAACATAGACGTAGGAAAGGATGTCCCTTGATTGCAGCTGGAAGGATACGCTGGTGCTCTTTGCAAAGAATGGGAAAAGATGTGCTGTGCTTGCAACTTTAAATGCCTGTATTTGGGATCATCATAGGAACAAAGACATTAAAAAGGCCCCAGTTTGAGTTACAGTGTTAATATTTTGCATTGGTCCCTCTTGAAAAATATAATAATCTCTTTGGAGCTTTCTTTTCCTTAATTCACACTAAGATGTTTGGGAAGGGAGTGGGAAGCCAATGTCAGCCCTTCTAGTAGCAGGACACAAAAAGTTAGTGTTTTCTTTCGGATACGCTAAGCTTTAAAGCCAAACCAGCATTAAGGGGAGTGACAGGGAGAAGGGTATGCAATTTGGCATTTCGAAACAGTGTAGTCAGCAAAACTGGAGCCTTTTAAGAGTACAAGTAGTTTTTCTGGTATGTGTAAGTTTCATTCTTCAGAAAATAGAGTTCTCAGCCTCCTTGGGAATCAAAACAAAACTTCTGGCATGCTTGCAATTCCTGCCTTTTTCCCCTTCTGCCTGGTGTGGTGTGATGTAATTTTGGCAGGAGCTGCGCTATTGTTTCATTGAAACTCTCTGAAATGTTCCTTGTGTACTTGCATCATATAGGTGGAGGGATCAGATGGGAATCACTTAGAGGACTGACTCCCACTTTCTTTTCAGCTGAATACCAGCAGCTAGAAAATACCCACAGGATGCAAGCTTAACCCAGAGTCCTTCCTGTTGCCACTGAGCCCCCCTCCTCTCCCCTCCCCAGTTTTCTTGTTTTTCCTCTCTTTTGTCTAGTTCTGCACTACGGTGGTTTACAACATGGAACTTCCTCCGTATCCCTTGTCCCGTATAAATTGTACAGTTGTTGGCAGTGGGAGATGAACATACCAATCTTTGCAGAACAAAGCAAGTTTGTTTCTTTCGCTCAGAGGTTTATGGATAACAGTGGAAAGTTCCCATTGTTTTGTCATTTTGCACTGGCTGCAGATGGGAGACCTTGTTTGCAAGAGTGTTCCTTGCAAAGAAACATATTTTAAACAGAAAGTAGAGGAAGCAGAGCTAGCAGGTAGAGCACAGTGTAAATGCCCTGTAAGCAAATTGCTTATTTTTGTCCATGCCTTTGAAAGATACAGGTTAATATGTATAACAATGGTAGAATTAGCAACAATCATAGGAGTGTGAGGGTGAGGGTCTTGCTTCATTAAAAAGGGAAGGTTGGAGATCATTTTAGAAGATGGGAAATGGAATACAAACGTTTGTCTATTGAGAATGAGCCCAGGAAACACTCCTTGCTCTGATTTAACTGTAGGAGATTCTTACATACAAGTAGTCCTTGTTTAGTGATGCTAGTTGGGACTGGAAACTCCATTGTTAAGAGACATGACCATGACTGCAACTTCCTGCTGGCTTCCCCATTGACTTTGCTTTGGGAAGGTAGCAAATTGCAATCACATGACCACGGGATGCTGCAATGTTGTAATTGTGATCTGGGCACCGAGCAATGGCCATTCGTACAAGATCTGGTTGTAAGTACCACTGTTTCAGCATCATTGTAAGTTTGAATGGTCGCTGTGGTTAATGGGCACTTTTAGGGCTTTGCAAAAGCATTATCATGGTATCTATTTCACAGAAAGGGAAAACAGTGAAGCTGAATGACATATTTCTCTAACAACCAGAATAAAAAAAAGCCTTTGCCACTAAAATTTGAACCCACAAGTTTCTACTCCCACAGAATCCTGTTTTATAGAATGATAATTTCATATGATTAAAGGACTAGTAACTTTTTTCATTTTTTAAATGATATATTCTTTCCAAAACAACACATTATACACCGTAGCTTCTACATGAAACAATCCTAGAATGAATAACAAATTGCTTTAGTTACTTAAAGTTTGTATCTACTATTCAATAGCCAGAACATTTCCTAGGTTGTCTCACAGAATAATGAAAACAAGAAAGTCCCTGCCTTCTGGTTTATAATCTTAAAAAGTTATAACACAAGAAGTAAAGGGACCAAGAAGGGACACCGGATAGCAGAAAAAAATTAGCCCTTGGTAACTGGAAGCAGTTGCTCAGAGAGAAGGTAGATTTCCTTCTCTGGATGTATTCCATCAGAGACTGGATACCCATCTCTCCAGGACGTTTTATTTTGAATTTCTTTTCTAAGCAAAGATTAACTGGATCTTTCCAACTCTATGATTCTCTGTATGAATCAAAAGAGGAAAGAGGAAAGGATGAAGATTCCACTGATTGGGATGAATCATGGCCATAAAATTCACCTCTCAAACATAAACCATCATGGCCTCCTCTTCAGTGGGGAACGAAATGCTGAGATGAGGTTCCCATCCCCTTATAGCAAGAGAGAGAAGAAGAAAATAACGGAGTAATTCTTAGTCTGACTTTCCTCTTGTGGTTTGTGCTGTTATTCAGAGACATCTCAGAAAATGTATTCCAGATGTTTTCAAAAACTTGCAACTTATTTTCCATACTCCATATATCATTACTCCCAGCAATGTCTTTTTTCCCTTATAATGCCTTTGCTATTTATCCTTTACTCATTTTCACTTGGGCTTGTTTCTTTCCTGCTTTTCTGTGAAGAAGGAGCTTCCAAGAGATTCCTTATTGGAGTTGGATCTCAATTGTCACTCTGTTGCTATGAAATCTCTCTAATGAATTTATTGCTGTTCCGGAGGGGGATAGAAAACGTCCTGTTGTCCTTCACCAACCTTAGTCAGCATCATCAATGATCAGGGGT
The DNA here is from genome assembly GCA_030867105.1 of Liasis olivaceus. Lineage (NCBI taxonomy): Eukaryota > Metazoa > Chordata > Lepidosauria > Squamata > Pythonidae > Liasis > Liasis olivaceus. The sequence continues at coordinate 12,890,091 of CM061351.1, read as the reverse complement.
CATGGGAGGTATACTTCATAACATCTGCAGAGTATCAGATTACCTATGTTAAATGTAGGACTTTATCTTACCAAGTCCATGGTGAATCTGAAATTTAGTTTTGTCTAGCTTTTTCCAGCTTTAAATTTACTACAACCTCTTTCTGCATCCGTTTGTCATTTCTTAAAAAAAGACAAAAAACTAAATGAATTCATGTTCATTTCTCTGTTTCCATTACTTTTCACAAATTCTGCATGTTAGAAATATATTTTTGTAAATGATTTCTTCTAATTGAATGCATTGTGGGTACTTCTTCCTTAAATATATACATTTTGTGTACATTTGTATGTTTCATAGACTAAAATGCATAACAACTGTAGATCTTAAGCTATATTTTTTTTGTAACATTTTAATGACAAATAGTGTCAGGTTTGTTTGTTTTTTAAAGCTGTGCTCAATATTTGGAGAAATTCTGAAAAGTAGCCTTCATTTTCTATAGATGGGGAAAAAAATCAAAACTTTGAAACTTATGAAAAGTTTTCCTATAAATGTCAGCATAGTTGTAGACTATGAACCAATAAGCTTGATTTTCATTGCAGAGATATTTGAAGGATTCAGCTTTGTAAATTCTTGCATAAAATGACAAGTTGTGCACCTGTCTGAATTTACCTATCTTCCTTCCCCTGACTTTTTCCATATACAGTGGAACCTCGGTTCACGAACGCATCTGTTCACGAACAATTTGGGTCACGACCAGCTCCGGCCGCAAAAATTTACCTCCGGTCGCGAACGCCGGATTGGGTGACGAACAGGATCTGCGGCCATTTTCCCTCCCGTGTCACGTGGTTGCAGCTTCCTGTAGGGAGAGGACTCTCCCTCCAAGCAGGAAGCACGGCCATTTTCCCTCCCGAGCAAGGTTAGCTTTCTCTCTCTTCGTACTGTACTTTGTGTCATATTTTTGCGGTTTTTTAAAAAAAAAAACATGGTTCAGAACGGATTAACCGTATTTACATTGAACCTTATGGGGAAATTTGACTCGGGTCGTGACCAGAAATCGGTTGGCGACCAAATTTGGGGTCGGAACGGATTAACTGTATTTACATTGAACCTTATGGGAAAATTTGATTCCAGTCGCGACCATTTCGGGTCGCGACCAGAGTCGCGGAACGAATTAAATTCGTGAACCAAGGTTCCACTGTATTGTGATGTAGTTCTTGCCAGTTTAAATGTATGCACTGAAAAATGTATTTTGAGAGAAAATATACATTTAAAGTCTTGTGAGAGTGCACATTTATGCCTCCTTTTAAACATTTTTTTTTTAAATCACATACTAATATAGGTAGTCCTCATTTAGTAAACCACAATTGGGGCTGGCAACTCCATCGCTAAGTGAAGTGGCTGCTAAGTGGGAATTCATGTGACTGTGACTGTGCTTTCCTTTTCTCCCCACTCCCTCACCCTTTGGAATGCTCTTTCTGATGCTGAAATAATTAGCAAGAATGGAATAAATATTTGTATTTACATTCATTGGAGAGGAAGGGATTACAAAAGAGTAAGCAGGTACGCAATGGGGAATACACATCAGAAGCAATATGCTGGTGCCAGCAGCCATGAGCATTTACACAAAAAACCTGATGGATTCCTCATTGTGTGCCTGCTTACTCTTTTGTAATCCCTTCCTCTCCGATCTGTCTGCTCTGCAAGGGGGGAAAAATAGGAAAACAACATATCAGGCACAGGACAATGCATTCTGACTGTAATGGTGATCACATGACTGAGAGACGCTGCAAAGGTCATAAATGCAGGCATTGGTCATAAAGTTATATTCCTAGCACTGTCATAACTTTGAATGGTCGTTGAATGAGGCAGCTGGTAAGCAAGGACTACCTGTATAGAAATGGAAACAATTGAAAAAAATGTGGAAGTGGAATGAATTGAGGTAGATTTCACATGTCCATATTCAATGAAATCATATTCAATCAAACAATTCAAATAAAAGAGACATCCCTCTATTTCACTTTCTTTCAATGAAACATTGAGTTTATTGTACCCTGTTCTATGTACATGGGAAGGGGGGTAATCCCTGAATATATTTTTTTTCTCCTTGGCTGGTGCTTTGGCAGAAGCATTCAGAGTCATGTATCCAGCTATCTTCTTCTAAGAAGGAGCAGAAATCAGTACTCTTATGTGTATCTAACTATCTTGTTCTTTCCCACAATTCCATATGACTTGCAGAGCAATGATAACTATGGGTGCAGACATAATGAGAACTTGATAAAGGAGAAACACTTTCCTCCTCTAACATTCTGAAGGCTAAGGGTGATAGAACACCCATCCCCCTTATGCAACTAATTTTAAGTCAGTTGCTCAATAAGTCTGTCTTCCTAAAGCACTATTTGGCATCTTGTTTCATGGGGGTTTTATGGCCAGTGGAAAGAAACTGACTGTCAGAACTCTACAAAGAAAAGCCATTTAATTCAGTGACGTCCAGAGTGATTCCGTACGACCGCTTTCATTTCTTTTCATGCCTTCTTTGCACTTGGTCATCATTTCTGGTCTCCATGAACTAAACTCCACAAAGGTTTAACTCTCCTTTGGAGGTTCTGCTTAGCAATGGAATTTACTCGCTCTTTCTTAAGGGGATTGTTATGCTCTAAAGAACTGATGGGAAAATGCCATTAAGGTTGTTATTACTGGAACAAAATCATATGGGAATGAGTCAGAACTTCACTGGGGGCTCCAGATGCTCGCTGAGGAGAAACAGATTTTTAAGAAACTTCTTCACAGAAATGATGAAGAGCCTACTCAGGATTTGTTGATACTTGCTTTGTATCAAGTGGTAAAACTTCCTTCTGTTTTTATTTCTCTCAAACACTTTTGACTATTCAAAGTCTATTTCATAACACCTGAACTTCTGTATTAGATTAAGGTCACTGTGCCTCTTTCACAGATGGTGGAAGCAGAAGTGATGCTGACTGAAAAAATATGAAGCCTAAAGGAATTCTGCTTTCTTGCAACTGAATTCAGTTCTTTGCTAACAGTTTTTATTTTAGGAGAGTCCACTGGAGCAGGATCTTCTTGGTATTGTTACAACAGACATGGAATATCTTCCACATGGAAAGTCAAATGCATCTTCCCTACCATTAAGAAGACTGGTGGCCATTAACTAACATTTATTACATTGATGTTGTGGGCAAATTAGGTGTAACACTATTGTGGTTTCCTGGGTGAGTCAGAAGCTCTTGAAAACTGTCCCCATAATAAAGGGATCTATGGAAAAATCTCAGAAGTGCACATGGGGAAACAATACTCTGGGGAATTTGAATTTGTTCCGTGCTTCCCATGGCCTTCTATTGTCAACCAGTTCACCCTTTCCCATCTGCTGCTGCTGCTGCTTCTTCTCATTCCTTCCATGATTCTTAGAAGATTGTCAATTGTTAAGACTCTCCCATTATAAAGAATCTTACAATGTTGCCTCATTAGTACATTTAACCACAGGAATTAAAGATCTAGCTGTGCTTCTCATGCAGAGGTGTGCAAAAACAAAACACTACATTTTTTTAACAGAAATGCAGTTTCAAAGGAAGGCATTTTGAGTAGAGAGAAACTGTTTGGGAAAGGGGGGAGGGAGGGAGGTATTTCCCCTGGGTTTTTTACCCACTTCTAATTCCCTTCCCTTAGATATTTTGTCTTATGAATACCAAGTTATTTATTAATATTTATTGGATTTCCAGAACTGACATTCACCTTTTGGAGCAAGGCCCTCTCAAACATATTTCCAGAAATAATTTAATATGTAAAATGCAATTAAAGCAATTCATTTACTATCACAACATTAAAAATAGAAGCCTACATATTGTATGCTATGATGTAAATACAGACTTCGTTGCAAAATAAAAATGAAACACAAAACCACACATAAACTCATAAGATTCCTTCCTTCCTTCCTTCCTTCCTTCCTTCCTTCCTTCCTTCCTTCCTTCCTTCCTTCCTTCCTTCCTTCCTTCCCAGATACCAGAGCTGGACACATGGCTTCACAGTAGGATCACACCATATATAAATACAGCGATTATCATATTATCAGCTTTATTTTCCTTTTGAGAACCCTCATTATGAGCTCTGGCACTTTAAAATATACCACTATATGTCTGCTCATGTCTAGCTGAAATCAGATCCCTCCCCCCGCCCCAGCATCTTATAGACGCATACAGTATATCAAATGGTTCAGCAGTTACCAAGGTCTCAAAAAGCAGGAAATGAAATCAGATATGTTGGTGCCCAAATGTGCATTTTCATTGCCTTTGCACACCTCAGTCCACTCGTCAAACATCTTATCATTCATGATAAATCTGTTTCTTCTGCATCAGTTACTTTGATGGATCCTTCAAGAGGAAAAAGCAGTGGTTGCAGACATGTCCAGCATGAACATCATTTTTACCACACAGCCCAGATTTGCTGCTTGCCAATCTGGAGCTCGCTCCTATGGAACTCCAGAATAAGCCCCAGCAATTTTGCCAAGTACTAGCAGCAAGAAATATATCTCTGGTTGTCTACAACCACCCTGCATTTTTCTCTCATTTGATTTGTTGGCATGTTATTTATGAAGTGGTAGAAGTTAATGTAGATGACTGGGGGCCGAAATGAGCAATTAGTTATGCCTGGCTTTCTTTCCAATATTGTTCCTTTTGGAGATGATTTTAAACCCTCATCATCATCCCTTCTGGGTGGAGGTTTAACGCAGAAGATTTTAATAGAAGAGAACCAAGGATTCCACAAAAGATTTTGCAGACAAAGCTATCAAGGATGAGCAAAAAAAAAAAAAAAAAAAATGACGATCAGGCCAGAACATATATTCCCACTGAATGTCATCAAGCAATTTATATTCTCTGTCTCATGCCTTCATTATTCATTCCTGGGATCGTAAGGAAATAGAAATGTTGGGAAATCATGTTGGTTGGGAGGATGGCAGGTGCAATCCAATATATCTGGAGGAACCTCAAGTTGGCAAAGGGTCGGTTCTCTCTCTCTCTCTCCCCCCACCCACCCCCCTGCTCTCTTGTGCTATGCTCATTCTTCAATTGCAAGTGTATACCATCATGTATAGCTATATTTAGCCTCAAAAATAAAAATGACACACCAAAAATTGTGTTCTCTGTGGTTAAGAAGTTAAATGAAAACTGAGGCTATCTGATTTAATTCCTTGCTCTGCAAGGAAATGAAGTGAGTCATGGGCTATCAGATATTTCCATTGACTTTTCAGTCAGCGTACCTGTATAGCTTGTCTTCTCATTTCCCAGAATGCCCTGCTTTTTTCTTCAGAAGCTGCCTTTCTTTTGCTGTTTAAATCAGAAGTGGCCTCAACAAGTGAGCTGGCCTTATTATTCAGTGAAATAAAGCAATGACTTCAAGCAGAAAAAGGGGATAGGTGGTGGAGTGAGGCCAAGAATCAGCTCTGAGGAGGATTTTGGAATGATGCATCAGAGGCCTGCTATGCCAGCTGTCTCTCACTGCCACCATTTCAAAAGGAGTTGCTCTGGAGGTGCCTTCAGAGTCATAACTAAAGGGCAGTCAGTGGTGTGTCAACCAGAATCAGCATCATAGATCAGCATCATAGATGCTGCAGTCATGAGGGAAAAGGAACATGGACAGTCTGTCCAACAGGAGGGAGAGATGTTGACACAGCAGTTGGTGGAGTGATGGATTCTTTTCCTATCTAGCAGTAATCTTCTTCCTGTCTCAGGTGGGCTGCCATTTCAACTTTGGTTCAGTTCAGACATTGCCTCTGCATGCTTACAAGCAATGGTTTGCAGTATAGAAACTTCATGTGCCTGGAAGTGACTGCAGACAGAGCTGATGAATGAAAGAGTTAATTAAGTAATTCAAGTAATAATATCATAAACCCCTGACTTCACCAAGGCAGACAACGTAACATAGAGACACATACACACACAGATGGAACCACTGAAAATTAAACCCTGATAGCATTATCAAGGGTGGAAAACATCCACTTCATTGACTACTGTCTTTTGCCCTGGGCTTCTGAGGAGCTCTGTAATGGGTCAGAGTTTCCATTTATATTTCCTATAATGACCTGGAGAGATGGGATATTAAAGGGTACTTAAAGAAATTAGAGGAAATTTGAATAGAGTGGCCTGAGTAGGAGAAAAGCTGATCAACTGATGGGGAATCAGTTGTAAATAGTTGCAGCTCCACTGATTGTGCTCTTTTACTGTGGACTCACTTTCCATCAGTCAAAAAGAAGCATGGGGAAGCTGTGGTTCTGCAGATGTCCTGAACTACAATTCCTAACATCACAACAAGCATGGCCCCAAATCAAGAATACTGGGTAGAAGTAAGAAGCAGATAGAAGGTGATAGGATCTTTATCTGAGAATGAAAACATCTTTGTGTGGCTCAAAAGAGATGATCAAATGTGTTATAGCTGATCCAAGTTTTTTTTTTCTTTTTGAGGAGAAGAGAGGAGAACCACCTCCAATTGGCCATCTCACCTCCCTTATTAGGCTTAAGAAGCATCATTTCCTTTCATTATTTGTCCTCTTTTAATAATGAACGACCCTTTTCTCAACTTGCAAGTCAGCTACAAAGTACTCATCCCAAATCCAGCTTTCTACTACTGAGCTCTATACAACTTCAGTAAAATGTGTTCTGCCAAAATTAACAGCAAACCAACAGAAGATTTTGGAAACAGGCTCTAGTTCTCAGGAAGCTAAAGGGAGGGAGGAGGGAAGCATATTCAGACTTGCAAGATTCTGTTACCTTATAATGAAAGTAATATTAGCATTCATAACTTTAGTTTCCTAGTCTGGTCTATTTTGAAGGGCTGACATGAAATAGGGAGTGTCAAGTCTGAGACACGTTCTCAAATTACATGTCTGCCCCAGACTCAGATTTCTTATATCTGACTGTTGTCTTGGTTGTGAGTCTTCCTCCTGTCCCTTGCAATTATTCCTTCTGCCCATTACAAGATATGCTTTCTCTGTCATGGTGCCCGCCCTATAGAACTGCCTCCCCCCTGAGATTCAGAGGGCTCCAACCCTCTCAGGCTTCTGGAAGGCCACAAAGACCTAGTTTTTCCCCCAGGCCAGGATCTTAGGGGAGCCCAATATATGTGTGTTTGCTTTATGAGCTTGTTATGTGATCCCTTGGTTTTTGCATTTGATTCTTTGTATCATATTTTTCATTTTGCGTATAGTGGTCTTATTTTTATTTATATGTATGTGTGAACGGGTGTTCGTTAGCTGCCTAGAGTTGTATATTTAAAATGGGCAGCCCATATACATTTTCTAAATAAGTAAATAAAAAAAAAGTGGATTGGTTCTAGAGAAGCAACCCTCCTTCAAGGGTTAAAAAGACTTGCTCACCAGAAGATAAGGCTTACAAGACTTCTCTAGTTCTTTGTACATCAGTGTACATAACTGTTTCACCGCTAATCCAGGTGGAAAGGTTGTCTGCACCGGCACACACACGCCCATACCGGTGTGGGTTAATCCATAGCATCTGATGCAAATAAAACATCTTTCTGTTGGTCTTTTTCCATTTCATATGTTTAACTTGGTTCTGATGAGCTTAGCTGACAGACCTTGTGCCATGCTGAGAATTCTCCTGTTTTTTTCCCCCCTATCAGTTGTCATTCAAGTTGATGAAAGAAAATGTCAACCCTTCCAGGCAGGCCAAATCAGGAAACAGACACCATAATAAACACTAGAACTCTACTTTATTGATATAGAGAATAACAGAATCTTGAAAGCCTGACAGCATTTCTCTTTCCTTCTCTCTTATGAGGAAGAGAGTCAAGGTGGGGCTATCTTGAGTTTCCTTCTCACCCCTTCCTGTTTTTCTGGGCTAAGTTCATATTCCCCTAATGGCTGCCACATATCTTTTTCAAAGCTCTCTCTGTACTCCTCTACATTGAGACCTACTTCTCCCAGGAGAAAAGAGTTTGATGAAATCACCATGATTAGAACAATGTTTTGGCATTACCCAAGTTAATAGGGAGTAACTGTGAAGATCCTTTCACTGCAGTTCTGTCTCCAGCATCCTGCAGCCTCCTTGACTTTCCCTGTTTCAGCTAAACCCCATAAAGAAATAATTGGGAAATATAAACAGCTTCAGAGGGATGGAAAGATTCAAAACAGAACAGAGTAACACAAAAGTAGTATCATTTGCTACCTCCACTAATAAATTAAAAATAATAATAATAATAATAATATCAATAATAATTTAAAAAAACATTGGAAAGAAATTATCAAGCACCTTGAGAAAAAGGAAGCAAATCTATTTATCTTCAGGCATGCTTTACTGCCACTATATACTATTCTTATTGCATTCAGCAACCAATTTTCAACTCCATGTTTGTGCAAATCATACCACTTCATCATATGTTTTCTTTAAAAGGACAAATGCACAATGAATTTTTTCATTGAAATGGAAAACCAACCAACTAATTAAACAGATTCCTAAAAACAACACAGGTAGTCCTCACTTAACGATGGTAACTGGGACCGGCAACTCCAAAGGTAAATGACGTGGTTGTAAAGTGCAACATCACGTGACCACACCAACTTACAACGGCAGCTCCAGCAGTCCCAGTTGCTGTTATTAGGTGAATCTTGCATGGTCTCAGCATCCCACAGTCATGTGATTGCCATTTATGACCTACTGCCAGCTTCTCTATTGACTTTGCTTGTTGGAAGTGGGCAGTGAAGGCTGCTAATAGTGATCATGGGACTATGGGACGCTGCAATGTTATAATTGCAAGCCAGTTGCCAAGTACCTGAATTGTGATCATGTGACTGCAGGACGCTGCGATGGCCACAACCATGAGGAATGGTTGTAAGTCCCCCTCGTTCAGCACCGTCATAACTTTGAATGGTTGCTGAACAAGCGGTCACTGAAGGAGAACTACCTGTAGTGCAAATGAAAAGGAAGAAGTGCAAATCAATTAAATTAATATGGAAATTTGAGGTGGAGGCAAATTGAAAAATTGCTGAAAGAAGGCAGTGTCTTTACGTTGTTGAAAATATTTATAAAAAGTGATGAACTGTTTAGTTTCAGCTCAGTAGGTTTTGGTTTCATTGTCACATTACAATTTTTTTCTGATACTTGTGTGGGATTGCTAGGAGGGAACACAATGAATTTCATTGAAGATGTTCAGGTTCAAGGGAAAGGGGAACTGAATATCAACTGGTTTTGATAAGAACAAATGCTTCATTTTATTCATTTGCTTATTAGATTCGAGGTTGCTCTTTTTGAGTGGGACAGCCCTGTGCATCCAAGTTAATATAATAAAAAGCAATGCAAAAGCACCCCAGGCATTTTAATGTGTCACAGCAAATTGCCTTGAACCATGCCATTGTCTAAAAACATGGAATGATGGCATCTGCGAGGGCCTAAAATATGACCATACACACATGCAAACACTAGCATGTACATACATACATGCACACAAGCACCAAATATTGCAGAATTTCAGCATTCTTGCTCTAAAATGTTGTGAACTTTCAGGCATGAGAACCTTTGAAATTTCACCTTTCTTTTGTGGCACCTATTATCAAGCACAACCAGAACATCTGAAAAAAGTGCCAATTTTAATCCTTTCCCATGTACCCACCAGGGAAAACACATAGGACGACAAGAGGTGGAATAAAATGCCCATAGTAAAATTCAGAGGGTCCAAAATGTATGAATCTGCACAGGTAACTTAGAGATATAGTAGATTGGAAATCAGGAAGATCAGAAGGAGGCCCATGCAGGACACTACTCTGTATGGCTAACAAAAGGCATTCAGGAAGTTCAAAAGAGGGCAGGAGGACAAAAGTCTTCTTCCACTGTTTGTTCTTCCCTAGCAGGTTGTATTTAAAAGAGACAATATGTAATTGTGATGGAATATCTAGCAGACTCTGAGAACGTCGAGGTAAGAGGAGGACCATTACCAAAGAGTTTTGTTAGTGCAGGGGGAGGGGAGAAGCATGAGAAAGAATCAGGGTAACTCTGTCTTAATTACACTAGGTATAAGCTGATCTGGAGAACTGCTTTGGCAGGCTTTCAAGATTCTGTTACATTACTCTGCTAGCAATAAAGACCATTCCAGAAACCCAAGTGATTCTTGTCTGCCAGCTTCCCAGGGTTTAAGAACAGCCCTCAAGATCAGTACCATTCATTGCTGGTGGCTATCACTACATGGATCTCTCAAATCCAGGGCAGATTTTTTTTAAAATGTTCTGACTATTCTTTAAATGTTTAAGTATTCTAGCAATAGCCTGGCATCAGCTTTCTGCTAACTGCTGTTTTGAACCACTTTTAAAGGCAATCAAGCACAGAGCAAATCAGAGTATCTAAATGAAGACCAAGGCACTGATAGTGGCCAGGTGAACCTTCCCCAAAACCAACCCAAATTGTGCAAAAATATTCCTAGCTATCCAGAGCAAAGTCAGATCCAAACCCAAGCCTAGGTCACAACTCTGATTCTTCAGAGGAAACGTTACCCGGTCCAAAATAAAATCAGTGATCAGATTTCCTACTAAACAAGATAATCTCTGTCTTGGATAAATTAAGTCAGAGACTACTGGCTCCCATCCAACCTATCGCCATGCCTAAATGCAAATCTAGAATCTGAAATTCCTCTCCAGAACTGTAAACTGTAAAGTTTGAAATAAAAGTGATTATTATTTATTTTAAAGAAACGGTGTCCTTGAATACATAGGCTGAAGTTTAGAGAATATAGTAGCAACATTTTTATGGGTTAGAAGAAATGAAATTAAAAACAAACAAACTAGCGTCCCAAAGGAACTTTCAGCAAACTAGATCAAAAGAGGCCAGAAAGCTTCATACATCATTCATATAGGAAGCTCATCAAACTTCTTTAGGTCCATCTAGTTGCTAGGCAGCATTCATACAGAGCTCTAATTAGGCCTGCATCTTGGTTGACCCCTATTCTCGCAATCTTATGTTATCTCTCAGTCTGATGTCTGCTGTTACTATTCCAACCATGTATATACATCTTTCCAGTTAAATGATTCTCGAGGTGGCTGACAAGTGACAGAGCTGGGGGCCAATTAAAAATCTAATTTACCTGTTGCTCCTGGTGGTGTCTGTGACAATCCCTGGTTAGGCACAAAGGGTGGGGGGGATTTAACTGCATGTAGAAAGTAAGTGGTCAGCAGCAAGGAAATAGACATCTGGTTCTGGAAACTTTTTTGAGGCTGTGTGTGTGAAATATAATAACCAAAATAGGAAAAAAAAAATACATCAGTGATTAAATAGTCAAAAAAAGAAATGAATACATAATTATGATTAAAGTGAGCTAGAAAAAAGGACACATATAATATGCAGAATAGAATTAACTCAATTATTAAATCTGTTGTTGTTGTTGTTTAGTCGTTAAGTCGTGTCCGACTCTTCGTGACCCCATGAACCATATTGCGCCAGGCCTTCCTATCTTTCACTGCCTCCCTGAGTTTGCTCAATTTCATGCTCATTGCTTCAGTGATGCTATCCAGCCATCTAATCCTCTGCCGTCCTCTTCTCCTTTGGCCTTCCATCTTTCCCAGCATCAGGGTCTTTTCCAAAGAGTCCTCTCTTCGCATTAAGTGACCAAAGTATCTGAGCTTGAGCTTCATTATCAATCCTTCCAATGAGCAATCAGAGTTGATTTCCTTTAAGATTGACTGGTTTGACCTCCTAGCAGTCCAGGGGACTCTTAAGAGTCTTCTCCAGCACCACAGTTCAAAGGCATCAATTCTTCGGCGTTCAGCCTTCTTTATGGTCCAGCTCTCACAGCCATACATTACTACTGGAAAAACCATAGCTTTGACTATGCGGATCTTTGTCGGCAAGGTGACGTCTCTGCTTTTTAATATGCTATCTAGGTTTGCCATAGCTTTCCTCCCAAGGAGCAAGCGTCTTTTAATTTCATGGCTGCAGTCTCCGTCTGCGGTGATCCTGGAGCCCAAATAAATGAAGTCTGTTACTGCTTCCATTTCTACCCCTTCTATTTGCCAGGGATTGATGGGTCCAGATGCCATGATCTTAGTTTTTTTAATGTTGAGTTTCAAGCCAGCTTTCGCACTCTCCTCTTTCACCCTCATCAAGAGGCTCTTTAGTTCTTCTTCACTTTCTGCCATTAGGGTGGTATCGTCTGCATATCTGAGGTTATTGATGTTTCTCCCTGCAATCTTAATTCTGGCTTGTGATTCTTCCAGCCTGGCATTTCTCATGATGTACTCTGCATATAGGTTAAATAAGCAGGGTGACAGTATACAGCCTTGTCGTACTCCTTTCCCTATTTTGAACCAATCGGTTGTTCCATGACCGGTTCTAACTGTTGCTTCTTGGCCCACATACAGATTTCTCAGGAGACAGGTAAGGTGGTCTGGTATCCCCATCTCTTTAAGAATTTGCCACAGTTTGTTGTGATCCACACAATCAAAGGCTTTTGCATAGTCAATGAAACAGAAGTAGATGCTTTTCTGGAACTCTCGTGCTTTCTCCATGATCCAGCGAATGTTGGCAATTTGATCTCTAGTTCCTCTGCCTCTTTGAAACCCAGCTTGTACATCCGGTAGTTCTCGGTTCACGTACTGCTGAAGCCTAGCTTGTAGGATTTTGAGCATAACCTTGCTAGCATGTGAAATGAGTGCAATTGTGCGATAGTTTGAGCATTCTTTGGCATTGCCCTTCTTTGGAATTGGAACGTAAACTGACCTCTTCCAATCCCGTGGCCACTGTTGCATTTTCCAAACTTGCTGGCATATTGAGTGCAGCACTTTAACAGCATCGTCTTTTAGTATTTTAAATAACTCAGCTGGAATACTGTCATCTCCACTAGCTTTGTTGTTAGCAATGCTTCCTAAGGCCCACTTGACTTCACTCTCTAGGATGTCTGGCTCAGGGTCAGTGACCACACCAGCATGGACATCAGGGACATTAAGATCTTTCTTGTATAGTTCTTCTGTGTATTCTTGCCACCTCTTCTTAATCTCTTCTGCTTCTGTTAGGTCCCTGCCTTTTTTGTCCTTTATCATGTCCATCTTTGCCCTAAACGTTCCTTTGATATCTCCAATTTTCTTGAAGAGATCTCTAGTCTTCCCCATTCTATTGTTTTCTTCAATTTCTTTGCATTGTTCATTTAAGAAGGCCTTCTTATCTCTCCTTGCTATTCTCTGGAAATCTGCATTCAGTTGCTTATATCTTTCCCTTTCACCCTTGCTTTTCGCATTCCTTCTTTCCACAGCTATTTGTAAAGCCTCATCAGACAGCCATTTTGCTTTCTTGCATTTCTTTTTCTTTGGGATGGTTTTAGTTGCTGCCTCTTGTACAATGTTACAGACCTCCGTCCATAGTTCTTCAGGCACTCTGTCTACCAAATCTAATCCTCTAAATCTATTCATCACCTTCACTGTGTACTCACATGGAATATGATCTAAGTCATACCTGAGTGGTCTAGTGGTTTTCCCTACATTCTTCAATTTAAGCCTAAATTTTGCAGTAAGAAGCTCATGATCTGAGCCACAGTCAGCTCCTGGTCTTGTTTTTGCCGTCTGTATAGAGCTTCTCCATCTTTGGCTGCAAAGTATGTAATCAATCTGGTTTCGGTATTGACCATTTGGTGATGTCCATGTGTAGAGTCGTCTCTTGTGTTGTTGGAAAAGGGTGTTTGCTATGACTAGCTTGTTCTCTTGACAGAACTCTATTAGCCTTTGCCCTGCTTCATTTTGTACTCCAAGGCCAAACTTGCCTGTTATTCCGATTACTCCTTGACTTCCTACTTTAGCATTCCAATCCCCTATGATGAAAAGGACATCTTTTTTTGGTGCTAGTTCTAGAAGGTCTTGTAGGTCTTCATAGAACCGGTCAACTTCAGCTTCTTCGGCATCAGTGGTTGGGGCATAGACTTGGATTACCGTGATGTTGAATGGTTTTCCTTGGATACGCACTGAGATCATTCTGTCATTTTTGAGGTTGTACCCCATTACTGCCTTTCCCACTCTCTTATTGACTATGAGTGCAACTCCATTTCTTCTAAGGGTTTCTTGCCCACAGTAGTAGATATAATGGTCACTTGAATTAAATTCACCCATTCCCGTCCATTTCAATTCGCTGATTCCCAAGATGTCGACGTTCAATCTTGTCATCTCATGTTTGACCACATCCAGCTTGCCTTGGTTCATGGATCTTACATTCCAGGTACCTATACAATATTGTTCTTTACAGCATCGGACCTTCTTTTCGCTTCCAGATACATCCACAGCTGAACGTCCTTTCGGCTTTGGCCCAGCCGCTTCACTCTTTCTGGAGCTACTTGGAATTGCCCTCCGCTCTTCCCCAGTAGCATATTGGACACCTTCTGACCTGAGGGGCTCATCTTCCGGCGTCATATCTTTTAGCCTTTTAACATTGTCCATGGGGTTTTCTTGGCAAGGATACTGGAGTGGGTTGCCATTTCCTTCTCCAGTGGACCACATTTTGTCAGAACTCTCTGTCATGACCTGTCCGTCTTGGGTGGCCCTGCACGGTATAGCTCATGGCTTCACTGAGTTACACAAGCCCCTTCGCCACGACAAGGCAGTGATCCATGAAGGGGTATTAAATCTATACCATATTAAAACATATTGCTCCATCTTCTCAATTTTACAATATAAAGAATTTCAAAAATTATTTGAATCTACTTTTAACATCAGGAGTGTAAACTTTGTTCCAGCTATGTAGAATAATTGAACCCCAGACTTGATAGGGCCACTTCTTCATAAAATGTCACATCCCATAATTTAGGCATGTAATTCAACATCATATTTACAATTTTAATTACTGCATTTTTCCTCTAAGTTATGTTAACGTATGAAATAACTTGATGCTAAAAAAGAACCAGGGATGGACATAACGAAACCATATGAGTCAGAGGATTCTCTATTTCTGTAGACTAAAAATAATACAACCTCCCACTCCCACCCCCAACTCCAATAATTTCCTGCTTGGATTTTTGCGTTCATAGTTTTCCTATACTTCTGCCTTGGCAGTTGTGCAAAGGTAAGACTTAGAATGCTTAAAACAATGCAACAAAGGAGCAATTTAAAATGTTTTTACAAGTCTTCACTATAGAATATAAAGTGCTGATGGTACACCTTTACTTGTTTTACAAGGTATGAAGCCTTGATATGTTACAGTCTACTCTATTTAGAAGCCATTCCCAGCACGCCAAAGATCTGTCCCTAGTTAGCTGAATATGAGGTGGGGTTTGGAAGGCTGGAGATGCAATTTCTTCAATGAAATTACAGAGCACAGGAGCAATGCACTGAAATGTACATTACATCAATCTAGAGGCACAAGGAGGATGGAAAGAGGGGGAAAATAACTGTTTTCCCCAGACTGTACTATAATTGGAAATTCTTGATGCTTGGTTTGCAATTGGCTTAGTGCACCTTTTGAATGTATTTCTAATAGCAGATCCAGGGGAAATCCTTGCGTGGGAAGATTTATATAATGGCAGAAAGCAAAACTCTGTTAAAGGGAATGTGCAAAGTTATATTATGTCAATTCAGAGTATTTCGCCCTCTGGTCCAGCTTGGCTTTTGAAATTTTAAACTGAGCTTTCAGCTGTGTGCAAATGATCTCTTGATATCTTCATCTCATTTGTTGACACAGAAATTGCAGGGTCCATTTCACCCAAATTCTCTAGATGGAAATTATGCAAAACTTTCTTAGGGCTGCTGATGACCATGAGCAGAGACAAAACTATTTCATTCCCCCACCCCACTTCAAGAATGCTGGGGGTTGAGGGCCGTGAGCAACATCAGTTGCTTGGAGAAACTGACCATTTGCATCTTCCAAAATGCTGCAAACCAGGCTTTGTTCTGGGATACGGCATTTGGGTAGAGGGAAGAGGGGATATGGGCCACAATTTTAAAAAAGAAATTCTGAAAAAAAATCTGTTCAATGGCATGTTTATGTAGCAGAAAAAATAATGTTTCTTATGTGTTCTTTGGAATTTCAGCTCAGCTCTGCTTCTACATTGGCTGCTATATTTAGATACAACAACAACTGGGAATGTTCGGAGCTGTGCCTGGATCTTGTTATATGCATCATTCACATGCATCGTGCGGCATTAAGGTGATTACACCAGAATTAAGCCTAATTAAGGAGTAAGCAACTTGGTGAGCTCTACTTAGGGGCATCTACAGGAAGCTCAGAAACATCACAACGGTGCCTGCAACCATTGTGATACGCATAAAAAAAGGAGATGGGGTTTCAAGTGCACAGCTTCAGCCACCATATTGACTTTTTCAACCCGCCCCCCTTCCCATAGAAGCTCTGTCTGCGCTCCAGAAGTTTAGAGTTACAGCTCCTGCCATTCTGGAGGTTAAAAGAAATTGAAGTCTAACACACAAAGAGGGCACCAATCCTCAAACCTGCTGATGAGTTGCCAGGAATAAATGACTAGGTAGCATTATTCAAGTCAAGTCAGAGTGACTTGTAGGGCTCAAAATATAACGTGACCTTCTCCGGCTGTGAGCCTGCTACTTTCAGTTTAGGTTACGTGACGGGCAGTGTTGATGAGATGAGAGTCGTTTTTACTGTAAAACATGTGGAGTGGAGGAGGGAGGGGTCTCCTAGATTTCTATCCCTAGTAGCGATACCAGCGAGAGAAAGAAATAGCAGCTGAAATATTTCTTCCAAGGCAAAAAATACCATGGCCCAAAATAATCTGGTTAAACAATGTTCCCAATCCCTGACGAGAAGGCACAGAGAGTTCTAGAACCATTTTTAGATTGGCGGGCTACCTTGGGCCCTTTTGAAGAGCAGGAGAATGCAGTGGCATATTTGTTAATCAGTGGATTTAGAAAGGAATCCTTGCAGATGGAACGAAGCCGAGGAATGAAGCATCGTTGGCTGGGTGTCAGGACTTCTGAGCTGTGGAAGAATCTGCAGCTCGCTAGAGAACTGGATTGCAGTTGCTTTTACCCTGATCACTGATCAAACTGACTAGACTAGTGTTTTTCAAACTTGGCACCTTTAAGATGTATGGACTTCAACTCCCAGAACTCCCCAGCCAGCATGGGAGTTGCAGTCCACATATCTTAAAGTTGCCAAGGTTGAGAAAGACTGGACTAGGCTGATGAGAGTTTGAATCTAAACTTGAGGGGGAAGGGGAGTAAGAGGCTTAGAACATAGGACTGTATTTCACCCCCACACACACTGCAGAGAGTTTGTATCCAATTCCCTAGTTGCAAATCAATACTACTAATCAATTTTGAATGGTGTCCATAAATACAAGTGGGATATACGCACATTTAAACAATGCAATCGGGACCACAGCACTGGGGATGAATCACCTTGAACTTTCTTTAGGCTGCAGGATTGAAAAAGGCATCAGGGTGAGGAGAGCCATGTTTCTAAACCTGGTAGGGTTAATAAGCCATTATGGTTTTGTTTGCCTGTAGTACTATGTCCCAAACCATGGTTGACAAACCGCATTGTTTGGGCTCATATATCATGGTGAGGCAAGAGCATGGAAACCACATTATCCTTTGGGTTGGGCAAAGATCATATCCACTTATCGCACCCCATCATATTTTTACACACACACACACACATCTATATCTATCTATAGTAGTAGAAGTAGACCAAAATCTATATTTTTCCTCACTTCAAAACTGCACAAAAATATTTTAGCAAGTTAACACTTCTCTGTTGCTTTTTAAAAAAGGGTTGATCTGGTCTATTATTTCACATTTCACAGGGTAACCTGTCTTTCTCATAGTCTTTATAGCTGATGCCCTATCTTTAAAACGGGGTTGTTTTAGATCAGGAGGTTGCATACAGGTATGTTCCATATTCTGTTTGAGTTGCTGAGAAATGTTATTCCTAGAGATATTATTCTCAGTCAGGAAGGGTTGCTCACATATTTGTACACACACATCTCTCTCTCTCTCTTTCTCTCAACCTGGGATATTAGCTTGTGTGTTTGTGTTATTACATTTGCAGATGATATAAATACAATCGTCCACTAGGAATGTCTACTTGGGGTTGAAATACAGGGAAATGATTACTGGGTTCCTCTATTTTTCTAAATGACACATCTTCCTTCCTCTTTGATGTGGAGATGGAAAGCCTGCTTAGCAGACTGCTTAACAACAAGAACAACAACAACAGCAACGACAAAACTTTCTTCTGCATTCCCATCCTCCCATTGCTCAATTTGAGATTGAAATGAAATTGTTTCTGAACATGTTTCCAAAGAAGAAAACATTGATAGGTGGAGCACTTCAATTTATTTTAGTAACAAGCAGAGGCATTTGCCGGGGAGGTCAAAAAAGTCAGGATGGCAGTCACAGCCATGTGATCAAAGCCCCACCCCTTTCGTGACATGGGGTGCTAGGGCAGTTCACACAGTTGTGGCCACCATCTTGATCCCTCTTGTTGATACTCCTGGTTCCAAGGTCATACATGTGTGGGAACAAGGAATACCCTGTCTTTCACTGTACTACCACCTCTTTGCAGACCAGCTTCCCATGTTTTATTTAAACTCATATCAAATTACTCTTTCTATGTTTTTTCTTTTTTTTCCAGATCAGAATGAGCAATCAGAGAGGCTACAGAGCAAAGGAGAAATGTGTTTGTTTGTTTTTAAATGAAGAAAGAGAAGTAGAAGGGGGGGGGGGAATGCTCACCTTTCAATTCTAAGGAAAGTTAAACTTATCAAATGAAATTCTAAAACTTATTGAAAAGGCACAAAATCTGAAGTCCTTTTTAACCAGGAAAAACAACTTTCAAAAAACAGGAAGGATGGACTTTGGCACATACCTTGTCTATGTTAACAAAGCATCCATAATTGAACTTTTTGCCAAAAACAATAAAGCAAGAAATAAATTATGAGAAAATATAGTTGGATGCCTGCCAACAAATAGCATTTAGAAGTGTTTTTCCCTAAAAAACAAATTAGTTCTATTATAAACCAACATTTAGCAGTGATGTAATAGTCTACAAATGCCGTAACTTCAACAAAACATAGGGCAATTATTTATTAGATTTTTTTCCCTTACCACAAAACCCAATAACTATGCACCTGCTGGAAAGCCTAATTTCCAGAATGTAAAATAAATTTTATCAGTCATAATTTATATAACCCAACGATTGGACATGGAATGTTCAGTAAGGTGGCCCTTACTGAAGGTGGACCTTACTATACATTCCATTTCCAGTCATTGGGTTACTGTCTAAAACCAAGAACAAGGAGCACCACACCTGAAAAAGCAGGCTACTTTGAGTGGTGTAGGACAGGCACATGACTCAAAGCTTTCTTCTCCAAAGAGAGGAGGAGGAGAAAGCAGCAGCAGTCAATCTGGCCCTACCAGAGAAGATAGAACTTCCAGGTCTGATTCATTTTGTTAGCTATGCCCAGGAGTCTTGCGGAGGGCCTGGGATTCTGACCCTGGAATCTTGAACCTGTTTCACGTCAAATGATTTGCAGAGTCAAATAATGTCCTTCTCCTCCTCCATTCAGATTCACTCCATTCAGTATGGGTGACTTTACACAACATCTCAGCCTGGACATTCCATTATCTTGTGAGCAATGTAGAAGAAGTGTCATTTGTATTAGCCAAAGAATAACATTTTAAGAGTAGCGGGTGACTCTTTATAAAGCAATTACTTAACATTGGGAGTGGGGGCAATGTTCAGTCCCTGTTCTTTCATCTGAGTGTGGGAAAGTATAATAAAGGATATGTATTGTGTCATAACAGAAGGATGATCCAGAGTCTTCCCAAAGGCAGCTATGTAACTATAGCATGAATAAAAATGTCTCTGGGAGATGTTTTTCTTTGGAAGGCCAGGAAATGCCTGGAAAAATAAAGCAATGGGGTGCTTTAAGGAGAAAGGTTTCCCTCCATCGCTACTGACCTTGAACACCACAGCTGAAAGTTTTTTTCTGGTAGCCTGTTGAGGAAAGAGTCACATGTCTTTGGGGAGTGAATCAGAACTAAAAAGGAAGGACACCATCTTCTCTTTCTTTTTGCCACGCTATCATCTCTTCCCCCTCTCACACACACATTCACACACCCTCAGCCCTTCACTCTTCTGGCACCACATCATAAACTCCTGGGGGAAGTTCTGGACTAATGTTGTCCGAAACACTGCTTTGTGATTTCTCAGCAGATTTTGTTTCCTTGCCAAGAGAGGCTTCTCTTCTTTTGAAAGACATTTCAAAAGCAACATTTGCTCCCCTCAGATTCAGTAGGGAAAAAGGCAAAGAAGTTTTCAGCATGGGGCCCTGGTCTGAATGGGTTGTCTTACAGAAAGATTTTGCCATTGAAGGTTACATGTGGTCCTTGGACTATAGCAGGGTTCCTCAACCTCAGCAACTTTAAGATGGGTGGACTTCAACTTCCAGAATTCCCCAGCCAGATGGTTTCCCTCCTGATTATTGGACTGACCCTGATTATTTTATTGACAGCATTGTGTCATTCACAATGAAACATTTCATCCATTCTTATTCCCATCGCTTAAACTTCAGGAGTCTCTATGAATAATGTAAGGCATTTATTTGCTTAAAAATTTACATTGAATTAAATAACCGGTAGATCTGCTGTCTGGTTTCAGGAATGGTTGCTCAGCCTTGTCCCACTGATCTGTTTAGAGCATGTGTGGAGGAAACTGGATTTTTCTTTGAGTTCTGGTTTGAGAATTTCCACATGGATGGATCAGCCTTTGTTCTCAGGCTAAATGAAGCCTTCCAGAACTAAAGGCTAAATAGGTGTGGTAAGCCTGTATTGTGTCTTCACCTTATACCACAAAGTGCAAATTAAACAAACAAACAAAACACCACAAACACCTTCTGGAGATCTCATCACTGCATCACTGTGGCCTTCAGAGGACAAAGAACGATAATAAGAGTAAGAATCTTCTCTAGCTCTCAGCCAGAAAGAATGGTCTACTACCCAAGGTTAAGTGAGTGCAAGAAAATTGATCAACTTGCTCATCTCACTTTAGAGCTCCGTTGGCCCATCTCAGAGGCAGACAAGTAGCGACAATCTCTGAGCCCATCATGGGAAGTACTACCCACTTAATCTGAAGAATGTAAGACTGGCAAGATGGCCACTATCAAACTAGTTGCAAGTTTCTGGGCTTGTTCTGTGATTCCTAGCATGTGAACTCTGCTGCCAAAGGGTGCAGTCAGCTCAGCCACCTAAATTATGAAAGAGGTATACCTAAAAGTATCAGGGTATCAGGAAGGAGGGAGAAATGGAGGGTTAGTCATTTGGTGTCTGCTCTCCTTTGTGAATGGGCTGTCTTCTTCAACTCATGGGCTACTCAGGGGAAAACATGGAACTGCTGGGCCTACAGCTGTCCCCAAAGTCAAAAGAGCCAAGATGGTGGCTGCAACTGCGTAATAAAAGCCCTGCCCCTTTTCTGCATGTGTCGTAGGTAAAGAAATGGGTGGAGCCTCAATCGTATGATTATGGCTGCCATCTTGCATTTTTTACACATACCCCCTCCTCCACACACACAGATGCCAGCAAGGAGAGAGCAGAAAGCTTTGCTTAAAAGAGCAGTTTTTATCCCCATCCACATATTACAACAGAATGTAAAATCAGGGGCTATTTTTTTCTCTATGCTTGTGACCATTCCCACAACCAGGAGTCAGGGATGCCTGTTTATTTATTTATTGGATTTTTATCCCGCCTTTCTTATTTTTTAAAAAAAATAACTCAAGGCAGTGAACATACGTAATCTTCCTTCCTCCTCCTTTTTTCCCCATAACAACAACCCTGAGAGGTGGATTGGGCTGAGAGAAAGTGCCTGGCCCAGAGTCACCCAGCCGGCTTTCATGCTTAAGGCAGGACTAGAACTCACGTTCTCCTGGTTTCTAGGCAGCACCTCCTTTTCCACATCGAAGAAGGTGAAGAACTGTGGGCCGGATGAAACAGAGGCAACGTCAGATTAGAGTAAGCAAAATGAGTCCAATCCTGCCCTCATTATCATCTGTTAGTAGGACAGAATTCTAGTCTGGCATTTTTTCTACAGTTTTGTGTTTAATTCATCAAACGTTTCACCCCTACCTCTATTTGTAACATGCAGGGACTCTGTACACTTCCTACATGCTATGGGCTTAAATTCCCCAAAGGCTTTTTTTTTAAAATTCCAATTATTCTGCCCTCTTTGTCTGACAGATAAATGTGCCACGACTTTTTAGAACATAATGTTATCCCTTTGCATGAAACTTCTAATTGCATGTACTTCCCCCTTCCCTTGTCTTCCTCTTCCTCCTCCATGAATTCTAAGGGAAAGACCCAGTGTGAACCCAACCCCCTGGCATTCCCAATCAAATCTATGGGAAACTTTTGGGTTGTTTTTTTTTTTGGTTATCTCTCCACTTGAGGCATGAGTGAAAGGTTTTGTTTGTCTGCTACATATACAGGTATCTCTCCCTTTCGAGCAGATATTAGTAGCTGAGCTGTTTGATTCCATGTATGTTCTGTTCCATTATTTATAAGCAAACAAATTGTTGAAAAACAGCCTAAATCTCCAGTGTTCTTATCCTAATGCACCTTTCAGGATATCCAGACACTTTCCCATGCCATAACAAAGGAAGTGAACAGCTAAAGGAAGATCCTGTGGTAGCTGAGTCACCTCAAGTTAATAGGAGAAATTAAATTCAGGAATGTTCTTCATTGTGAGTGCCTTATAAATACATATTTGTAAGACATCAGCATATACACTGCCTTGTTTCAGAATGTCATTCTTTTATGCCATATAAAGCAAGTGTGTGTGTTTGTGCGTGTGGGTATATATCACCTTAAAAGCAATTTCTCAACCCATGGATCAATATTTTCTAACAATACTGTGGACCAATTGGGATTATTACAGGCAGAACATGTTTAACATGTCCATATATTCCTCTCCTTGCTCATTAGACAGCCCTCCCTAGTCATTTTCTCCCCTTAACTAATACGTTCCAGTAGATTGCCTCTCTGATTTCCAGATATCATCCCTTCTTTGGTGACCTTCATGTGTTGATTTTCATGGCAAAAATAAGCAGAGATGCAGCATATGGATCCTGTGAAACATCTGTAGAAGTTCCACATCTTACCTGGAGGGAATGAGTGTTCTAGTCCATGTGACCCAAAGAATATGAGTTGATGACAGCATTGGCATGATCTCCAGCAAAAGAGGGGCTTGTAGTTGCACACTACCCCTTCTCAGTAGGCAATGGTCCTATTTAAACATGCTCTTTTCTGGCTGAATTTCTTCCTTTTAGTCTTAAAATGTAAGAGAAACATGTAGGAGAAGAATGCAACTATTTAAATCTGTTCTTCTAGGTAGCCCACACCTTTAAAGTACGATGTAAGGTTTATTAGTCACATATGATCCAAGTATGGTTTTGGGGAGAGGGAAGGCGTCTAGCACAAAATTCATTAACTTTGTATTTTATTTGTTTCTTGCTCACCAGAATCTGGCAACCTTTTGTTGGCCAGAAGGCTGTGCTTATATTTTTGCAGTGGCCAAGGGTCACACTGAGTGTAATAATTATGCTAAGTCTGGGATTTTCTAATTTCAATTGTCTTTTCTTTTCTTTTTTAAACATAACCTTTTAGTATTACAATTTGTTACATTTTGTTAGGCCGTTAAGAGTTTTTGGGGGAGGGAGGGGTGTCTTTTCCCCCTCTTCTTTTTAAAAATTCTTTTCCTTTTTATTTCTTGGACTGTTTCATTTTATATTAATATTGCATATCCTGTGTTATATTAATATTACATAAGACAGTGTATTATGTAATCTTCTAAAATAAAGAATAAAATGGGGGGAGAGAGAACATTAAACATGTCTAGCTCATTTTAATTTTCCGTACTTTCTGCAAGAAACATATTTCACCAATTTTGGCAGTAGTAGCCAGGGGTCTCTGGGTAATAAATTTTAGGGCTATGTGCAACCCTAGGCGTGTGGATTCCTACCCCACTTAAAATGGGCAAGCTCCTAGTACGTGGAGCTTAAGGCAGTAGTAGGCAACATTGTGTTTGCAGAAATCATAGGGAACTGGTAGGTTGCAAAGCAAAACACAAGGTTCATAATTATTTGAAGCACTGCCTTTGGGCTCATAAAGATCCTGCTTGGATGATAGACAGCAACATCTCTTGTGATCCAGAAACCTTTTTCTGATTAGCTATACTCCTCAACTCTATCACATTCTTTCAACATTTCACACATACCCTTGGTCCAAAAGGTTTGCTTAACCCAGGGCTACAGCATGTTTTGATAAATAAGTACCGGTTCTGCACAATTTCCCCCCCACCCCCCCTCCATTTGTATATTTATTTTTTCTTGGCCAATTCTGCCCATGAAGGATTTTTGGCTGAATCCCCAACTTGGCCAGAATACATATAGCTATTTTTGCTTACAGGATGGTATATCAACCAGGAGCCACTTGGGTTTGATGTTAAATAGATACGTCTTGGTCATGAGGGGTGTAGGAGACACCCCTCATGACCAAGTTAACTGAGGTTAAGGCCTCAGTTACCACCTGGAACACCTGGAGATGCCTTTATGATGAAAATGAGTTCCTGAAAATTACCTCACAAGGTTGTAGGACTTGGAAGAAGAGAGGATCTAGCAAGGCAGCACTCAACATTTAGACAACTATGTTTGCATGATACCTGTTGTTCATATAACCATGTTTATGAAGTTAATTCAATTGCACTGATTTGTACAAATCATGCTGGGTAGACTTACACAACACATTAGACTAATACATTGTTAGAAAATGTGTGCCTCATTGTGTTGTACAAGCGCAGCCCAAAGTATGGCCAAAGAGTGACACCAGTGCTTTCTTTCCAGACATAAGGCTAGAATTGGATCCTCAGTGACAAAGACCCATACAGCGTTCTTCTCTGTGTTGAACGTATAACATTGTAGTCCCACATTCTTCCCATCTTTCTTTCCTAACAAGAATATTCCTACGGTGAAGATATTTATAATGTTCGATCTTCAGTCTTTCATGAGCAAGATTTCTGACTTTCTAAAAACAGGGACAACTGGGAAGATATCCAATACCCCCTGTAAGATTTCTGACACTTGACTAGCCTCTGGGTAGAGCTCTTGAGTCAAGGCAGTGCTGATCTCAAAACAGGATTTTGGATATCTCTGGCCCCGCAGTGAACATGTTTAAGACTTGGCTTGTTTATTACCAGAACTCCCATACCGAAACAGTGACATCACCCTGCTGTTATAGCCACCACTGCACAGATAATTTGAGCTGTGTCACTTCATCCACTGATTGTGAAATCTCTTAATCTGTTTACCACATTCTGATAGCGATGACCAGGGATTCCCACACTCCCTGGCAACAGGGAATCCTTTTTTCGCTGAACACGCGCTGCTGAAATCAAAGAAGCAAAATTGTGCTCCCCCCCTTACCTTCCTTGTGCACAGTTTGCTTGATCAATTGACATTGCGTGTTTACAATTAAAATTCAGTTAAATTCACTTTACATTGTTTATTTGTCAAACGGCAGTCCCTGAAGATAATCTGAAGATTGTTGATTGATGAACCAATGCTGCATGATGTGGAGAAATGAGACAAAGTGCACAATTCAGCTAATGTTCAACATCTTTTCAGCCTTGCTGATTCCAATTTTGTAAGACAACTATGTGGCAAGGGTGTGCATAATGATCCAGACAGAATTAAGTAATTTGGCTTCAGTGCAAGTAAGGTAAGTTTCCTGTTTAACATGCCTATTAAAATCAACAAGGCCTGTCTTCAGCTGGTGAACCCTTTCTCCAAACTGGCTTGCAACAAGGGTGCATAGCTTCGCTCATGCAAGGCTTTATTCAGCTTCTCAAGTGCCGCACTCCCAAAGAGGGTGGAGGCAAGACCCATGGAGTGGGAACATGGGAGTTTTAAGAAACAAAATTGGCAGCTTAAGTGCCTGCAGTGGACCAGTTTTCTCTTAACCCTTCCCCCTCACTCTCCAAAGTGCAAAATAAGGGCCAAGCATTTGGATGCATCTGTTCAACAGGGCTCTTGAGGGCCACAAAAGATCTGCAGACAGGGGCATCTGCATGTCAAAAAGCGATGTGGCTCCAATCACTTGGTCACCGCCTCCATCTTGCCTTTTTTGACCTGCCCTCAATATGCTCCTGTCCTGCTGCTAAGCCACCTCCAGCTCCTGGATTGCACAATTTGCACACTTGTTTACAACATATAAATAGGCCACAGAGTTCCAAAGAGCAGAAATAGCAAGGAAAAATTAACAAGTGATATTAAGGCTTGTACTGGTCATTCATTTTTTGCACTGAACAGTAATTGAACTCAGTGTCTTAAATGACCCATTCCAATTCTGTGGTTCCCAAATTTGAGTTTGATTTAAAAGTAAGCAGCCTCCAATACATGTATGTGAAGCACGTGGCCCTCTAGATTGCTATTTGACCCCACAAATACGGGGGTGAGCTAAAAATAGTTTTGATTACACTATTTTGGCTTTGAAATGACAGTATTGCCGTTGCTGAAATGATATTAGAGGGAAAGGCAGTGAAATCTTTTAGATGTCTGCTTTCCTTTTCATTTTTTTATAAATTAGCACATTCAGTTTAGAAGAAATGTCACTTTCTTTTATGTTATCTGCTTCCTACTTTTTTTAAAAAAAAAAAACCAAAGCATGTATTCAGGGAGCAGAATCGGCATTAGGCAGCTGTTATTCCTTTTCATGCTCTGCACAAGAATATTGTAAACAACAACATCAAGGTAACGATCCCACTCCTAACACATTCGTTTCCTCCCTCTACCACTGCAAAACTGTTGCAACAAACCGGGTTGTGAGTGTCATGGTATGTGGGAATGACCTTGGGAGACAGGGTGAAGAGACCCATCCAAGTCAGATAAAAGGCAACGTAGCCCACAGCAGGAATGTGGACAGGGCAAGTGGCTCAGGAGGGACCCTTCCTAATTTCTTGGACTGTAAAGAAGATTGAGGCAGGGGGAGAAGTATACGTTTAGACTTGAAAGATTGATGTCAGCCTTGTGGGTTGACCAGACAGGAAACATGACCAGATGAGTTAATTCTACTTTACTGTAAGGTTACATTAACAGAATCTTGCAAGTCTGAAAGTACAGTTCGTTTCCCTGTCCCCTTTACAGCCCAAGAAGTTGGGGGGGGGGTCCATTCTCAGCCGTTTGCCCCTTCCACCTTCCTGCTGAGGGCTACACTGCCTTTTATCTGACTGTTCCCTTGGATGGGTCTCTTCACCCTGTCTCCCAAGGTCATTCTCACATACCATTACAGCGAGATCTACTTTGTCTCAACCTCCCTCATAT
The DNA here is from genome assembly GCA_030867105.1 of Liasis olivaceus. NCBI lineage: Eukaryota > Metazoa > Chordata > Lepidosauria > Squamata > Pythonidae > Liasis > Liasis olivaceus. The sequence goes on along the minus strand of CM061351.1, from coordinate 12,862,794 downwards.
TCTGACTGCAAATAAGGACTTGATCTTCAAAGGCCTTTGCCCTCCTGAGTCGGGGGGGGGGCAGAGTTAAGAGAAAAATGGGCTGCTTAAGCATTGCAGACCCTTAAACTCATCCCATTCTTTAACGTGGTAATACTACTTCCAGTGCTGAAGGTTGAAAAGATAATTGATAGGAAAGGTAGCATGTTTCACAAGGTTCCTTGGAAGTAGCTCGGGGACAGGAGGGAAAACGGACCGTAGATTCTCAGACATTATCGCAAATGGAATAAGAAAGGATTTGTGTTAGGACTGTGTGCGTCAAACTTCAGAAACTAAAGGCTTGCGGTCTGAGTAGCTCATTTCTTAGGAAGCATCTGGAAAAAGTATTATTCTAAGCTGGGAGACTCATTTAAACCACCTGCACCAGCAACTTGAGGATATCTTGTTCCCTGCCAATTTGCAGGGGCGGTGCATCAAGAGACTTGACGGATGAGATCAGCTCTTTGGGAAGTGTTGTTGCAGCCTTCCCAGGAGAAAGACTGAACTGTGGATTTCCCTCCCCACATTTTTGTGGGGGAGGGATGAGTTTATGGAGAAATAATCACCCCAAGTACTAACTTGCCAGCCTGGTGAACACTCAAGCGTTAATTTTTGGGGGGCCTCCATAGGAAATTTCATTAGGCTTGTTCAAGGAGGTTAGCCTGATCCTGAGGATTGGAATAGGCCTGGGAATACAAGATTATGGTAGGCAAGAAAGAGAGGTGGGCTGGTAACATAGGCTAAAGAGTGGGGAAAACTCAATGTTCCAGGCTGCATCTGATACCCATCTGGGCTATGCTACATGACAGGTTGCACTATTTGCACTCCACAAGTAGTGGAAAAGGTAGTCAATAGAAAGAACTGTCAAGCATAGAGCTGTATAGATGCCCAGGTAATGTTTGTGATTTTCAATTGTGTTCTCTATTGGATTCTCTGGGCCTTTCTCCATCCTCTACCGTTGAATTTTGGATCTCTGCAGTAACTACAAAACTGGGAAGCCAAAAAGGAATTACAGAAGTGAGCAGAGATAATTGGCATAGGAGATGGAAAGATAGCTCAGGCCTCAAACAGGACTAGCAGATTAGCTGAGCCCCATCCCAGAATATTTAGGATTGGTTTTAGGGTGGTGAGAGTTCTAGTAAAGTGATCAATATAACTCATTACATTTGAAAAACATGTTTCTAGCTCCCATTCCCTCTTTTAACGGTGTATCATTACACTGCCTATCTTTGTGCTCATATTTTACATTACAGGTTTAATCTAAAAATATGTTTAATTACAGCATGCCTGTTACTGGAAGAAAAAAAAAAATAACCAACAAATTCAGGGAGTTAATTTTAATGATGATTGCTATTTTAATGGGTGAATATTTTTAGCTGAATTTGAAATGCAAAAAAGGTTGGTTGGCTTGGTGGGCCCTGGAGGAGGAAGGCATCTTTGAGACATCTACCAAGCAAAGCAAACCCCTTCTATTAATTCAGATTGAGAGGAAGATATTTAAAGAAGGGGGAAGCCGTGGGCAGGACCCTCACATAAATCCTACAGGAAAAAAGACTGAAACTCCTTGAGATGAAAGTTACCAAGAGCCCATCTAGGCAGTTTTCATCCAGATTTGCTCCTCTGATCTGTCTGGCCAAGAATTGCAAAGACGTGCCTTTACCCCGTCACGTCCATTTGACAGGCACATTAAAGATCTGTCAGTTTTCAAGTGGGAGGAGCTGTCACTCTGAAGGCTCCTCCAGAGGGCTCCGTGCAACACCCAACACATATATAGCTCGATTCACATCTGCTAAGAGAGGAGGGTGGAATTTTCCAGAGAATGGCATGCTATGAATCACCAAGCTGGCAGGAAGCATGTTCCAATAAATAATTTCTCTTTGTGTGAAAGGTAGTGTGGCAGTTGCGAAAAGCCTGTTCTAGTGGTCTTTGACCCTGGGATCTGTTCTCTGAACTTCATTTGGAGGAGGTTTATTTTCACAGTCGAAATGTTAGATGAAACCATAATATTTACTATTCCACATTTGTTCAATGTCAGGGTAATATATTGCTAAGCAACACCCAGCAATAAAAGGAAAGGAGTGCCAGCTCTCATTCACGGTATTGGCTCAGAAGGGCGGCACTGAACAAGGGTACGTTCATGATCATCCTTTATTAAGTTGCATATTTTTAATAGGACCCAAATTATTAATAGAGACTTCACTGCATTCTTCTAATAACAAGATAAGGAAAGAAGTTAAGTAGGACAGATCTGACATTTGCTAACATTTTCCATTTGCCTGCTTGACAAGCCACCACAGTTACACCTAAGTAGATTTTCAACAAAAAAATTAATCCAGAACTACTACACGTATCAGGTGGTTAGGCTTTTATAGGGCATCTCAACCCGATATGGGTCAGGATGCTAAGAGCAGAGTGATTCATAGTGGGACAAAACTAAACATGGCACATGTGTTAATGTGGTCCAAGCGAGCAATGACTGACAAGGAAAGAAATTTTGGAATTGTAATGGATAGCTCCACAAAAATATCAATCCACTGTGTGGCTACTGTTAAAAACAAAACAAAACATGCCAGGAGTTGATAGAGAAAGGACTGTATATAAAATGCTCATATATTAAAACACTTACATGAATCTCTGGTGTGACTTCACTTGGAACAGCATTCTGGACATGATAGCAGATGGAAGAAAAACTGCAGAAAAGGCCCACTAAGATGGTTATGGCATTTCCCTCGGAGGAAAGACTATAGTGTTTAGAACTTTTTGACTTTTGCGTGAAGGTAGGAAAATGGAAGCATGGTAGATATATATAGCATCATGCATGATGTTGCAGATGTGGACAGAGAGATGATAGTCCCATTCTCTTCCAAATATTAGAATGCAGGAAGACTCAGAACTGATTAAAAAAAAATAATAATCCACAGTTAAATTGTGGGATTCATTGTCATCCAGGATGGCTATGTCCACCAGTGTAGATGTTTTTAAAGGGCACTAGAGAAATTCATGGAGGACTGGACTATCAATAGCTTTCAGCCTTGATGGCTATATATTACCTCCTGAACTACAAACAGCATCTCTTAAACAGCAGTTGCTAGAGAGCAACAGTAGAAGAGCTTCAGAGGTTCTCAAATGTGTCTAACTGGCCACTGTGTAAAACAGAATGCTTGTCCCCTGGGATGTTTGGACAAAACTCTTTACAATGTTTAAAAGTCTGGAATAATTCCAGTCTGGAATTATTGCATCCACTTTTTGATATCCTTCAGAACTCATTAAAAAACTTATAGGTTGTTTTTCATGAACTGTTTGATATAGATGTAGTTACAAGGCATATGAGCTGAGACTCAACTCTAAAGAAGGCACAGAAGTCCATTCCTCACCCCCTCCCCACCAAAAAAAAAAAAAAAAGAAAGACAATACATGCTGGTCTGTATTCTTGTATTTCATGATGAAAAGAAAAGGAATGAGTTTGAAACATATGTATGACCTTTACATCTCCTCTGAGGGGAAAAAGAGTATATCATCAAAATAATAATCACTGTACTGTGAACAAAGTTCCATCAGATGTCATCTATCCTTATAGTGTTTACTAGAAAATTTGCAAAAAAAGGTACTATTGGCCACTGTTCCTTACCCATTCTTGAAAAATGTGGATAAATAAATCATTTGATTGTGGCTTATTTATTCATCTCTCTTTATCAGAATTCTTCTGAAGTCACTCTTGGCCTTGTATTTGCCTTACAGAGTTCACCTGTAGTCTTTTTAACATAATTTATGTGCATGTTTATTCTTACTGTAGTGGCCCATGTATCTTCAGACAGAGTTGTGAGTACCAAGGGCACCACTATGCCTTTAAACAATTCTGTGCAGAGTAACTCTGACATGAGCTGATGGAAAATACTAGCAATATCTTGGCTATGTTTTCATCCAACTTTTTTAAAGCCTTCCCAATCTTTTAAACTGAAGGAGGAGGAGGAGAGAAGAAGAAAGATGACTAGGCAGATACACATCCTCTGCAGTATTTTGCTTTGACAATAAAGTGATGGATGGGGAAAGGTAACAAATACAAGGAAAAGAGAAGCTGCCACAGGGATATCATTTTTTCAGTGAGTTTTTCTTTTCATGGTGTTTCTTATGGGGATAATCTCCACTTGAAACCCATAAGAAATTAGGAAAATAAATAGCCCCAAGGTTTGAACATAAATTTCCATTAAAATGGAATAACAACATCAGGATACCTTTGGATATCACTCAACATTCATTTGTCTTCTCAGCAATGCTCAAGATTGCATAGCATTTTTAAAATCAAAAGATACTACTTAGGAAAAATCAGCCACCGTGTTGAAATCAATGAGCTGTAATTTATTGATCTCACTGAATTCCGGCTGAATTTAACTGCAATTAGCATTCTGCAGATTAGAAACCCATTTTCACTAGAAGCCTAGGAGGGACCCAATTTTAGGGAGCAAATAATATTATGCCCCTTGGCTTCCAATTCCTTTCTAAATCCAGTTTAAAATGCTGGCACTGACTTTCTGTGTCATAAATCAGACGTTTTAACAGCTCTTTTTCCCCCATTGTTTGTGCTGCCAAGACCTGCAGAAGAACAATGCAATTTGACAGGAATCAGATTTCTGGGACGGGAAGGGTGGTTTTTTTTTTTTTTTTGGGTGTTTTGACTTTATATAGACTTATGGGGGGTGCAGAAGGTAGCAGGCAGGGGGCAACTGAGGTAACATGCAGGCCAGGAGCTGTAGGTTGCCCATCCTTGACCTAAATTATGTGGACAAGAATATCTTAAATCTGCTTTTGCCAATTTCAGCAGACCTGATTTGTCATGTTATAAGATGTCTTGTTCAGTTCTAAGTCTTGTAATTTAAGTAGCATTCAGACAAACAGGAATATAGACAAAAAATTGGCAACAATGAGAAGGATACTGCAAACCAAGACTGAAAGAACTGGGTATGTCTGGTCTTGAGGAAAGGCTGTGTGGCATGGATGTCCACAACAAGCTAAGATTCTGTCAAAATGATGATACATCTGCAGTGAGGTAAGACACAAACTTTGCTTTACAGACTTGTGACCCAACATCTAATGTGAATCCATAAATTATCATTTCTGCATCATGACATCATGAAGCACATTTTATTACTTCCCCAGCCAATAGATGTGCATTGGTTGAGTTTATTTACTGACTTTATATGCACCATAATCAGCTGAATTCTCAGATGTTAACATTGTTCAAGTGCCTGAAGAAATGTTCCTGATGACTTCTTCTCTGTTCTCTGCCATGCCAGTATAGGACATGGAGCAATGGTCTTAGATCACTGGAACTCAGATTCAGACTTGAACATTAGGAAAAATAACCCACCAGAAGGAGCAGCTAACTCAGTCACCTAGGCAGGGGGTAAGCTTCCTTTTACTTTATGTATTCAAGAGTACTTGGATAATTTTTCTTACTGGGACTTATGAATAGTCAACTAGAAAAGGCTCATGGATGGTGATTTTTATATATGGTAACTGCAGCAAGGCTATTATATGCATAAAGATGGGACTTCTTCAGGAACATGGTAGATGACTGCAGCTAAGAACAAGGAGCTGATGAGTAAATTGGATCCTTCAACCTCTAAAGCATTGTTTGTCAACCTTGACAACTTTAAGATGAGTGAACTTCAACTCCCAGAATTAGACAGTGAGAACAAGGATGACAAGAAGAAACAAGAGAAACAACATGGAGAGATGAGAAAAACAGAAGAAATGTATGAAATGATGAAGGGTGGGGGTGCCAGATAACAAGAAGAAAGAGGTAAAAGAGTCAACAAGGAGAAATGAGAAATGGAGGAAGAAGAGAGAGTTGATGAGCAGTTGGGATGAGACAGTAGGAGAGAGAAAGAAGTTGGAAGAGAGATTGAAGACAGCAAGATGAAGCATGAGTGGAGGAAGATGTGAGAGAAAAGAAAAGAAGGGATGGAGGAAGGAAGGAAGGAAGGAAGGAAGGAAGCAAGGAAGGAAGCAAGGAAGGAAGCAAGGAAGGAAGCAAGGAAGGAAGGAAGCAAGGAAGCAAGGAAGCAAGGAAGCAAGGAAGCAAGGAAGCAAGGAAGCAAGGAAGCAAGGAAGCAAGGAAGCAAGGAAGCAAGGAAGACATATGCTTTTTCTCCCACATTTCCACATTACTGGTCTGTTGCCAGCAAGGTGATAAATTCATTTGAGTAGCCCAACATCAGGGTTCTCTCAATCAAGTTGATCTGTCTGAGTATTATTTCTTGAAGATGTGTCACTGAATTAATATTTTTTGCTGGCTTTAATTCATAGTTCTGAACTGCAACTCCTTGTGATTGCAACCAGCATAATCAATTATAAGAGATCTAGCTCAGCAACAATTAGAAGGTACGGGTTTCCCATCCTTGGCTTAGACCAGCTTGTTCTGTTTCTGTATTAATATACATTTAACTATAAATATTTGAATGGATTTGATAGCTTAAATGAGACCCAGATGGATGCTGTGCTTGTGCTCCTACATGTTCCAAAAACATCCCTTCCAAATGAAAACTGAAGCATTACACAGCCCTACCAGAAGTATATGTTAAATAATGAATTTTCAAGTAACCTAACAGAGTGATTCAATAGAACCATGTTGTTCCAAATGTCAAAATAATAATGGGAAAACATGAGGAAAAAGAATAATATATAAGGATCAGGAATGAATATAATTCTCTGGCATGGGAAGCCAGGGAGACCATCAACTTCTGGAAAAGATGATTGTATAATGAAAGACAAAACCTTCACAAATATTCTAAATATAGGTGAGACACCGGGCCTTTTCTTTATATTTTGTGCTTTTCATTTGTTCTATTTATCCGTTACAAATGAGAGCTTCTCTGGGTGGTTCTCCTCTCTTAGGGTTTAGAGCTGATTATCAGCTTCTCCAGGAATGAACGTCTTACATCTCTCTGCAGTCTTCTTTACTGCTGTTCCTTCAGCAGAACCAGCCAAAATTGTTCCATGGTTCTAAGTACTAGCATATCGGATGAGACATCTGTAAATGAACTATGAGCGAGAATGCTGTTGGCCTTTTAATTCTTCCACAAATGGCATTCAGTTATCTGCTTCAAGGGTCAGAGACTGCCATCAATCACAGGACAGATAAAAATCTGGGCAAAAGCACGGAGAATGTAGTCATCTACACAACTCTCATCTAACTCTCACAATTGCCTGTAGTCTATCTTTGGAACACCAAAGAAAGACCCATCTTTTCTGCAACATGTTACCTGCTGGATACATTCCCTTTTTAATAAAAATTGACCAACTGCATGACATGCCCAAGTTGTATTACAATATGTAAACCATTCTACCACCTTACATGAAGTTTTCGCAAAACACGGCAAAAACAGCATAGAATGAAATGGAGATCATCACTTTGAGGGGTATGAAATGGATAATCAATTTAGAAGTTTGTATAATTTTTAAAATACATATGCTGCCTTCTCACTTAAGAGTCCCGTATCCTGAGCTGGTTCTTAACACTGGGCTAAAAATGAGTGCTGAGTTGAAATAGAGGTGATAGGCTGGAGAACAGTCCTCTTTTGAAAATTTACCTATTTTGATATTCCATGATCAGCCAGAGATGGAACCAATACTTTTCTTATGTTACCAGAATTATTTTGCGTCTTGTGATTTCCAACACTCATAGTAAAATCTGATGAGTAGAGAGCAGTATAATATGACCATATCCAACTACGGGATCCCTGATTGGCTAGATCACTCAAGGGGAGATGGCCACTGAAGTAAAGGCAGAGTCGAAAATAAGGGAAAGAGCGCCTGTTAGGATATAGAGTTAAGGGGGAAAGTCTTTAAAATGGAAAATCTAAGCTGGAGAATATTTGGCTTAAGAAGGAACATCAGGCCTTGCCCCATGACAGCCAGACCCAGGATACCAGTCATAGATGGTTGCTACCCATATATCTTCCACCCATGATTGATTGATTGATTTGAAGATTGATACAGCACCCAATTCACAAAAATGAAAAAGAAACAATAATAAAAACAAAATTGCAATATCCCAATAATGAAAAGAATCAGCAAAAGCAAAGCATGCAGTCAGGGCGCACCAACATGTAATCGCCCTCCCAGGATAAGCTCACTTATCATCCTGGCCCCAATACTTGAGAGTCTTACTGAAGGCTAACAAAGTTGAGGCCAGCCAGATCTTGGGGGTAGATCATCCCATAGGGCAGGTGTCACAACTGAAAAGACAGGATGGAGGTAAGCAGGGCAAACTGACCCTAACTTCCAGAGAACCAGACCAACTTAAAGCTCCCTAAGATTGCTCCACTGATTATACATGGCATAGGGCCTGGTTCCTCGAGGGACCGCCTGTCTCCCCTACTGTCAATGTTCCATCAATTAAACAATGTCATCTGTTGGGACCTTGGAAGCCCACCTTCTCTGTAGCAGCACCTGCCCTCTGGAATGAGGTTCCCTTCAAAATGTGAATGGCTCCCACCCTACTGCTATTCCAAAGAGGCTTAAAGACCTGGCTCTTCACCCAGGCCTTTGGCAAGGATGGTTGACAGCCCTTTCTTCTTTTTTGTTCCCTCCAGGTCTGCTTTCTTCACCGTCATTGTTCTGTCTTCTGCTGTTTTTTGTGGGTTTTTTTTTTTTGGATTTCTATTCTTAAATGTTTTTAGCAATTGTAAACCGCCCAGAGTTGCTGGGAGTTGAATGGCATATACATATAAATAATAATAATAATAATAATAATAATAATAATAATAATAATAATACAACACAACAGTAGCTACAATCTTTTCCAAGTACTTGTAACATCTATACAGTGGTACCTCAAGATACGAATTTAATCCGTTCCGTGACTCTGATCGCAAGTCGAATTTGTCGCATCCTGAAGCACGTTTTCCGATAGGGTTCAATGTAAATACGGTTAATCCGTTCCACCCTCTGAATTTGGTCACATCCTGAAGCAAATTTCCCCGTAAGGTTCAATGTAAATACGGCTAATCCGCCCTCCGAATTTGGTCGCATCCTGAAGCACATGTCCCCATAAGGTTCAATGTGTCAGCCGGCGTTGCACGGCTAAGAAATTCCCCAGGCGCGCTTTAGTCAGCCCTAGCGCAGAAAAAGGAAGTGCTAATGAAATCTGAGAAAGGCTCCCGCGTGCACAGCCAGGAGCGGGAGCTTCCCCTCCACTCCCCGTGCTGCTTCTTAATTCCGCGCTCTTTCCTCTGTGCATAGCCCTTGGCGCGCACGAGAAAAGCACAGTGAAAGGAATGGGGGGGAAGGCTTATGTCGCGCGCACGCACAGCCAGAAGCGGGAGTTTACCCCCCCCCACTGATTCCTCTGCGCTCTTTCCTTTCTCCATAGCGACAAAAGCACAGTGAAAGCAATCACCAGGCCAAGGGCTATGGCCAAAGGAAAGAGCAAATTTCCCCATAAGGTTCAATGTAAATACAAACAGTTCTGAAACATATGCATTTTATTTTTAAACCACAAAAACATGAAAAAAAGCACAGTATGAAGAGGGAGAATGGGGTGGGGAGGCAGTTATTGTTTGGAGGGAGAGTCCCCCTCCAAAGGGACTTCAGGGAGATCTCCTTCAGGGGTTTCCTCTCTTCTTTGCCTCTTAGCTGCAAAGCCTTATTCTTGCCACGCCCGCTCTGCATTTTCTTTGGAGCCATGCTGACAAGCACACCAAAAACCTTCCAAACGCCACAAAACACACCACAAGCCTCACCGAAGGCCTCCTTGCTACCGCGATCTCGCCCACAGGAAGCCGCGACCACGTGGCAGCAGGGCAAATGGCTTTTCCTTTTCCTTTTTCCTTTCTCCAAAGCGACAAAAGCACAGTGAAAGCAATATCAGTGCTCACGCACAGCCGGGAGCGGGAGCTCCCCCCCCCCCCGCGTGCTCAGATTTCATTAGCACTTCCTCTTGGAAGCCACGTGGCAGCAGGGCAAATGGCCACGGATCCGGTTCGTAGCTTGAGGCGGAGTTCGCATGTTGAGGTAAACTTTTGCAGCCGGAGCTGGTCGTATCTTGAAATTTTCGTAAGATGGGGCATTCGTATCTTGAGGTACCACTGTAACTGGTATCCTTTGGCCTTTGCATGGTGTACCAGAGCTGAAATCCCCCCAAAATGTGTGATGTCTGGACCAAGAAATATATGGGACTGATAAAAAAGCAAGGTCTGATTTGGCATGATTTACAATTACATTTAATTAAACTTAAATTAATTAAAGATAGTTCATTCAGTGATTTCTCCTTTTGTTACCTTAAAAACTACAACTTGACAACAGTCTTGAATGGGTTCTAGGGACAATTCCCAAGAACTACTCAAGTAAAAGCATCCTGAACATCCATTCTATTGCCATCTTTCTAGAAAAAAAATAGTTTTTTCCTACTCTAAAGACCATAACCAAGAAGATTAATAGAAATGGCTTACTTAATTGCCTGGTTCTTGGCCATCTGCATAAGGAAAAAAAATCATACTTAATTTGATACCAATCTGATTGGCAAGCTTTTCTAAAAAAACAAATATAGGAATAAGTGCCTGTAGAGGCAATAATCATTTCATTTGTAGGTATAGACTCATTGGAACAGATGCTTCATTTTGATAAAGTTTAGTAAGTTTCTGTAGATCCCTGGTTATTACCTTGGTATCTTATCTTTCCTCCAAAGATCACAGGGTTGGCCTCTGTACAATTAGCTAAATTAAGAGATCAGGATTAGTAGGGCAATTCTAGGCATATTTGCTCAGATGAAAGTCACATCAAGGTCAGGATTGGTTCATGTTGGGGCTGAACAAAGATATGAGTAGTTTTCCAAGTCTACATCTGGTCTTTTCCTCACCCTACTTCAGTGATTCCCTAACTGTGTATGGCAAGCAGTTATATAGCAGGCTGCCCCATGTTTATTGTTAAACAATATATTTTCAGTTAGCTGCAACAAATAAAACATGAACTCAACATCTTATTGCAGATATTTTTAAGCATAATCAATTCCTTCTAGTCAAATGTACAGGAAAGTCCATGTTTGTAGATAAGGGTCATATCAATCAACCTTTCTTGGCATCTTTGATGTTATTAGTAAACTCAAGAACAGAAAAAGAGTCCTGCTGGTTGAAAAAGATATCTAAATCAGCCTTTCCCACCATATTCAACTCACAGGTTCCCAAACCCCACAAAGGAGTGCAATGGTTCTTCTCCATCATTAGTCCTCAGCAATTGCTATTTGGAATTCTTACCCATCATGCCTTGAAGTCCTACTTCTTTTAAAGATATCTAAATTGTGAACATCCTCATATAGTAGTTGGTGGGATGGGGGAGAACACCTGCTAAAATAATCTTACTCCAGTCATACTTTCTGAGACAATACAGGAGCCAAAATACAGCTGTACTTCAAATACATTCACAATTTTCTAAATGTTGTGTGGCAATACCCCTCTCTGTGATCTGCTTCATCAACCACTTCTTACGCCTGAACCATGGCAAGCAGATCCTAGAACATCCTCTTAAATGGCTCTGCAGCTCAGTTCTCTAATGTACATTGGTTGAGTCCTGCGGATCTGGGTAAAGGTAAAATGTTTTGAATACATGCAATCCACAATAGCATTCTTTCTAAAATACAAATATTGTTATTCCATTTGGTCACAATCCAGGTGTGTTCTTTTCTGATTTATTTGTGGCATTGAAAACTTATCCAGGAAATGGCCAGGAGGACTAAGGGCATTTGAGAGGTCTCTTGGTAGAAATAGGCAATCTAGCTATGATAATGACATTCCAAAGGCAACAACGTTTATTTCATTGAACAAAAATCAAAGGGTTTAAGTCTATTACTTTCCTGCCTTTCTATGCATCATTAACTTTGTAATCAGCAGTTGAATTACATTGTGCTTAGTGACTGACACCATCTTGGCTTACCCAAAGATTTGGAAAGCCAACTGTTCTTTTAAACCCTTTCCAAAAGTCATAACCCCCACTGGTGCATTATTAATATTTGCCTAGCAAGTTACATCAGAACCATCCTCTTCTCTTTAATCTATTCTTGGTATAGATAATGAACTGCTTTATTTATTATCTTTTAAGTTCTATGTTTTGTTGAGTTCTGACAGCAGCACGCAGCTAATTAAATGCTTCTCAGTGTATTGCATTTTTTTTTAACATTTTTCTATTCTGCCTTTTCTCCTGAAGGTCAGGGTGGTGGGCTTGGGAGAAAGTATTTTCTCTTTCTACAGCTCCCTACAACAATCCTGTGAAGTAGGACTGAGAGAGTGCAACTCACTCAAACTGGAGTTAATGCTCTCGGCCAGTGGTTCTCAACCTTGGCAACAAAACCTCAACCTGTAGAGTCTGGCCGGGGAATTCTGGGAGTTGAAGTCCACATATTTTAAAGTTGCCAAGGTTGAGAAACACTGCTCTACATTGAGTGGGAATGGAAGAACTATCTTTGGCAGCCCTTCAGGTAGAGGAGTGTCCTCCATAAATGGAAGATTTAAGACCACCTTGATTGTTTCAGCCTGTGGACATTAGTCTTGGTGATTTCACTTATTGACTGGAATGCCTGCTTTGTTTCCCAAAGCTTCTCAGCAATGCTTAGTTTGCAGGCCATTTGCAGACTGCCGGATTCGATTCCTTAATTGCTGCTTCTGTCCTTTTTTGCATAATGGCCTCTTCTATTGTGTGTGCTGTTCCCTTTTTATGACAGTTGAGGTTTTAATGGCATTTGGTTAAGCTGCCTGGGAGGCCCTTTGGCAAAAAGGTGGCTTACAAATCTTATACCAAGAGTCTGGCAGAGAGAAAAGGCCTCATGGCTGTTGGAGAATTTGAACCTCATTTGCAATTCCCAGACTAATGGAAGAATCAGAGCATGGTTATGTGTCACCCTGTGCATTTCTCCCTATTCTGTGATGTCATTCCCAGCTCCATTAAATGCATTTTAAAAATGCATGCAACATGTTAGGGAAAATAAATATAATCATGCATATATCATTGAAAAACAAATGTTATGTCTTTAAAAAGGAAAATAAGAGATGGGATGGATTTTCTGTGGGACATATGCAGAACTGAAATTGGGCAGAAATAGATGAATCCTTCCACCCCTAATGAAGGCTTAGAAGAAACAGCCTGATGCAATAGATAACCAAGACCAAGAAGGAAACTACAACAGCCTTGCATGAAGGAGTGACTAAGAAGAGGAGGAAGAGGAAAAAAGAAAACGCAGCCAGGAAAAGTAATCTGTGGGCTGAGAATGCAAATGGTTAAAGGACAGCATGCAAAAGAAGGGACACGTTGAATAGATGTAAACAAGGCCAAATTTGACATAATGGTTTGGAAGAGCTAATTTTGGCTGCTGATTTTGAGAATCACTGATGAAAAGAGAGAGAGAGAGAGAGAGAGAGAGAGAGAGGTGGGGGTGGGGGTGGGGAAGAAATGCAGGAAGCCCCGGAGGCAACAAATATTTGAAATGTAGAACAGCTAGAAAGGAGGACACCCAAGGGAGAAGATCTGGGAAAGCAACTGTGTGAATGGAATTAAGCATTCCTCCCACACGATGGGAGTCCCGTCAAATCATATGTATTGTAGAAGGGAGGAGAAAGAGGAAAAAACATTTGGGAGATTGTTGAGGAAACCCTGCTATGTTATTATTGCTAAAACACAGAACACTCTCCAACTGGAGAGTAGAATTGGTAGCTTGTGACTCTTGATGACTAAGTCAAGGTCAGGGACTGATTTTGCTGTAAAAGGAGAGGGAAAGGCAGATGCAATTTAAAGCTAAAATAAATGAAGGATCCACATGTCCTATAGCTTATGTTTCCAATCCTACGATTAGATTCATCCAAGCTTAACCTGGCTGTATATTAGGGTTTGTATAGTGTTATGTTCCATTAAGTCATGGGTGACTTCTGGATAAAAGCTATCCAAGTTGTCCTGTCTCTTGCCACATTACATAATTCTCACAGTTGTATTCCTATAGCTTCCAGTCTTCAGCCCATTGACAAGCTGTCAGCCCTTCCTTCCTTCCTTCCTTCCTTCCTTCCTTCCTTCCTTCCTTCCTTCCTTCCTTCCTTCCTTCCTTCCTTCCTTCCTTCCTTCCTTCCTTCCTTCCTTCCCTGGCATTATTGTCTTTTCTATAGGTGCATCAGCCTGCACGAAGTGTCATAGATACAATAGTTTCCTACTGCATACAAAATTCACAGTTGTATACATTTTGGATATACGAGCCTTAAAAACCTGCAGTCTTGTGTACATTTCTGCATACGTATTCATAGAGCACATTTTGTATACATGTTTCCTGGAATATGCTTATTTTCCCTGCAGCTTCCTGTAGCAGAAACTCTATTTAAATGTAGCTAGCTTTAATTCATACTTTTTTTAATACTCAACTCTATCATACTTTTTTGTACATAGTGTTGCTTGATATGCACTGCCTATGCACTGTTATTGTTGTTGTTGTTATTGATGGGGAGGCACTCTTCATCTGGCTACTCTGATGAGACCTGTCCAGTATGGTTGAACCTCTGGCATAGCTCTCATCCTCCTTGGAGTACCCAAGCCCCACAACCAAGTCAAGGTGATGCCAGACTGGGGGATTATTATTATTATTATTATTGTATTTTTAATCCTGCCTTTTTTAAATATATAACTCAAGGTGGCAAATGAAGTTAATATTGCTTTCACAAATGAATGCTGTTTTGTAACAACCTTTCCACTCAGGAATGACAGAAACCAGCAGAGTTCACTTAAGCAGAAGAGATCAGAGTACTTCCTGTCAAAAGACCTCTCTGCACCTTTCTTCTCCATCTCTATGGCTTATAACTACTGTATACATTATAATCTATCAAATCACAGTGTGGCTTCTTCTCTATCTCCCAAACATGTATTTAATCCCTTTTGCTTCTAATCCATACCAACAGTGTCACTCTCGTTTTGATGCTACAGTAACTTGGTTATCAGCACAAACTCTTGCACAATATATTATGATTTGGCCATTTGTAGGTTGGCCTGTAGCTCCGGTTTATTTGTTTTTTTAATCTGTTTTCTCAGCATAAAGAAAAGAAACTCCCAGAGAATAAAATAATCAGATTTGTGCAGGCCTAGTTGCCCCAACTTGCTCAAGTTCTCCCTGGCATCCAGAAGAATGTGCCTATCTATCTGTGACATGTCTTTTGTCTATATAAGATTTATTTATGACAACTTTCAAGTTTCCACAGATCTGATGCATGGAAGTGGGGTGGGGAGACAGCTAATAAAACAAATATCAATGATTTCCCCAACCTTAGGTGAATGCCATATTAACACAGGTCATTTCAAGGATAGAAGGTTTCCGGGGTGGTTATTTCTCTCCTTTCCAGGCTTATTCAAACATAGTTTTGGACAAATAAGTCCTCATCCTTTCTAGAACCCATGACAAGTATGAACTAAATGGATAGTAGGAGAAAAGACAGAGATGCTGAGCAGGTTTCTAAACCCCTCTGCATCATCAAGATCTCTTGTCAATGAATATTATAAGCATATTCAGCTCAGTGTGATTACAACCTTCCTTCCACGCATAGTGAGGTCAACAGCAATGTTCTTACAGATGTGGGATAAGCCTTCTAGGCACACCCTCATCTCTACCACACTTTTATTCTCAGTATATACAAGTTAAATGGCTACAGCTAATAATCGACAAACATGTCTTGCACAATACGATGTAGGAACTCCTGGATCTATTACTTGCTTTTATACCACCTTCTTACTATTTATAGGTACCAGGAAAAGTGGAGGTTGATTCACCAGACCAGCCTTTATTTCCCATTAGCAAACACTTTTGGCTGTTGCTGGTTTCACAGGTTTGTCTGCAAGCAAATTACCATAACAACTCATTTGTATGAAATAAATTTATGCCCCTTAATGCGTAGGTATCACTCCAGGGTGCTCCAAGAAAATCAGGGATGGACAAAGTGTTTCTTTCCACATTAAATCTTTCTATATTAAAAATTTGGAAAGAATCAAGTCAGCATTAAAGAAGTTAACATGAATTCACCTACTCTTATGCATGGCAAACCATCTTTTAAGTAGTCTAAAATTTGTTGTTTTTATTGTAGATGCCTTATGATTAAAAATGTTGATGCTCTTGAAATTCAAGCAAATTGTGTTAACTTAAGAAATCTTACAGAATATTTATAAGAAGTAGGAACACTGGGAAATCAAGACAAATGTTAAAAATTGCTGCCATTTTAAGGATCAACTTGATTTCCATAATGATCACAGCTGATCCTTAAATTTGGGGGCGGGGTGAACAATCATTGCCTGAATGACTGGAATTGAATTGAAAGTTATCACTGGCAACTACATTTTCTGGAAATGGGTCCAAATGTATTTGCTAGATTTATGCCTTACCTTTTCTCCAGGACCTCAAGGTGGTGGTCTTCCAATTTTCCCTCACAAGAACACTGTGAGACAGTATAAGTGAACAGGGAGTGTCTGAAGGTGGACTTAAACCTGGATCTTCCTAGTACTAGTCCAACACTATAATTGGTGCACCACTTAGGTTCTAACTTAAATGGTTTGGGCAAATAATAAAAGATGATAACCTCATGTATGAAAGCCATCACCAAAATACCCAGAAGAATCTGGTACAAACTTCAGCATCCATCTTGATTACTATCTCTGAATAATAAAAGATAAAGGGATATGGCAACTGCTTAATACTCAGGGTTATGGGCAGTCTGGTGTAGCAATCAGAACATTTAAGTTTTCTGAGCCATTTTAGGCAAACTACTTTATGTTAGTATTTCTCACAGACTTATCATGGAGTAAGAGGGAAGGATTTCCACCTTTGTTGTCTTGAGCAGCTTCAAAGTATATGGCTGTTGTTGTTATTATTATTATTATTATTTTAAAATGTGAAAAAAAAATAAAGTAGTAGTGGTGCCAACAGTGGTTCCATGCTTGGTGCCATACCAGAAGATGTGAAAAAGCACTTGGACACAATAGGAACAGACAGAATCTCAACTCATTAATTACAAAAAGTTACATTATTTAGAACAGTGCATATATTATGATGATATCTTTAGCCACCCTAAATCCTTGGAAGGATCCAATAGTCAAAAGTACCAAATCCAGACAGAATTATCTGGTAGACTGCATATTATTATTATTATTATTATTATTATTATTATTATTAAATACAATACCTGGAGACAGCAGAAGAGAAGAGAAAAACTGGAGAAAATCACAGAATACAAAGACGTGAAAATAGAAAGGACAACGGTGGCAAAAGAGAATAAAGATAGTACCAATAGTAATAGGCACCTTGGGTGCAATCCCAAAACATCTGGAGCACCACTTGAACACCATTGGCATTGACAAAATCAACCATCAGTCAATTGCAAAAGGCAGCTTTACTTGGGACAGCTTATATCCTGCAACAATACCTTTAACACCATCAAACAACAACATCTGTCTATCCCAGGTCCTTGGGAAGGACTTCATAGGTAGATAAAAATACCAAATCCAGTCTAAACATCTGGCTGACTGTGTGACCAATCATAATATAAAAAATAAAATTAAACAAACACGGTCTTGGTTACTTGCTAGTGCCAAAGGGATGCTCAGGGAATTTAATTTTTACAAATCACAGTTTGAACTGATGTGAGATGTGCTTACCAGACCACCGCATAATTTGGAATGAATTTCCAAAATTCATTTAAAATATTTATATTCCACCTGTTCTGCCTGGTAGGCCTGATTTTCTTCCCCAATGTTCCAACACAGTTTTTGGCTCAAAGAACATACTGGGAAATGATTTAAACACTAATGTGAGGTACAAACCATTTAGAAATGCAGATTTGTAGAACAAATAGATTTTAAAAATAAGTTGCATTTAGATGCACATGGATGGAAAGAGGCTTATTCACCCATCCCAGTAACATCCTTTGAACCTAATGGATCCCATCAGAAAGGTCCTCCTCCTTCTGTGCACATAGTCCAATTTTTTTATAAACTGAACTTAAAAAGAAAAGAAAAGAAATCCTGGAGATTTGATGCTGGCAAACCCTGAAGGCAAAATCAACCAATCAACTTAAGCAGGTATATCACTGGGCAAAGAGAGAATGCATGAGAACGGGTAGACTTCAGAGAGAAATGCCTGCTTTTATGCTTTGATAATTAATTTAAAGTAGACTCTTGTATTTCTGCTTCCCTCCCTTTTTAATGAGAAGTGATTTGGAACGCAGGTCTCCAAAGCAGCTGGTGAGTCTATTTTTACCTGGTTCCTTTGAAAACATACCCTGGGTTGCACACCAAACTTATATTAGCTCATTTTGGTTTGAAATAAAGAAAGGGGGTGGTGGAAGAACCATTTCCTATAATTGCTTATGAAAAAAATGTCCATGTTATTAAGAAAAACAGAAGCAAAGTGTCTTTTGATCACACACAGAGCAGGGCATTCATCTTTCAAGTAATAATTCCACTGTCCCTTTGCATTAAGACATCAGGCTGAAAAAGGAAGTGGGGGGGGGGGCTGGCTAATTTTGGACATTGTATACTGTGATCTCCATGGACTTTATTTCAATCCCCCTTGAAATATCCCACAAATGGAAGCAGAAATGTCCGCAAGGGGAGTAAAAAAAGGTCAAGGTGGCAACGGGTGACTGTGTGATCGAAGCCACCCTTCTTTTTACATATGTTGCAACTCACATAAAGAAGGCCAACCCCAAGAATGACTCTGAACTACATGTAATTTCCACTATGCAACACATAAAGGAGGGGCAGGACTTCGATCACATAGACATTTTCTGACTTCCTTTCCTCCACTGCGCAGAACATGCCTCACTTTCAAGGATCTGCACAGTGGAGGAAAGGAAGTCACTTTTTCCAGCAGTGACTAGGAAGGTGTTCCCATGAAGGTGAGAAGGCAATGCAAGAGGGGAGGGTTGGTTCACCCATCCACTCACTTACCACTGGTGGGGCTGCCCACCCAATCAGGATAGTTTGGGATGGGTGCCACAGAGACTCTTTTACTGGAACCATTGCCTCCTCCTTTCCTCCGTTTCAACCAGGAGAAAGGGCAAGGCCGAAAGAAGGAACATGCCATTCCTTGTATATATGGATACATTTATACAATAATTTTGATTCTACCCTACTGCCAATGACTCAAGGCAATTTACAGTATTATATGTATAATCAAAATAAAATAGGACAATCCCCAATTAATTACAACAACAAAGTTATGGAAATAGCCTAGGCCCATCATCCATGCCAAAAGCTCTATGGAACAAAATGGTCTTGAATGCTTTGTATAATGCATGCAAGGTGGTGGCTTTTTGTACCACAGAAAACAAGATGTTCCATAATCTGAAAGCTGCTATTCAAAGGGTGCAACTCAGAGCACCTACGCCTTTCGCCTTGCACACATTGGTAACCTTCAGCAGCCCTTTTCAGGACGAATACATAAGATATGTTGATTCTGGAGAAGAGCGATGGTCCAGTAGGTACATAGATACTGAACCATATAGGATTTTACAGGTTAAACCAGCACCTTGAATCCTGCCCACAAGCTATTGGCAATCAATGCAAGAACTAGAGGATTGCTAATAAATTCTGCTAATAGCTGGGCTGCTGTGTTTGGGACAAATTTCAGCCTCTTGAGTCATTTTCAAGGACAAGCCTTTATAAAGCACAATGCAGGATGGAGAGAAGAAGTCTTGATGCAACTCCTTGTCATGAGGATAGGTTTAACCCTAACAAGGCTCCTGAGAAGAAACATGACATACTAGTGGGATGTAGTCTAGCCATTTTCTCTTTCCAAAGCTTTTGTCATTTGATGTACAGTTTATACGCCTTTCTTTAAGACACCAAAGCTTTGAAGATTTGGTTTTTCCTTTATAGAGGCAACCTTATGATCACTTTGATTGCTTCCCTTGTACCTGTTCCAGCTCCAGCTGCTACCTTTGAAATCCATCTTATTTAGATTCAGCATTCTTGGGACCAAGATGAACATTGCTGTCTTTGTGAACCCATTCAAAACACAATGGTGCTACGTTCCTACTCAACCCCCAGCTCTTAAAGCTACTAAAAGCTGAAGCAAAACACTGGCATTTGAGCCTTGTTGCTCACCTTGTTCCCAACATTTCAGATTCTGCTATTTCTGTTGGTCTACAGAAGGCTAATTATTTTTATCTCCTGGTAGAATATGTGCGTATATAAGATCAGTATCTGCTGGAAGGTTGTATGTTCTAATTAGCATGCTGCTTCTTAAGTACATGCCTTCTCCTGCCACCCTCAATAAATTAAAAAGAAAAGATTAGATGCAGAGAGTTTCCAAAAGTAGAAAGGAGGAATAAACATGAGTATTCAACCCCAGTAGCTACTCTTGAAACAAGGGCCTTGTTGCAACTTCAGTGCTTTGTCATATGGAAGAGAGAATGTTGTGCTGAAGCTTGTTATGATCCACATTACTGGGTTTAAATTTGTTTGCAGTGATTGAAAAATTAGCTCTGTTTTAGGGCTTTTAGCATCTGTGTGGGTGTCCACTCCAGTTGGAGTCCCAGTGAGTTCAGTGGAGCTTACTCCAAGGTAAGCATGTATCAGATTGGAGCCTAAAGCAGTGGTTCTCATCCGTGCTCTCCATACTACAGAGAGCACTCAGATATAGTCTATATGGGACACAATGTAAATCAATGGAGGCAAATATGTGTAGCTCAGAGATGAACTGTGGAGTCTTTGGGGTTCTCTGAGCTTGGTTCTTTTCTTGCAAACATTTCAAACAATGTTACCTAGCCGGGTAATGAAATGTTTGCAAGAAAAGAACCAAGCTCAGAGAACCCCAAAGACTCCACAGTGTAAATCACTGAGAGTTTAAGCCCTTAACATTTTATGTCCATAATTAAACACAGAATGTCCTTGAATACCGATTACTGGAGAAAAACAGTGGGAGACATTTGTTCTGTTCAAGCCCTGCTTTTGCATTGTTATTCTTATTGAATGGCACTTTAGGGCTGCATTTGTGCAACACACTAAACTAAAAATCTGAATTTACTAACACACACGCACCACCATTTCTTCTGCATCCAAACCTGAAAAGACCAATTTTGGGGTATACTGTAAGGCAATCAGGACTTGTGCCCCAAATTTGTCATAAGTTATGGATACCAGAAACCCCAAATAGTTTTTAACCTTAGTGTGTCATGCACATACTGTATACCCCAGAAAGTGCCTGAGGTCAAATGTTTCCTATGTGGACCTTACAGTTCAGCACAGGAGAAATAAGGAAGGAGAGGCTGTAATAAATAAGGAAAGAATGCACGAGCAATCCAATTGAATGTACAAAGACCATTATATGAACCTGCCTCCGATTAAAAAAAATGAGATTATGAAACAAATATTTGCCTACACATTGCTTTTCCCAAATTATAGAAACCCCTATTTAATAAGGCGAGACTTATCCCAACTTTGCCCAGTTTTAGGATAGTGAAGAGGAATTTGTTTTCCTTGGGCTTTGAGCAATTTTTAATGAGGTTGGTATGCTCATTAAGGTTCAGCAGTAGATGTGCTATTAATCTGATCTGCCATTTTGAACGTGCATCTGATATCTTTTTATGGTAGGCTGCTGTGGAACTCTAGTTTAAAGCCAGAGAACAGAGGACATTGAACGTGGCTTGACAGTAAAATCACTTAAGGAGGAGAAAGAGAATACAGAAATTGAGATTCCTGCTACAGAACCTTCTCATTATCCTACAGATATTGCCAGGGATATTTAATCACCTACTCTCACCCTGAACATCCAAGCCAAATGTTCTCAGGTGAAATGTTCCACTTCCACTCTACAAATGAGAATCTTCCACAGGGTGGGACCAGACCCTGTATCATTTCCAACCTGCTTTCCAGCATCTGTAGAACAGCCCATCAAAGACTCAATGAATTTCTGGTTTTCTGCTTGCCTGGGACAATAACAGTCAGAAGCTTTCCATCACAACACATTCAGCTTGTGTGATTCAGATGTTCTGCAGCCCTGAAACGGAATTCTCATTCTTGGGGAAATTCTTCCATCTTTTAAAATTCTGTTTATTCATTGACCATGTCAATAAGTGCATCTGGTTGGGGGCTATTATGGAAAACAGTGGTAGGCGAGGAGAAATAGAAAATAGGACCCATGTTGCTAACAGTCTTTATCTCTGGTTAAGGCTGGTGCTAAGAGGTATCTTGACATGGCAGGTTGTCAGAACATTAGAAAACAAACACCATGGAATATAAACTTGAGGATCACGGGAGCCATTTGAAAGAAAAAGAGCTGCCAGAAGTAATCAGACAGAGAGACAGATCTCTCTTGCAGGTGTCACTAGACAGGTCCCAAAGGGCATAATAATAGAGAATCACCAGGGACTTTACAAAGTCTTTTGTCCCAGATATGTAACCATTTCTCTCTGCATTTGAAGAAAGCAGTTCCAGCATCAAATCAAATTGGTATGAAATACATGATTACAGGAAGGGCAAAGCACTGTTTTCCTGTTCATTCCTTTCCATTGTCTTATCTTCTACTGCTTAATGTAGTAGAATGTAAAATGTGTGTATGGGTTCCTGTATGTGTGTACGGTATGCACGAGAGACCTATTTTCCAAAAAGCAAATGTAACATGAACAAAACCTAAAATTGATGTAATGTACAGTAATTCAGATTTCGATTTGATTAAAACAAATCAACTGAGTAATTGAATGCAACCAAAATCATTAGTCCCCACATATTTGATACTTTCTCCTTTTATTATTAGGAATTACAGTTTGGCAGAGGTGACTGAACAGACTGATGGGGAACCTTGAAGCTTAGAAACCTGGGACCATGAGTTGTACAACTCTGGCTCAAACTCAAACCAGCGTTGAGTTGGCTTTTAGACTGGAACAAAGATTAGGAAAGTTTGTCCACCCTGCCTGAAAGATAAGGGAAGCAAGATACTCATAGGGCTGAGTAATGGTGCCATCTGATTTAGCAAGCAACTGGTCTGAATGTACACTTCTTACCAAACTTCCTAGCATCTCCCCGCTGATGCTGCTGATATTCCCATCCTCTTCTCCAACTTTCCCAGTGTCTTGTGACTGACCTGCTGTTAGGTCTTTGAGGTAGTCCATGCAAGAAGCACAACCATAAGTACTAACTCTATTTTTATTGTAAGGTTACAGTACAGAATCTTGCAAGACTAAAAGTATCCCCCCCCCCCGCTCCTTTTACTCTCTGGAAAACTAGGGAGGGTCCCTTCTGAAATGCTCCCCATGCCTCCTCTTGTAATGGAAGGCATAGGCAAGGAGGAGACTGATATGAGAGAACAAGGCTATCAGGAGGGAGGGGGTGCATTTCAGAGGAAGGGGCAAGGCAAGCACTTTCTCAGCCTGCAGCATGACTGTGAGAAGAAGAGACTGAGGCTAGCCCCTCCCTAGAATCTCACGGGGTATATCCGCTAGTAGCTTTAGGATAGGTTTAGTCTGGTGAGTTTCTGTCTATAGTGTGTAAGCAATAAAGGAACTACACTGGATTGGACTGTTTCATTGTTGTTCTTGGGCTGAATCTGACATCTCTCCTTCTGTGGGCCAAGAAATCTTTTACATGCTTGCTGCCCAGTCTGTGGCTCTTCCTCCTGTCTCCAAAGGTCATTCCCACATATTATCACACCTGCTCACTCCCCTATTTCCCTTCTATCCCTTGCATTATTTTTCCCAGGCAGTGGGTGGGCCAAAATTTCCACAGATGTTAGCCTTCCAATTGTATAAGATATAGGGAATGGCCTTAAAGGTAGGAGGAAGAGCCATCATCAAGGCAATGGGCAGATAAGCGGGGCTTGAGCCCAGTCCAAGAAAACAACTTGAGAAAACATCTCAGACAAGCCCCTTCCTAGTTCACACAAAGTTAAAGGGAGGGAGGGAGGGGAAAGCACATTCAGACTTGCAAGATTCTGTCACTATAGCTGTTACAATAAAAATTGTCTTGACCTATATGGCAAGATTTCTTAGTCTGGTCTATCTCGTTGGGCTGACATCAATAAAAAATTCTCACTCCTACTTCCCCTCTTCTTTCCTATCTTTATTCTTTTTTAATGCATTTATTTCTCCCACCTATTCTCTGTTCACACACGCACACACACACACACACATCCGTTCTGCCTTGGCATAATCTTCCAGAGACCCATTCTCAGAAGTAGCTTAAGAGGTGACAGATGGGAGGAATGGCTGTGCCAGAAGGAGCATCAAGGTTACTCCCTTCTGCTTTACCTTGTTTTGAGAAGCAGGTTAAACACTCTTTAAAAAAGTGCTAAGTTCGGAAATACCCCAACCGACAGATGTAGAATGTGATGCACCTCCAAAGCTGCAACCTTTCACTTGACCAGGACTGGGGGGAGAGGGGGGACAAGATAGTGTTGCAACTTCACTTTCATGAATGGAGAATGCTGGGAGAGGAGTGTGATGGAATTTCTAACCCTGAGATAAGCTGGCTGCCAATAAGATTTATTACCTCCAATCTCCATGTATATCAGAGCTGTTTTGGGGTGGCAAGGCTAGAATAGCTTTGGGCTTCATTCATTTTCTCAGCTCTCCTCTTCTTTACCATGGTCTGGCACCCACTTTAATTTTCCTCTTTCTTGTTCTACTGGTACGCTATTCTTCTATGCTGGTCCTGCCAATGCAATTGGGAACTGATCTTTGCTCTGAATCTGAGCTCATAGCTAACAAATCCAGTGTGCTCTCTTGGGTCAAACCAACACTTTTAACTCATTTCAGCCTCCTGAAGAGAGTGTATGTTTACTGGCATGGCATAAGGCTACAAAAGCTGCTTGTTCTGTGCCAGTCTTTCTCTGTGGCTTGCTGATCCGTGGCAGCATATCTCCCTGGCCAAACCGAGCTCTTCTGATGCCTCAGCAAGCAAATTAACCACCCCAGAATATTGTCAGCAAGTCACAGCCCCGATACAACTAAAAGCTGCTAGTGATAAGGAGGAAGCGCCAGGAGGGGCCCATCCCCCTAAAATCCAGGGATCAAACAGAGCAAAGCTATTTTTCCTCATAAGAACAAGTCACTGGTCATTCTTCCATGTCATACCAAGGGATCTCACGTAGGTAATTGGAAATGTAAACACTCATTTTTAAAATAGTTTTTTACGTGTTTATTTTGAAACGCTCTATTGATCTAGCACAGCTTGAGGCTGCTGTGCATTGTCTTTTCTCATCCTTGCTATTTCTGCCTTTAAAAAAATATTCTATGGGTGTCTCTGTGTGTGGTGGGGTCATTCAAAAATATAGTAGAGTGGAACCCTGTAACTTACAGAGGATACGTTCTTGTGAAGAGTTTATCATAGTGGCTATTTCCATCCTGTTCTACCAAAACAAGCAGTTTCAGTTATCGCCTATAGACAACCCTTTTTCAAATCTAATCTCAAAGCAGCTCACTTTAAATCTGTTTGCCCTTGAATCTCAAAGCATCAACTTGGACCAAACCATGCTGTCTTCAAATCTCCAGTTCAAAGTGAATCAGGGTGAGAAGGACGCAAGGCAACAAGAATTCTTAGCAATTGAACAAAAATACCACAGATCCTCTTGCATGTCAAGGATGGGGGGAAAATATAATTTGTTTCTTAATCACTAGAAGAGCTACCCATGGCTTGCTAATCAATTGGCAGGGTCATAAAGGATGCTGGCAAAATGTTGACTGCAGTTCATGAATCTCCAGTGTATTGGGGAATTACTAGTGCCTCCAGGAGACAGAAACACAAACGGTTTGTTTGATGTCAGTTTTGCACGGATGGCAAATACTTAAGCAAATAACAAGAGAGAAAGTGATGCATAATTAAAGATTTATTCCAGATAAACTCCAGTTTTATGTTTATTTTAGGGGTGGCAGCAAAATACATTTGCACTCAGGTATGTTTCCATAGGTGTCAATTTCACGCATCTGACTGCACAAATAAAGTTTATACACACAATGCATTATTAAGTGGGGGAATGCATTTCAAAGGGAATGAGTGTACATGCAAAGAAATCAAATATTTAATTTGAAGAACATGGAACAACCATATGCACTGAAGCCTGGAATAGATTTAAACAGATGACTTGCAGATGCCTGAGTCCAAACTATTAACATGTGCCACTGGATTCCTGAAATGAACAGAGACTCGTTTCATATCCAAACATACTTGAGCAAATTGGGCTGTTTCTAGAGTTCAGGATAAGGCCCAGAAAAGGGAGTTTAGCACCTGTTTCATACTTGAAAGAGTGTTTTTTCAAAGGGCACGTCAGGAAATCTTTGGACGGCTTGGAAGAAGTTGAAGCAGCTTACAAAAAGGAAAGTTACATATGTGTGCTTATTAGAGAAAATGGCATACAACATGCTTGGGAAATGTATATGTTGTAAGAAGCTGCATTTGATAGAAAGAGAGTGGAACAGATCATATGTAGGTGGATTCATTCATCCATACCATTTGCTCCTTTTGACATTTCTTCAGCTTCAGTTACTTCAGCCAAATACACATGAATGAAACAAGTGAAGAGTGTTGGTGTCCCCAAATGATTCATTGGACTGAGGCATCCTGCATTACTTGGACCTTGCATCTTACATCATGTGGTAGATGATGGTGAAAAGCAATCATTTCAGACTGGCCGCCCAGCTCTCCTGGACCCCCAACTGAAAGAACAGGCTTTTCTTTAGTCACAAATGGCAGAAGTTACAGCCCCAGCATAATTGACCAATGGTTTTCAAAATAATCCAGGCACTGCAGTCAGCAGGGAAGACCCTCTTAAAAATATTTACACTTTTAGAAAATTCTGCATTATGCTTCCAAGCCATGGAATAGATTTCTTCTGAAGTTGTGTTGGGTACCGATCTCTCTTTAGGTGAGGAGCTAAAGATGTCTTTTTCTTTTCATTGGACTTGGACTACTCATAACTGTAAGGACTCGGTTCCAAAATTTGACTCAAAAGCAAGTCAATCAAAGCAGTCCTTTGATATGAATCTTAAAGTGGGTGCCTTCAGATCTTTAAAGTGGCAATGAACTTCCACACATCACTCAATACATTTCAATTAACTCAGGCTGAATCTTCACCTTTGCCCTGGTCTAGTTTTTTTTTTTTTTAAATTAATAATTGTTCCTATGTTTTTTATGCTGTTAGCTGCCTTGAGTGTCTTATGAGTAGAAAGGCAGAGTAACAACTGAATAACTGAACAAATCCAAGAAATAAAAAGTTTGGAATATAGTTGGGAATGACAAGGCCAGTTTTACAAGGCCAGGAACACTATTTTATGTTACACTGGTCCACTAAGGGACACCATGGTGTAGTCCTAAGAGAGCATTGCAACAGCAATCTATTAAGCTGATTTCTTGGATTTCTGAAGCTTCTGCTCTGAAGCCAACACAGGATGCACCACTTCCACAGTTTGAAGGGCACAACCTGACAAAAGCTTTGTCTGAGAGTGCAAGTGGTCCAGGTATGCAAGCTCCATTATTATCACTTCTGATACCAGCAGCCTGCAATTAAAATTCAGTGTTACAGCCCTTCGCAGAGTATTCAGAGCCTACCCCATCAGGCTTCAAATAGAGACTTTACTTTCCAAATATCTTTTTGGCAGCTCTCCTGTTCCCAACCAAACAGAACTCTTTGTTATATTTACTGGAGAATCAACAAGCATATCAAGCCAGCACTTGTCTGGACTGCCATTTGAATGCACAAAAGTCCCCCTGTGTTAGATGTCTAGAGATAATCAGAATATGAAACCAACTGTGTCCACAGGCAATGGCAAACAGAAAGGAGGGAGAGGGGGAGAAAAGGAGAGAGAGAGGGAATATTCTTTCTTCATTAGTTCTTTGTTCATTTCTGGTGTTTATCGTAGAGCATTAAAAATGGGCTCAGTTCCAGTAGATAATTACACATTTCACAATAAATAGCTGCTATGTGTAGGGAAAGAAGGAAGAAATGGCCCTTGAAAACAATCCAGAAATGCCTTCTTACATTCTACAGATGTGAGTGATATTGCATGCCTCAAAATGTTTTGAAGACTCCTCTTGTTTGAGGAATTACAATTAAGATGAAATGTTGCTCACCATCAGTTTAATTTTGAAAAGAGCTTTTGTCACTTGGATTACACTGCCTAAACTTGCCCTGATCTGGCACAAGCTTAGTTTGTGGAATAAGGGAAGTGACTTAAGAAAAAAAAATCAAAAATGGCAAATCAGCCGTTTCAAGATGGCATGAGGCTGTGAGTTTCATTAAAATCCTCTTCATCATCAGACAGAAAGAGAGAAGGAGAAGAGATATTGGCATCTGGTCAATTATTCATTGCTATCTCAATGATATCTGTCAACAGCAGTCAATAGCTAACTTGGATGTGGACTAGCCACCAGGCAGAAATGTTGAAGGTTCGATTGCTGTTAATTTCAGAGGCAATGAACATTTCCCCTCATTTACGGCTAGCAGTTATCCAAGATGAATATCCAGCGAGCCAGCCAATTTGAGAAAAGCTCATAGAAATCTCCCAATGATAATTCCAATATCGTTATAAGAAAAACATTGAAATATTTCTCCTTTTCATGAGATTTTCAGTGCTTCGTGAACGTTTCAGTGCCTCCCTAGATTCTAATGGTGTAAAAATTAGAATCTGAACACACAACCTGAGGATAATCAGCTAATCGTTAATACCAGACATTATTTAAAGTTTATTTCTGTATAAAGATTATATAGTGGCCCATCTTATGCAACAAACAACAGTAAAAGCAATAAAAACATAGAAACCAACACAGAAAACTCCCAGAGTCCCCAGCTGCCACACAGCCACAAAAATCTTTCTGGGCTCTAGCCTCACCCTTTCCCAATGCTTGTGGGTAAAGCCAGTCTTTTTGGAAGGCTAGGAGGGTAGGGGGCTGCTGGATCTCATGAGGGAGGGTTTTCAATGGGCAGGGGCACCTACGAGGAAGGCACACTGCCTAGATCCCACCAGATGGCAACATTTGAGGGAAAGGACCTGGAACACATCCACCTTATATGGTGAGATTAAGTTCTTGCTAGTACATCACCCTAGGAATATTATCCCAAGATGCAGAATTTCCTCCCTTCTTTTTTTTCAGATTCAGTGCACTCTTTTCCCATGCTCCCCATGTGTCAATAAATCTTTAAGCC
Source organism: Liasis olivaceus (assembly GCA_030867105.1). NCBI lineage: Eukaryota > Metazoa > Chordata > Lepidosauria > Squamata > Pythonidae > Liasis > Liasis olivaceus. Next base: position 12,833,639 of record CM061351.1, on the reverse strand, counting down.
TTCCTTTTTGACACACTTGTGAATGAAGAATGTATGTTTACATTCTCTGCATTCCTGTTATGAAACATTCATCCCTTAACAGGTAGAAGGGAATCTGAGAGGGCTAAAAATCCTTCTGAAACCATCTTCCAATAATCAAACTCTTCTGATATCTTCCATTCTCCTACTAAAGATTTACTGGTATCATTTCCAGCCGTAGCACGGCCAGATAAACGCAGAGATGCACTGCCAGCCTGGCAGGACATCAGCTATCCCCAGGTCCTACTTGTGAGCAGAAAATATTTTCTGAATCACAGCCTAATGGGAACCCAAAGGAGGTGGCTTTCAGCCAGCCACATATGTCCCCACTTTGGAACTGCCTTCTCTCAGGCCTCATTGAACAGCCTTCCATCTGCTATATTGGGAGACAGACTTGATAGGGCTCCCTATGAGGGTTTCGCTTGTCCTTATGACTCATGAGTGGTAGAAACAGTTGGGCGTGCTCCCATAATACCTCAAACATTATATGGATCTCTGCAGGCAATGTATTACGCTCCTGTTTGCAAATTTTCTTAGCCACCCAGATGAATTCTTGCTCACCCTCTTAACTTGCAGACAGGAGGGCTGCTACAACCTATAAAGGGACAATATTTTGTGCAGTGACCTGTAGAGCATGACAGCAGGTAATGAGGAGTCTCCCGCAAAATAGGTAATCTAGCTGTCTCAACCGTTGTAGCAAAAATTGTCCCACTGTTTTTATGCGATTATCTATTTTAGTATGCTAATGCCTCTTTTACTATGCGCTGTTTGTTGTTTATTGTCTGGACATTCTCCCCCTTGTGGGTTATTTTAAATTGCTTTAGTTATAATAGAGAATTCGTTCATTCATTCCTTCATTCATATGTTCAACCTTGCTTAAAAAGCTACTCAATTGGAGTCTAGCTATTGCTAAAGCAACATCTTTCTTGCAGTGCTCAATGCTGGACAGCTCCTAGGCTAACCTGAATTATTTCCATCTGGGTAACATAAATACCAGTCACAAAGCAGGGTTGGCATGGACATGGCGTCACCCTGCTAGGCATTCAGTTAGCCATGCTCATTTTGTTTCCTATCGATCATGGGTATTAAAGAAAAATGCAGAATCTGGCTAATTTGCATCTGCCCCAGTAGCCAAAGATCTGAATGAACCTATTGAAGGAATGGGTGGAGTTTATGATTTGGCTAATGATCTTGCTGGCATTGCGTTTTAAAAGGAATCAAATCAGATTTAGATATCAATCTAAGAACCAAGAGAGAGAGAAATTTATCTCTTACAGAGAAGGTTTTGCCAATCAACAGAAGGGCTGCTTCTGAAGTTTGGCATCTTTACCATCTGCAGTTCCTTGTGTCCTGTCCCTTGGGAGGGAAAACCTTGGAACATGAAATTGAAGCATTAGTGGCCAAGGATGTCACACATCCCTAATTACATTGTTATCTTTATGTAGGTTTTAATTGAAAGTATTGAAAAGCATAGATGCTCTTGCTATAGAGCCCAGTATTTCTCAACCTCAGGAACTTTAAGTTGTGTGGATGTCAACTCCCAGAATTACTCAACCAGCATGCTGGGGAATTCTAGGAGTTGAAGTCCACACAACTTAAAGTTCCTGAGGTTAAGAAACACTGATATAGCCCTATGAGGATGAGGGTTAATGGCATTCAGGCTAAATGCCACTCTTTCCAAGTTGTAGAGGTTTAAGGTTAGTGTTAGAGTTAGGGTTAGTAGGGTCAGAGCAGAGAGAATGGCTTTGAGGGACAGAAGGAAGAGCCACTACCAAGGCAATGGTCCAATAAAAGAGCCTTGAGTCCAGAGCAAGAATGTAGGGTGAGTAAACATCTCAGACAAGCCCCTCCCTAGTTCTCATGTAGATAAAGGGAGGGAGGGGAGAAGGACATTCAGACTTGCAAGATTCTGTTGTTATAGCTTTACAAGAAAGGAGTACTAACCTACATGAGATTACTTTCCAAGTCTGATCTACCTTGAAGGGCTGACATTAGTAGGCATGTACACAAATAAGTTTCCTGAACTGAATCTGGCCATTTGACTTTCCTTTTGCCAGGAGGAGCTCCTGAGCTGCCTTTCGATGAGCCACGTTCTCTTAAGGATGCACGGATCAGTCTATTTCTAATCCATGGCAGTCTCAGACTCATGTGTTCCTGAAGGCCTTTGGACTGAATGGTGAGGATGGGCTGCCTTGATGAGATGACTTACCGTGGCTGCTTTTATGGGGTTTGCTTATGGCTGTGTGGTTGATTTGTTGGTTTGACAGTAACTGTAAACTACCCAGAGAGTCTGGAGTGGGGTGGTATAGCAAAATTTCAATGAATGTATGTATTCCGCTCAGTTCTGAGTTACAAACTCATACATGGTAATGGCATGACTGTCATGCAATTTTTTCTACCGAATGCGTGCTTTTGTGTTTGAATAGCAATGCTAATTTTTGTACACCTCTGAACTGAAAATGTGAATTTTAATGTGTCTCTCTCTGTGTGTGTACACACATGCACACACACACACACACACACACACACGTACACACACACTGTATATATCTTTTATGAGGACTGCAGTATAGACTTTGCAGTGGTGCAGCCTCCAAAGAATAAATGCCTCCCAACCCACCGGTTGGCCAGAGAAGTGTGAAACAGGCCGATTTGCTTAAAAATGCGACCAAATTCCTCTACTCTTTCTCCAGCACAGTCTCCCCATTTAAAATAGATTCACTTACCGCAGAAGATCATTTGCATTCATGCAAAACAAGGCATATGGCACACTCGGAAATGCTAAGTATAAGTATTACTATTATTTCCAAGATTTCCACTACTCTAATCTTCATTGCTACTTGTTCTGTTAATTTGAATTGGGCTAGGGATGCGATACAATACGTATTAGTAGAGAGAAAACAATTGCCAGGCACTAATGCCAGCAGCCTATAGACCAAGCGGGGAACTTAATCCGAAACCAGATAGACTCTGAGGGATCTCTAGTGAGGAACATCTCCTTTCCACTTCACCTCCCCACACCCCTTTGACAGACCTTCCTCCATTCAGAAAGAAGAAGAGTATGATTGCACCCAAAATCCTTATTTTTACTTCCGGTCTGAGAGGAAAGAGGTATTGTTTCCTTACTCCCTCTGTATGGAAGAAAGCTTTTTTTTTTCCTCTTCCACATAGAAGGAAGAATTTCAAAGAAAGGAAATGGGATGGGAATGGAGAAAATGCTTGATGAAGAGACTTTCTGGTCCATCTTTGACTTGTAGGCTGAAGATTTCTGACCCTGCTGTAGACTTCTGGGTTATAGGGGGAATAGGGTTGTGTCATGGATTCTTCCAACATATCTGTGGGTTCCTTTTATTATTAAGAGATATCTAGAGATTTCAAGTGCAGAGATACTACCATGAAGATGTCCCAAACCCTTTGTTCCCTTTTCATAATATCCTACTGAGATTCTAAAGGTGGTAAGCATTTTTTTTTTTTAATGCAGCGATGGACTGGATCAGAGCTGATAAGCTTAGAATCAATCTAAACAAGAAGATATTTCAGTTGCTAGTATGTCTATACAGGTGTGTTTGGTTCAATTTGTTCTTTGCAAATCTTTTCACAAAACAAAATTCTCCTCCATCCCTGCTTCCCCAGAGTAGTTAACCTGGAGTTGGCCTTAACAGCACTTGCTCTCTCTCTCTCTCTCTCTCTCTCTCTCTCTCCCTCTCCCCTTTATGCTGGGCAGATCTTAAAAAGCTGATTCTCAAGCCTTTAAAAATCATGTTCTATTTACCGTTGCATTTGCTCTGTTGGTTTTTATTCTCTCCTGTTTTCCATGATCTGGTTTCCCCCCCCCCCCCCCCTTTGCTCTTAATGCTGTTTTCTGTTGTGTTGAACTGTTGTATTTTTAATTTGTTATTTTTATATGGTGAGCTGCCCAGAGAATGTCTTGTTATTTGGTGGCTTATGAATAATGTAAATAAAAGAGGCACATAAAGAAACAGCGGAGAATTTAGGAAAATCTCAACCTAGCATGTTGTACAAGGCAAGGAGAACATTATTTCTTTCTATCTGTCATTCAGATATGAATGCTGCTGACATTTAAATTTTCAAAGCTAATCCTTGGGGATACCTCTGGAAGGAGATGCTGCAGAGAAATTGTATCTCTTCCACTGTTTTTGTTTTAAGAATAAATTTTTTGAGGATGAATTGCCCAGATGATGTTTCCATTCAGCAGAGGATGGCAACATATTTTCCAATCAATAGAGTTTAAAAGTTATTGATTTCACACTTCCTCGAACTGTGAAAGCAACCACTTTTTAAGTGCATTTGGGAGACCTGCATAAAGTAAAGTGGCAATAAAGTTGCTCTCCTTGCCAGTATCAAGGTGTCTTTGATCACTGCAATAGAAGAAGGACAAAGGATTAGATAATACCTTGGACAGCATCATATTTTATGCCTGAAGCAGTACCTAAATGAGACAGCTTAAGAAAAATGACAGAACTCTTACCATTTGAACTCCATAAAAGGATCTGTACATTAACATTCTTGATACAATACCAAAACCTTTACACCAGTGAATGAATCAGAATGAATATATATATATATATATATATATATATATATATATATATATATTAGACTGAATGTTATTAATGACTTTGCTTTGTTGGATTGCATATTATATTTCTGAAATTTGGTTTCTGAGGAAGTCCAGCAGGAAGGAGGGAAGACTTACCCTGGAGCTAGACATGACGTTCAAGGCTGTGAGTCTGATTTGACGCAGGCAAGTTCACCCCCAAGCCAAAAATAGCAGCTGGGCAACCCAATCAGCTACCTCAAGCCTGACAGCTGAAAAAGAGCTTATGTTCCTCCCTTACACACACACACACACACACACACACACACATGCACCATGCTTGCAGTCTTCGCCTTGAGACTACCATCTGAATTCTCCATTCTACTCTCGGTGTCAGAGCATAAAGCTGCAGAGTCTCATTTTGCCCAAGAAACATTCTGGGCCATATTTTGTGGGCCATATTTGCCAGCATACACCTGAATGTGCTTATATACAAGACTACACACACAGCTTCTCAAACATATATGGAGAGAGAGAAAGAGAGAGCACACCCATATCCTCTCTTTCTCACCTGTGCACTAATACACATGCAGATCTTCACTGTATCCCTTCCATTGAAGGTGGCCAAAATTGGCTGTATTTTCACAGTCATCTGCAGCGAGAACTCATGGAGGGGAGGAGCAAAGCAGAACTGCGATGCAAGCTCCGCCCCTTTTGTACATGCATCACGATGGTGTTGGTGACATATATAAAAGGGGCGGAGCTTGTGTCACAATGGCAAGACACCTCTTTCACCATTTTCATGAAAGTTTCAGATCCTGCAGACACCTCTAGCCTCACAGCTTGTAAGTTTTTGTAACAAAGAGAGCAAAAGCCCAGTTTTGACTTTGCTGGCTTGGACAATAAGGTACATTTTATGGAGAGGAAAGGGAAATACTTCCCTTGTTTCCTTAGTGTGAGATGTATGGATTCTCAGACAAGATAAAGTTTCCATGAAGTCAAACTCAGCTCCTCAAAACTACATCAACACATCTATGTAGTTTTTTAGGCAACAGCGGTCAGCAATTGCCTTCTTCCAGAAGACATTTTGACTTCACGGTGGCCCCTCCATTTCCTGGAGTTTCATTGGTGGTCCAACCCTGCTTCACTTTTTTCCTAAACAAACAAGCTACTTGATAAGAGAGTATTAGACAAAATCACCAACGCCTTGCCCAAAGGAGGATTTCTGTTTTATTTATTACACTGATATTCAGCTTTTCATTTGGGAGCTCAAGATGGTACACATAGTGTTTCCTCCTCCTATTCATCCCAAAACAACCATGTTAAGTAAGCTGGGCTGAGAGGCAATAACTGCCCAAAGTCACCCTGGAAATTTTCATGGCTGGGGACTGCTAGAACTTGCGTCTCCCCATCCTTAGTCCAACACCTTCACCACTACACCACACTGGGTCATAGACTGAGTGACTAGTCCCAAGTCACTCAGAGAACTTCCATGATTGAGGGTAGGCTAGAACCTAAGCCTCCATACTCTTAGTCCAGGATGTTCACCACTACACCACACTGGGTCTTTGGCTGAGAATAAGAAGTAACAGAGAGCTTCCATGGCTGAGCGGGGTCTAGAACTGGGCCTCCCCATCCCTAGTCCAGCATCTCACCACTGAGGTCTTGGGCCGAGAAAGAGACACTGGCCTAAAGTTAGCCAGTGAGCTTCTGTGGGCTGAAGATAGAACCTGAAGAGTCATTGAGAGAGAATGGCATACAAGTTATCATCATCATCTCTGACACTGCCCCCAGTGAGGTACTACCTTGACATGGTTATGGAGCTTGCATGCTCTGTGGAGGATGAGAGCTATGCCAGAGGTTCAACCATACTGGGCAGGCCTCATCAGAAGAGCCAGATGAAGAGTGTCTCTCCCATAAACAATATGGTGAGACGTAATTTACAGAAACCCATAACAGATCAGTTATCGCCCGGGTCAACAAGGACCGCGCTAGGTGTTCTAGTTCTTGGACATCTGGTGACAAGTGGGCTTCAGGACACAGGACTCTTGGCTGAGCAACCAGGGCTAGCAGCTGCAGAACTACTTGAAGAAAAGTTGTTTACCCATCACAAATATATAAAGACTGAAAACAAAGATATAATGATCTGCTATTACAAATCAAGTCCAACAAGAAGAGGATATCTGAAAAGAATGCACCAGTTCTAGAAAGAACATCCAGAATCAGAAATAACAGAACAGAGGCTAGCAGATCAGCATCGATTTATAATACTAAATAAAGTATTCACAGAAGTAGAATTGGAACAGCTGCAAAGGTCTACCCAGGGCAAAGAAATGAAAGCCTTGCCAGAAGTAGCTGAGACTATAGAGGTAAACCAGGGGGAGTCAGCAGTAGAGGAAGCCAAAATAGCTATTGAATCATTTTCATTCCCAAATCAGACACCCTCTCCTCTTCCTTCTCTTCAGAAAGAACAAAGCCCTCTAATAAAAAACAAGAGGAATTGAAACAAAGAATAAGTGAGCATCTAGAACAGCACAAAAACAACAGAATAAAGTTGTCTCCATTGAAGCTTCTTACAATGAGCTTAATACAAGCACAAGTATTAAAAGATGCCAATCCTGTAATATCAAATGTAAGTACCAACTCACTGCAAGAAGAACCAACTAATGTACAGCATGGCTGCAGTTATAACTGAATATCTTGGATGCAAAATCAACAAACAAGAAAAAAAGCCAAACAGTGCACTACCAAAATGGAAGTTCACGTTGGAAAATATGACCAGCATGCTAAAATCAGATGCAAGCAAGCTAGAACAGATGAAAGAAAAGAAGCTGAGAACAAGAAAACCAAAGAATACCTGATCAAGAAATATCACCTAGAAACAAGGAAGATCAAAGAAGCACTGGGAATAATAAAGCAGCAAATAACAGCCGTAGTCAAAAAGATCAGCAGATACGAAGCTCGAATTGCAAACTATAAGCAGAATCTCCAATTTCAGTTGAATCAGAAACGTTTCTACCAATCCATCAGTGGAGAGACTGCAATGAACCAGTCAACACCTGACAAAAAGAAACAGTGCAGTTCTCGGTGAAGCTATAGGACAACCCAAAGAAATACAGCAAGAATGCAGCCTGGATAAAGGAGATGGATAAGAATAATAAAAAAGCTGAAATGAAAGAACTTGTAATAACAGCAGAAATGGTGGAGAAAAGGGCAAAGAAGATCAAGAATTGGTCAGCACCAGGTGAAGATGAACTGTATGGCTTTTGGTTGAAACATCTGACTGCTCTGCACCCACTCATTGCCAAGCAGTTTAACAACATACTGCCAGGAGGTGATATTGAAGATAGGTTAACATCTGGCAAAACCTACCTGATAATGAAAGATCCAGCAAAAGGGATCTACAGGTCAATTACTTGCTTACCAACAACTTTCAAATTGTTAACTGGTGTTGTAGCTGATGCAATCCAACAACATCTAGTTGAAAATAAGCTCTTTCCACCTGAGCAGAAAGGAAACCACCCAAACAGCAGAGGAACAAAAGATCAGCTCCTAATTGACAAGATGATTTTGGAAAACTGCAAGAGAAGGAAGACCAACCTGAATGTAGCTTGGAATGATTACAAGAAAGCATTTAACTCCCTGCCACATGACTGGGTAATCAAGTGCCTAGAAATAACAGGAGTCAGTAGAAACATCAGAAGCTTTGTGCAAAGATCAATGGCACAGTGGAAGACACAGATGCTGGTCAATGGTGATAGACTGGGAGAGGTTAATATCAAGAGAGGAATCTTCCAAGAAGACTCACTATCTGCCAGGCTATCCCACCTTCTTTACATGGACAATCTGAAGCTGTATAGAAAAATACCATCTGAAATAGAATCACTGCTCAACACTGTCCAAATATACAGCCAAGATATTGCAGTGTAGTTTGGACTGGACAAATGTGCCACCCTTACCATCAACAGGGGAAAAATAGTGACAATTTAAGGAATAAATATACCCTACAGAAATAATATCAAGAGTCTGGATAAAGAAGATCACTATAAATACCTGGGCATCCTTCATGCTGATAACATCAAGCACATTGAAGTCAAAAAGAAAGTTAGTAGTAAATACTTCATGAGAATGAAGAAGATCTTGAAGTCCAAACATGGTGAAGGAAATATCATCAAGGCAACTAACAGCTGGGCAATTCCAGTCATTAAATACACAGATGGAATAGTGGACTGGACTCAAGCAGAACTAGAAGCCCTGGATAGGAAGATCAGAAAAAATGTGACAATGAATCATACTCTTCATCCACGCAGCAACGTTGACAGACTCTACTTACCAAGGAGTATAGGTAGTCATGGAATGTTGCAAGTACACCAGACAGTTGAAGAAGAAAAAAGGGAATTGGAAGAATATCTGAAGGACAATGAAGATGCACTAAAGCTAGTACACCATGGAGGCTTACTGAACACTAAAGAAACCAAACTGGCCTACAAGAAAGACCAAATGAAGAACAGAAAAGAGACATGGCAAGGCAAAGTATTAAATGGCCAGTACACAAAAAAACTAGTAGGCAAAGCAGATAACACAAGACCCGGCAATGGCTAAGAACAGGAAAGTTGAAGAAAGAGATAGAGGGGCTAATTCTGGGTGCACGAGACCAAGCCTTAAGAACAAATGCATACAAAGCCAGAATTGAGAAGACAGCAACAGACGGCAAATGCTGCCTCTGCAAAGAAGCTGAAGAAACAGTGGACCACCTAGTCAGCTGCTGCAGGAAGATCACGCAGACTGACTACAAACAACGTCATGACAAAGTAGCAAGAATGGTGCATTGGAATATCTGCAAGAAAGACCATTTGCCTGCAAGCAGGAACTGGTAGAACCACAAAAGAGTGTAATAGAAGAGGAAGAAGCTAAAGTGCTCTGGGACTTTAGAATTCAAACAGACAAGCACCTGCCACACAACACCCCAGACTTAACAATTGTTGATAAGAAAGACAAAAAAGTCTGGATAGTGGACACTGCAATACTTGGAGACAGCAGAATAAAAAAGAAAGAACTGGAGAAGATCACAAAATACAAAGACCTGCAAATAGAAGCAGAATGACCGTGGCAAAAGAAAGCAAAGATAGCACCAATAGTAATAGGTGCCTTGGGTGCAATCCCAAAACATCTGGAGTACCACTTGAAGGCCATTGGCACTGACAAACTCACCATCAGTCAGTTGCAAAAGGCAGCTTTACTTGGGACAGTTTATATCCTGAGATGACATCTTTAACACCATTAAGCAACAACATCTGCCTATCCCAGGTCTTTGGGAAGGACTCAATAGGTGGATAAAAATGCCAAATCCAGTTTAAACATCTGGCTGACTCTGCAAACAACAATGATCTCTGAGACTGTAACTATTGTGCTGCAGTGAATGTAGTCTAATCTAGCATCTTCCTTCTCAGATTGTCATTTCTGACCTCCATTGCCCATATTATTTGGGGGGGGGGGGAGGGGAAGGTGCCCAAGAGGAAGGTGGAGCAAGTGAAAGCCATATGGGACCTAATTCCATAAAATGTGCTCTGAAATTTATTCCTGTCAGTGAACAGAATGACACCATTCATCAATTCTCTTGCATGGCCAATGCATAAAAATTATCTGATAATATCTTCTGACACTGGATCTGTAGATGCTTTCATGTTCTGGAACTTCCAATAAAGAAAGTTAATATAATTCTAAAAGAAGCAAAGGTTAACAAGATAAAAATGATTTTATGCCTAAAAGAAGATGGGAAAGGGGAGAAAAATCCTCCTCTCCTGATACATGCCACAGAACTATGAGCACTAATTTAAGTTATTATAGAGGATCAGTGGATTCAGAGATTGGAAAATAATGCTCCCATCAAGCTACTAATGATGATGTACAAGAGTTAAAATGAAATCTTCTCTAACTGACCGTGGGCTGAATGATGTTTGAAAGTTGATGACAAATTAATAGGTTCCAGGATGCCAGGCCAGAGACATTTTTTCCTGCAGAGAGGCCCTTAATTAACTGCCAAATTGCCCATAGCCTAGCTCTTGTTGACCACGTTTGCTAATTATTTACTGAGAAACTGTAACTATTCTACTTTTACTTCATGATACTGAGCCATTTGGCAAAGTTACCCACTATTTTAAAATTACTCTTTTGTTCCCTCCATGAAAATATGTTGCAGAACCATTCATTTCTTTGCATGCATTCCTTCTGGCCATGGGATCTTCTCCTGCTATTCCTTCCCTTATGAATTATACTGTCCTCCCTTCCTTTTTTAAAAATATTTCCTTGTCAAAATTTAAATCCCAAGCTCATTAAGACAAATTCCTATATTTTTCTGTTATTCTGCAGAGAATCGGATCCATGGACTTCTGGGGATGTGCGTGTCAAAATCTGCAGGACGAAGCATTCAGGCTTCACCCCTTCTGAACACCCGTGTGTGATATCACTGCACATTCAAGAGGAGTGAGGTTTGGATCAGGACAGTGTGCATATACACACATCAGCAGTGCCACTGACTGGATCTTTCATTTGTGGATGAGAGTAATGTTATATTAAAACTCAGTTTTTCGTTCCTTTTCAAAGAGTGTTCTCATTTTCTACCCTATTCTTACTCACTCAGCTTGAGAATTTCATTCACATTTCTCTTGGAAGCGCTTTTGAACTAACTGAACTATTTGAGGTGCGACTGCTAGTGTTGTTCTCTGTTACACATCTTTCTCTCACTGTGGGCATCTACTCACATCTCCCAATCTGGAAAAAGTCATGGGAGGAGTTCCTTCATCCTGTCTTCCCACAGGATATAATAATATCCTGACACCAATGAGAAAAAGTACAGTGGTACCTCGAGTTACGAACTTAATCCATTCCGTGACTCTGATCGCAAGTCAAGTTGGTCGCAACTCGAGGCAAATTTCCCCATAAGGTTCAATTTAAATACGGCTAATCCGCCCTCCGAATTTGGTCACACCACGAGGCAAATTTCCCCATAAGGTTCAATGTAAACTTATTTTTGCCAAGCCTGCTCTGCATTTTCTTTGGAGCCACGCTGACAAGCACACCAAAAACCTTCCAAACGCCACAAAACACACCACAAGCCTCACCGAACGTCTCCTTGCTACCGCGATCTTGCCCACAGGAAGCTGCGACCACGTGGCAGCAGGGCAAATGGCCACGGATCCGGTTCATAGCTCGAGGTGGAGTTTGCATGTCAAGGTAAATTTTTGGGGCCGGAGCTGGTCGTATCTCGAAAAATTCGTAAGGAGGGGCATTCGTAATCCGAGGTACCACTGTACACAGTATTTATAGAGATTGATGACACCCTGCATAAAACAATAATAGACATTTAAGACTAATAGATACATAAATAATGGAAAATGCAGCAAACATCAATTATCCTCTGGTAATTTGTTTTGCTTTGTTTTTACTGTGTAAAAGTTAAGGCTCAGTTTTAGATTAGGCAAATTAGATTAGTACTAGGAATTGAATTTGCTTTTTTCCCCCTTTATCATAAAGGGAAAGGGGGTGGCATACATTAAAAATAATTTTTGTCCTGCAGACCTGTGCTGGAGCTGACCATCCATATGTCATCTTTATGAGTTGATTTGTCCACCAATGTAATTTAATTGTGTGTAATCTGATGAGAAAGCATTGGGGAAAGCTAACAATTGGGAAATGAATTGAGCAGATGGACAGAATCACAAGAGGGAACACGGAATGCAAGATTTCTGGAGTGATATTTCAAGTTTCAGCAATTTCTTCCTCACCTGTGTAATATTCTTTCTATGACACTAGAACTATCCTGTATCACCAGGCACAAAGTAAACACTTACTGGTTGTGACTTAACCTAAAGGTCCTTAAAATTAAATATATTAAAATAAGCAAGTTGCTTGCAGTGAATGTTATTTCTCTCCAGTGAGCGTAGAGAATCTGTGAAAGCACCAGTGAAGACTTTTTGGTTATATGATAGTTTCTTGCATCTATGCTATTTTTAAAAAATGTATGAAAAAAAAAGAGAGAGAATTTTAAACAGGCAAGATGGATGGAAGGAAAGAATAAATATTTGCTGTAAGTCTTACCAGTTAAAATCTAACCTAAATTTCAATCTTGTCTGATTTTATCATATTTGCTTCCAAACTGGATATATTTCTATTCCCTGTACATGCCAAAATATCATACGATAGCATTACAGTAAAATAAGCTTTTAAACAGCAGCATAAGATTGGATAAAATAGATCTTCTGACATGCTTACAAATTGCCCCGTACCAAAATAAGTGATGGAACTAAACAGCTATTTTCCCCATTGTAACTTCTTCAGGCAAGTTATGAAAGTATATTAAGTATCCCATCTGTTGATCACCAAGAATTAGTGATCTGTTTTCAGAGCTTATTGGAGAAATTCTTTTCCAGTAGTATAAAGGAATAAATAAACAGAAGATTGCAGCGGATGAATCAAGAGAAACAAAATGTTCCTTTATCCAAAAACTATGCATTCTGTTTTACTTATTCATCAGATTTATATTCCATCTTTTCTGTAGGTTAGGTTCAGAACCACCCCACCCCACCCCAGGATTTTCCATGGTTGAAGGTGGACTTCAGTTTCCCCACTATGCCGCCATACCACCTTGGCTTTACTTACTCTTGGTTAACTGTTCTCTGTAATAGAGTGAATATGATTATTTCCCTGACATGTATGTTCTCCATCTATTACATTAATAGTGACAAGTTGATGACAATATTTAGAGGGACTCTTGTGTATGCATGTGCATGGGTTGCAAGATTTTTTGGGGACTGTTGTGTGGTAAAATCTCTGCTTCTTTACTCTGGATTAGAAATGTTCAGATCCCTAGACACTATTACCCCACTACCAGCCATCTCCTTCTTAACTTTTTGGATGTCAGAGTTCCCTGTGTTGGATAGATCCAATCTTGAAGGATAGAAGTATCAAAAAGACACAGCTGAGATCAGATTTCTTCAACACCATTGGGGCTTTCTCAGAGGAAGACATCTAGGAATCTTATGGTTCTAAAATACCATCGTATGACTGCAGCCTCACAAGTGTTTGCCTTAAACTTTATCTTGGATTCAAAAGCCACATGGCATGGTAACAGTGTTTATAGCAATAATATTATGATCTTCTGTAGTTTCACTTCTATTTACTCACTCTGAAGTTCTCCTGAAGAGTAGGAAGATCAACAAGATATTGTCCGTATTCCGTTCAAAGAAGGAACTGGATTATTGAGAGATGTGGCTTTCCTTTGTTATGCACATGCAAGTCCTCATTAATGCTAATCATGCTCAAAGCTGCGCATCGAAGAATAAACCACAGAATGTTGTAATGTGATGCTGTACGTGAGAAAAATACTAGAAGTTTTAATTAGCACTTTAAAACTTGTTGCAACAAGAACGACTGCATAAATCATGAATACTCTTACTGGGGCAATGTAAACCAAAGTGTTTAGTTTATTTTATTTTTAATTGAGCCACTTGGATAACTGGGTAATTTGTCTTGGGCCTTCTAGGAGGCAGATGGGGAAAGTCAGATTGGTGCTGTGGGTTCCAAACCTTTGTGGCTGAATATCACAGACGTTGCAGCTTTGGAAATGTTGGCCAGCTTTGAAGTAACAGCCTGATGAACTTACCAACTCCCCATATGTTAGAAAGTATTTACCACCAAGGCTATCTATAACAGCTGAGGACCAGGGAGATCTCAGTTCTTGTACATATCTCAGGGGATAAAGGGAAGTTGGCACATAGCATAAGTCTTGGAAGGACAAACATTGGAAATATTCAGGTCATGCCCATTTATTTATATAAGAACCCATTGAAGAGTTAGGGTTGAAGACAAGGGGTGCAAAGACAGTCAGTTGAAGACAATCAGTTGAAGACAAGGGGTGCAAAGCTGTAATGAGATTCTTTCCATTTTGTGGGATGGTAAATCTTGAAGGGTCTCACCCTCATTCCTGCCAGCTCCTTGCTAGGACCAGGTGAGTGTTTTAATTCCCCCAAAAGAGCCCTTATAATACCTTGTCATAACAAGAAAACTAATACTCCCAGGCACATTGCAATACTGGATGGCATTTTTCACCACTGGCAATTGCTATTTTTATGCTTAAACTATTCTCTTTATCCTTCTCCAATGCACAAGGCTGATGAAGCTGGTGATCAATTTGTACATTTTTTCTTTCTTCTTTAATGGTCCAGAATGCAGTAGCAAGACTGTTGGCTGGCATTTAGTAAAAAGAAAAAAATTCACAAGCCTGTTCTCAAATCAGATTACAGATTTAAGGATTCGCCAGTTCCAGATCTGCTTGCTTCAGCCAGTTGCCTCTTACGTGCCTTGAGTCCCTAGCCCTGGCATTAAATATGTAGTCTGATACTGTAATATGTATCCAATTCAGTAAATCAATGGGATTTACTCCCAAATAAACATGTAATGTATTGTAGTGGTTAACTATGTTCCACATTTGATATCCTTTTTTCATAGGCTAAACCTCTGTAGGTATGAATTTCTGTCATAATAGCTTTACAGTTCTATACATTTCTCAAGTTAACGTATGAACCAATTATATTAGCAATAAGTAAATTAACAAATATTAACCAATTTCTCCATGAAAGAAATATACCAAGCACATGGGCCACAATGCCCAGAGAAAAGAAGCAGAAAGAAAGGGAAGGGAAGCAGCAAATTAAACGTTAATTCTTTCCACATGAGATTAAATATTCATAAGGCTTTAAAACTGAGGGGTCATGTCAGTCTAAAAATAAGAAACCAAGCTTTTATTTTACTCGTGACATTTGAATTGGAAGGTTGGTCTACATACTTCTTTTGAGTTGCCTCCAGATCTGTTCATTATCATGCTGTAGAGTTCTTCCTACCTTTTCACACCTGTCTTGTGTCTCAGCATTAGGTTTGGGAGCTGAGATTAACTTCCCAGAATGCCCTTTTATCGTTTAACTATGAAGTTAATTCAAGAGGAAACATTGTTCTGTGTTTATTGGGCTCCTCAAAGAATGTTAATAAAGTTGGAGATCAGATTTCCTGGGCTGATCTTGCAGGAAGCTTGAGGGTTCTCTGACTCACATCCTTTGGTCATGCCCCCTGACGACCCCTTTTTGCTTTCTAGTTACAATATATGTTAATACCATCTTGGGAAGAATATAGTAGATGTAAATGTAATGTTGACTCATACTGCTAAAATATGAAAATTGACATTTTATGAACAATGTTGGCTTTATGAGCTTGGGGCTTAGCGAAGTGAATTATTTTAAGTAGATGGAAAGAATTTTATTTTCCTGATGGTAAGGAATAGATTCAAGATATGTGTTCTTTATCAACTGTTGAATTGTCTTCATGGTCTAAACATGAGCTGATGGAGCAATATGTTTCTATATGGTCCGGATTTAATAAGAAGATTGATTGTATTAATCCTCCACCCCCCAATTTAGTTTATTTTGATCACTGTGATATATGTAGTTTTGATTGTTCTATCACTGATGAATTATTCTTGTTTGTTTGTAATTTTAACAAAGAGAGGCAGTTTGATCTAGTGGTAAGGCACCAGGCTACAAAGCAGGAGGCTGTGAGTTCTAGTCCTGCCTTAGGCATGAAAGCTAAGGTGTCTTTAGGCCAGTCACTCTCTCTCTGTCCAACCCACCTCACAGGGTTGTTGTTGTGGGGAAAATAGGAGGAGGAAGGAGTAGTAGATATATTCACTGCCTTGAGTTATTTTCAAAAATAAGAAAGGTAGGATAAAAAAAAAAAAAGAGGAAGAAGGAGATATTTTTTCCAGGAATGCCATTCTTCCACAGTAGATCTTGCTATGAATTGTATCATGCCAGGCAGAAGCTGGTTGTACCTAATTTGTGTGCCATACATTTCTTATTTTGCCAAGAATTAGTTCCCAGTTTAGATCACTTGATAAGCTTGATCCATGTGCATATAATTTTGTACATCACATTTCTCAGAGAAAAGAAGCACACTCTAAAACATATAAAGAAAATGTACATTAGTCCTAGGCACAGTGTCAGTGATTTCCAATTAACAAATTTTCAAGGGTTGCCATTGTGTTAAAAACATAATTTAATATATGGATCATATCTTTAACCCTGGCCTCTTCCTGACTTTACCAGTAATACTGTTTAAAAGGAGAATGAGACAAGACCCAGGTTTTGCAAACCTCTTCATGTAACTTTTCCAAACTGCTTGTCATTCATGAAGCCTTTAAACCTGTTTTTAAATTATTTATTTTTTTAACAAGGTGATTAATTTTTTATAGCATACTTTTTTCCTATCTTAAGGCAGATCAGCGTCATGCATGAAAAATGGTTTAATCCATGCCTTGATGAAATAAAACATAACTGGAATTCTCTCAGATGCTAAGAGTGTAGCTAGAATACTAGTATTATTAAATTAAATGAAATAAAAATATTAAAATACTATGGGCTGACTATAAAGCCCAAAGGACAGCTCACAGAATTTAAAATTACGATAAAATGTTAATGGACCTATATTAATGTCTTTTGGTTAAATATTGTTACTGATTTTTAATCATAATTTCTTCCCATCTCTAAATTCACCACATTTGCTATATATTCAGGGTTTTTTTCTTCCTTTTTTATATATTTTCCCTTGCCTGCCAGGCACATAGAAATGTATTTGCCATATCTGAAAACCAAAATGATAGCAATGTGTGCACAATTTCCAGATATTGCTGGTCTAGTTCTGCTGGTTAGGGCTGATAGGATTTGAATCCAAAAATGTTCACAGGCCCACAGGTTCTACACCCCTGATATACGGTCTAGAATAGTAGGACTTGCCTTCCAAACTAAGAAGCTAAATTGAATTGATAGTTACAGAGCTGAAAGAGACTGAGATAAAACTGGTCAGATCCTTATGTGACAAGCAACTCACAACTGCAACTGTTTACAACACAGACCAAGCCCCCAAAGTGTGTCTTCCCCCAGAGCAGAATGATTGGGAAGATTGGCAGGAACCACAGAAGAGCGTCTTGTATCAATTCCACCCACGCCTGATGCCTGAGGAAATCATGGAATTATAAAATTAGCATTGGTTATATCAGGCTCAAATTTGGAAGCAAATATTGTCCCTAAGTGATATGGACCAATATCTCAGATCTTCCCCACGTCCTACATCAGAGTTAAATATATTGCAGATTTTAAAGGTAACAGCTACTTAAATCTACCACTGTCCTCTTCTTGACATAAACCTACTCAGCGTAATGACATGTTTGTTTTGCAGCTGGATAGCATTTCAGCCACAAATAGAAGACCACATTAATGCTACTCTCAAATTTATTTATTCATTCATTCATTCATTCATTCATTCATTCATACGGCACATTTATATAGCCGCCCATCTCAACTCTGGGCAGCGTAAAACATTATTTATTTGTTTAACAATTGCTAGTTTCTTTATGTTGGCAGCGGTCGCAGGGAAGTCAGCACATCTGGGCTTTCTTCCTCCACCGATCTTCCACCGATCGCGTCTAGGCAGGTCCAGCACCGGTTCCTGCTCCCCGCGCAGAGTGTCATCAGTGTTTCCACCCACCAAAATGGGAGTACCTATTTATCTACTCGCAGATGGTACACATTTGAACTGCTAGGTTATGTCTCATTACTGGGAAAAAGTAGTCCTTGCATTGAGCACCATCAAAAAACTGGTGATTTGGGTAAGTCGTGGCAAATTCCAGGCAAGGCAAAGCAAAAAAGGAAAAGGGGTAGGTGGGGGTGGGAATCAAGTTTGTTCTGATCTGTCAAATAATCTAGCAGTATCATAATAACTTATCTTCTGAATCCACCCCAGCCAATTACACAGAAGCTAACAATAGCTTCTGAGAGGCCAGGACAATATCCAGAATCTTGCTGTCCTCTGATGGCAGCAAAATTGGAATTAACTGATAGAGTTAGAGTCAGACTGGGGTCATAAACTATTGAACTTGCACCCCTCAACAGAACATGTCAACAAGCTCTGTGGTTAAGTTTGCAAAAGAGTTGAAACAGGGAGATATTGATCAGGTGTGAAGTTAGCTAGCAGAAGAACAGGAGCAGAGATTTAGAGGTGTATTCAGATAAAGCCTAAAATAAAGATGTTCTAAAACTACTAAGTGTCCCAGATACAGAAAACCACCAGTTGTCATGGACACAGACACATATGGTTTGAAAACATGTTAGGATTATGGGATGTTAGCTATTAAGTACGCATGCTCAACTATGTGACCAATCATGTAACCTCTGATTCTGATGCTGTTTTTGAAAAGGTATAAAAGATTTATACTTTCTATTTTCGGGGCTCTCTTCTTGGGAAGGAGTCCTCAATGACTAAGGTGCCTTAATAAATGAGTAACTGAGTTTCTCCAGTCCAGTCTTTCATTGGGTTAAAGGGCTGGGCTGAAAACCACGATTTGTGGCTAACACCTCTGTAAAGGAAGTCATCCACCAGGACAAAACACCATTTCTACCTATGGCCAAAACTGATACCTGCTTATGGAGGCAGATCTGATAGCTTGGTCAGATGGAACATCTGTGTATTTGGATGTGATGAAATAACAAGGCCAAATACTGTAGTATTGCTATTACTTTTACATAATTTTCCTTGGGAAGAAGATCAAGCTGTTACTTAAATATACTTCAATACATTATTCATACTTCCAATGATAATGATAAACAATATGGTGGGGTATCTATCAAAAGCCAGTTTCTAGTGCCATAGAGCTCTGTGAGTTAATATGCCAAGGAATGAAATCTATTCAGCATTATTACTGTGTCACTGCAGGACAAATGTGCTATGCTAATGCAGCTGAATGAAAATCTGATTGTTTCGACAGCAAATAATATTGCTGAAGAATGAAGGCCAATGATATTATAACTCTGAATTTTACATACAGTTGAAAAAAAAATCCCAGCCTTTCTCCTGGTTACTCAGCCTGATGAAGCATCTGAATTTTAACACGACTGGGTGATTTTAAAATTTGCAGGCGTTAAAAGCCAATAACAGAAAAGAAGTAAGAATTGTGTTTTAACTTGCAGTAAACAAGTTTATTGATATTGCAGACATTTGAAAAACTCGGTCCAAATTTGCAACATTTGCCAACTTTTGCAAGAAATTGGCGAGCAATCACACACTTGGATTTATCTAACTTCTAATATACGCATGTTTGTAAGAAATCTCCTCTAATATAACGTATACATGCTATCTATTTGTTTGTTTGATTGTGGTTCACCAGCATACTCATTTTGTTTGCATTTTCCCAGTTGAAACAACTGGACCAGACTGAACTGGCAAGATAGCACCCTTGGCCAGAGTGAAAACTGCGCAGGATTTTTCTCTATTTGATACCTTTTCTCTCCCGCTTTGATATTCTCTCTCTCTTCACTCTGTGTAAGAAATCCTAATTGCCAGCAACCTAAATTGGTTGCAGTGGGATTTTGAAACTAGCGCTCAGATTATATTTAATTAGCTTAAGGGCCATCTGTGGCCCTCAAGACACAGGTTGCTAACCTCACGCCAGATTTAGGAATCCCACTGAATTGAAGTCCCTGAGTTGAATTTTCTGCACCCTGAAAGGATAAAAGAAATCATCTGTTTTAGCAGCAAGGCCATTTGATAGCCACCACCTGTAAGATTGCAGCATTACCCATTTAGTTTTAATAGCAAAGCTCAACCTTGTTGAATCATCCACTTTGAGTCATTGCCTCCATTAATCTGAAAGCCTGGCTTAACTAGAGACCCTCCACCTCTTTGTAGAGAATTAAAAAGATAAGCTGAGGATTTCATATTTGTTTGCCATGTAAATGTCAAAAGAAGTCGGTGGAACATTGCACCATTAATCTCCTTTGAGGGCAGGGGGCAAAATGAATTTTTCAAAGCATGGCTGCATTTTTTCAAGAAGTCCCCCTTCACTTTTAGCATCCTTGTTCTCAGGTTATGAGGAAGTCAGTTACTCTGAAAATTGTGGAAATATAGATTCCTTATATATTCCATGGTGTCTTAGAACTGAGAACCTTGATAGAGCAAGTAATACGTATCCCTCGAAAGCCTGTTAACCAGGGCTGAGAAGAATGGTGTCCATGTGAAGCTGGTAGATTTGTGTGTTGTCCTGTTCCCCTCCCCCCAGATTTTATTTATTTATCCAAACAACTCATATAACACCCCTCCCCATATTATAACTACAGCCTTAGGCAGCTCACAGTGCCATCATCTATGGATAGAGGATGGGCTATAACCCCATTACTAACAGTCTGTGTTGTCCACAGGATCAAAAGAGACATGTAAAAAAGGGGCGGGCCTTTGATTGCATGGTTGCAGCCACCATCTTGACTTTTTTGACTTCCCCCCATGGATACCCCTGCTAGCTGTTTCATTAATGCCCACATTTTACAGCTTCACAAGCGATGTGTTGGGTTGGATTCCACCAGCGCCAAAGACATCAGACTTCGACTCTAAAATTGATGCTTCTACAGGAAGAGCTCATAAGGACCGAAATAGGAGGGAATCAGTAGCTCTCTAAACCCTACTGTGTGCCACCCATCTCAAAGAAAGACAGAAACAGAATTTATTTATGATTGAGATTTTATTCAGAAATGTCTTTCCTTCACTTTAAAATTTCAATAAAATATTATATATATATATATAAAAAAGAAATGTCTTTCCTTCATTTACCCCCCCACCCCCCCAGCTAAGGTGATTGTATCCTTTGTGAGCTAACCCTTCAGAACAGCTTTCCTTAAGCACTTGAAGGTTATGGAGAAGGGGCCATCTTACTCATTTTTTAAATTTGTTGGCTTCTTTGTTAGATATATCTCCCACCTTCAGGGCTCAAACTGATTTCCCTAACAATCTGTCTTCATTTTATCTCGGAAACAACCTTGTGAGGTAGGCTGAGCTAAGAGTGCCAGGTTTCTTGGTGAACTTCCATGGTTGAAGGTCTCTCTAGACCTGGTCTGACACCTTCACTACTGGATTTTCTCACTAAGCAGCTAAGATGACAATTAGGGAGGCCCACATATTGTTAAGCACACTGCTTAATAATAGCAACCTGAATTCCTGTCAATTTTTAGGGGGAAAAAAACAGCAACAAAAAGATAATATTAAATTTTAAATATTAAATTAAATAAATATTAAATTTCCCAAACTTCTAAAAAGTAAAATAATAATGATAATGATAATGATAATAATAATGTTCTTTTAAAAAAAACAGGTTTCAATACACAACCCTGTCACTTCTGGTATCATGTGGGGAAAAAGGGCCCTGTTGATTTACCCAACCATTGAGAGCTTATATGGAGAACTTACACGTGGTGTCTTTCCCATCCTACATAGATAGACTATTATTATTATGGTTGGTCGCACAGTCATCCAGAAGTTTAGACTGGATTTGGCATGTTTATCCATCTATTGAGTCCTTCTGAAGGACCTGGGATAGGCAGATGTTGTTGTTTGATGGTGTTAAAGGTTGCAGGATGTAAGCCAGTGTTGTCCAAACTTGGCCACTTTAAGATGAGTGGACTTCAACTCCCGGAATTCCCCAGCCAGCTGGCTGGGGAATTCTGGGAGTTGAAGTCCACTCATCTTAAAGTGGCCAAGTTTGGACAACACTGATGTAAGCTGTTCTAAGTAAAGCTGTCTTTTGTAATTGACTGATGGTGTTATTACTGTTGTTGTATTTTTATCCCACCTTTTATCTCTCTCTCTCTCTCTCTCTCTCTCTCTCAGCTGTGAACATAATTCTCCTGCTGCATTTTTTTTTTTTTTTTTGCCACAACAAAAACCCTGTGAGGTGGGTTGGGTTGAGAGACAATGACTGGTCCAAAGTCACCCAGCCAGCTTTCATGCCCAAGGCGGGACTAGAACTCACAGTCTCCTGGTTTCTAGACCAGTCCTTTAACCACTACACCAGACTGGTTCTCTTTCTTACACCAAACTGTTTTCATTCTTCCATGTAGCAAAATTGATTTCCTTTGCATGTTTTAAAAATTTCTTCATCTTGGCTCCAGAATGTAAAAGATTACTGAATACAGTAGCAATATCTGATGCTGCTTCAGTTGTGAGTTTCCTTGCCACAAGGAATCCCTCTAAAGTAAAGAATATTTGGTACTGGGAGACTAAAAGACAGTAATTTTCAAAAAGAAATGGCAATTGAGTTTCAGAAAGACTTATGTAAGAGTGATGGCTCAGCTGCTCTTGTGTTTTGAGAGGGAAACATGCAAAGCATGTACAAGAGGACAAATTAGGTCACACCAAGGAGAAAAGAAGGGCATTACGAGAAGAAAAATTAAGGTTTTATTTTCTCCATTTGCTACTCATCCCTCTCAAGTGATATATACTTTGCATCAACATGATATACTTATGTACTTATATACCTTCCATCAGCATGTCAGAGGCAGAGATCTGGGGAACTGGGAGAATGACCAAGTGTTCCCATATCCATTAAAGCAGCAATAAATCCAGAATTATCATAATATTATGTCTGAAGACATAAACCTTAGATTTCCAGATGTTTACTCAATCTGATAAATAAAATTAAAGATTTGATAGAACATGAATTAGATCTTTTCCCCAGCTGAACTTTCGGTGTAGGATTAGGTAACAGCAAGTTTTAGTTTATGAGCCTATTTAAGTAGGAGAAATCAAAGATGGTATTGATAGTATGTGGAACAATAAAACTTTGGGGCTGCATGGTTTTCCTCTAGAATTTTATAAAAACACACCATTTTTTCCTTGTTTTATCTGAATGTGTTTAGATCTAATACCAGCTTCTCCAAATAGTTTCCATCACTGTAATTCATAAAATGCTTAAAGATCATAGACGATGTGCAAATAATGGGCTTATTTTATTAATATATACAGACTTTAAATATTATCTAGCATTCTTGCTCACTGACATGAGATGAGACTAGCATGGTTGATATATTCTGGTTAAATAGGACTTACTTGTAATAGACAAGAGACTGAAAATTTGACATTATTACTAAGTCTTATTTATTTAAATACTGTTAAGGTGAATCCAATTGTAATGGGTTTGTTTAAAGCAGAGAAGAACTTTGATAAAAGATGTACTGAAATAAAAAGCTAAAATCTTCAAGGAGAGCTCATCTTGGAGGCTTTATGGATAACTCCATGAAATTCTCTGGGCAACACTAAAATTTGCCACTATTTCCTTCCGTAATGATTTTTTTACTTCCCTATGTTCCTGAGATTTCCTTGTGGTCTCCCATCCATTTAGGAGCCAGCTGTACTCTCTATAGCTTTTTCAAGTTCAGCCAAGCTCAGCTAGGTACTGCCCCCTGCTTTAACTAAATTAATTTATCTGTATTGTTAGAAATAGGAGCTGATTAGAATAGATGGGCCTCACTTAAATTGAACATCTGGGATAAAATTAATACCTTAAAATGAATATTTTGGCAAGGGTAATTTAGATCGTATGTAGCATTTCTTTATATATGCCTAAACTGATTTTTTTTTCAATTATCCTCCTCATTTTTTTCATTCAGGAAACGTTAATGGCCAAAGAAGGAAGTTTTAGTCTTCCAGATATAAGGTTATACCACAAGACATTTTTCTACTTGCCCTCATGGGTCATCTTAGAACTGGTATATTTGGCTCTCTGAACAAGTTGGAAAAATGTTCCTCTGCTATTAGATTAGTAGTTAGGGAACTCTGCCATGTGATAGCATGTCAAATGTGGTTTGATTCTTATGGTTACATTAAATCAGTGTTTCTCAACCTTGGCAATTTGAAGATGTGTGGACTTGCTGGCTGGGGAATTCTGGGAGTTGAAGTCCACACATCTTCAAATTGCCAAGGTTGAGAAACACTGCATTAAATTATCATCATGGGAATTCAAGCTTAAAAATTGCAACACACTCCTTTTGGTGGGGCACCTACCTATATCAGGAATGTATACTGTAGAATAAATCAATGAAGAGGATCAGATTTTTAATTTTTTTTTCTATTTTTGGTGTTTCAATGTAACTATCATTTATCAAAAAGTGCAGAGAGGCACTATCTTCAATCAGAACATCTTTTGACACCCAGATATGGGCTGGCAGCAGTAAATGTTGGAGAACACCCCCTAGAAGAAGAGGATTTAACATGTTCTTTAAAAAGTAATAAGCGTATAATCATTATTTATAAATGTTTGATAGAATACATTAAATTTGATGCTCAAGAGAGTAGGGTGCATGGAATAAGGTTTTGGAACGTCTGCTACGTGAATGACAATAGAAGGTCATGTTGGCATCTGAATGTCACATTTTTATTAATTTAAAATTACAATGAATGTAATGCATTAATTCACTGTCTGCTTTTCAGTAAGATGCAACGTACAAATATTTTGAGTAAGCAAATAACGTTCATTCAACATGTTATTTTGCACTGAAACTGATGGTTTTGTGTAATTACTGGAGTTATAGTGCTCAAAATGCAGCATTCAGCTATGGGATGTGGTCATTCGCTGTTGTGGTTCCCATCTTATGATCTTATTTCACATATTAATCTCTTTTTCTTTCCTTTTTTTTCTTGTAAGATTCCCTGTGTTTTGTTAGCACTGACCGTCTTTTGATCTTTGTACTAACAGAAAGACAAGAGAAATGGATATTCTGTGTTTTTAGGATTGCAAAAAGGCTGGAAGGTGACTAATTTTTCAACAGTCATATAACGGCCTGATTATCACCTCTCTTCCTACATTTGAACAAACATTTGCTTTCCAAGAATCACATTTAGAGGATTATTTGGAAATTTGGACTACATTTACACTCTATATGCTTCATTTCCCCTTACTATTAAGTAAACTAATTTAAATGTTAGTAATTTAATTGTGTTATGTCCCATGAATTTTTCTGTACAGTACATACAGGATGCATGTTTTAATTAGCTTTTTTCTTTCTTTTCCCTCCCTCTCTCTCTCTTTGCATATAATAATTAAAAAAAAACCCTAGTTTGTGAAAGTTACAGCATGCACATTTTTCTTAAATAAGTTCATAAGGGGAAAATATTTTTTTTAATATCTTTAACAACAAAATTGCCAAAATTACATTGAGAAACAGCACCATGACTCTAAACTGTTCTACTGTAAGTGTACACAAGGACTTTGTTTTAACCCCAACAAAATTATCAAGTTCATCCAATCTGGCCACATGATTTGCCACTCCTGATTACAAATCCCCAACTATTAAATCTATCTATATCCATCCATCCATCCATCCATCCATCCATCCATCCATCCATCCATCCAGGGAAGCAGCCAAAGGTCATAACAGAGCACATACTTTGAATTTCTAAAATTTAGTTGATCCCTTGGATTTGCCTCTGTCCATGGCTACTTTCCATTCTGAAGACTTATTCTATCCAGCTGCATCACTGTTAGACTTGATGGTGAGCCATTTAAACAATGGACTGCAAGAAGATAAGGTGGGGGAAAGGGCCCATTTTGCTTCTGTCGCTCTGCATGCTTAATTATCCTCCAACATACAAGAGCATATGGTGCATCTAACCAAGACACAAACATCTGGTATGGACCATACAGATAAGTCAGCATGATTTCATTAGATCCTAGAGTTGGAATGGGCCATTTAAACCATCAAGTGCAACTTCTGGTTCAACCCAGGAGCCAAGTCAGAGCATCCCAGAGAGATGATTGCCTAGTCTGCACCTGAACACATCTAATGAAAGGAAGCCTATCATCTGAGTAACTGGTTCCACTAGCAAACTGCTCTTAGCACTGGGGACTTTTTCTAATGCCCAATGGAAAGTGCCTTTCTGCAACTCCATAAATCTATTATTCTATATCCTACACTGAACAAGAAACAAGAGATCTTAAACTTTCTTCAGTGTGACATCATGTCAGGAATTTGAAGAATTCTGTCATGGTCCCATTCAGTTAACTTTCCTCGAGGCAAAACATATCCAGCTCCCTCATTCTGTTTTCATAAGCCTTAAATTTTCTAGTTCCCTGATCATCCTGATGAATCCTTCATAAGCTATGGTGCCTGCATCTGGACATAGTATTCAAGGTGAGGTCTGACCAAACAGAATATAGTGGAATAATGACTTCCAATGATTTGGAATTTACACTTCTGTAGATGCAACCTCCAAATGCAATGAGCATGAAACTGAGCAAACTCAGGGAGGCAGTGAAGGACAGGAAGGCCTGGAGCAGTATGGTTCATGGGGTCACGAAGAGTCGGACATGACTTAATGACTGAACAACAACAAGATGCAACCTAAAATTTCATTTGCCTTTTCTTGCAACTATATCACCCTGTTGGATCACATTCAGTTTGCAATCAACTGGATTTCTGTAATGTACTCTACATGGGGCTGCCCTTGAAGAGTATCTGGAAGCTTCAGCTGGTGCAAAATGCAGCGACACGAGCAGTTATTGTGCCCCTAGGGCGGTACATATTACACCTCTGCTCTGCAAGCTACACTGGTTGCCAGTTTGCTTCTGGGTCCAATTCAAGGTGCTGGTTTTGACCTTTAAAGACCTTCATGGCACGGGGCTGAGTTACCTGAGGGACCGCCTCCCCCTGATTATATCTGCCCATCCTATCAGATCTGGCAGAAAAGGCATGCTGTGGATCCCGTCTTCTAGAGAATTCCATCTGGTGGGTCCCAGGAGGCAGGCCTTCTCTGCTGTGGTGCCCACTTTGTGGAGTCTTCTCCCCCCAGAAGTGAGATTAGCTCCATTCCTCTTAACATTCTGCAAGTCCCTCATGACCTGGCTATGTGATCAGGCCTGGGGCTCTCAGGGGACCGGGGAGATTTTGTGATGGCTCCCTGATTAATTTTATCCCCTCCTTTTTTGTGTATTTTTACAGTTTTTTATGTGTAATTGTTTTTATGAATTTATTTTTTTTTCATTCTTGTACACCGCCCAGAGTCACCTTGTGTGAGATGGGTGGCTATGTAAATATGATAAATAAAATAAATAAAATAACTACTAGTCCAAGATCTTCTTCACAAATAGTATTACCAAGCCATGTATTTTCTATCCTGTACCTCCACATTTGACATTTGCTTCATAAGTGATGAACTTTGGACTTGTCTCTGTTACATTTCATTCTTTAAGTTTCAGCCTACTCCTGTAATAGATCAGCATAATTTTGAATTATACTTACATCTTTTAGGGTATTATCTCTTCTACTTAATATTGTCTTGTCTATACATATAATAAGCACTCGTTCCACCTCTTCAACCAAGTCATCAATAAAAATATTGTACAATAGAGAGCGTCATCAATAAAAATATTGTACAATAGAGAACGTCATCAATAAAAATATTGTACAATAGAGAACTTAGGACTGATCTTTCTTGAAAACCCTCTCCAATTAACATTAATGAGTTCTCCATTGTAAACAATTGTATCTGGATCTAAAGATTCTCAATATTCCATTAGATATAGCCTTCATCTGATTCAAGAATTTTCTATGTGAAACCAGGATTAGATTGTGCAGAAGGTAGCATATTAGCATTTTCTTTTCATACTACTTGATTTGCACTTCCCCTCCATTCTGTGAAAAATTCATACCAATTAAAATCTAATAGAATTCACACTCATTTCAGCTATGGGAAGTTAGCATACCATTTATATAACAGTGTTATGTCTCGCATACCAAAATCAGGCCATTCAATTATTGTTGGGTTGGTGGGTTTTGATTTGAGATGCTCCCTTACATGGTGTGTTATGCTATGTTGAAAAAGTGGGTGGGTTTGTGAAAGGCAGGAGGATGGTAAATGGATGAAGGGAGGAAATAGAAAAATATAGAGATAATTTACATGCATAATAAATAATACTAATCTTACAAACTGATAAATATGTTTATAAGAAAGAGTCTGACACTATTACTTCTCATTCACTGTACACCGAGGGACTGTATTTTATACAGTATCCAGTTTTTTTACTCTCACAATTCAAGATGATACATATACAAATGCAGTTCTCTCATTTTTCTTTCTCCACAGCAACTGTCCGTGGTGGTAGGATGGGCTGAGAAATCACCCAAGGAGTTCTGTAATTGAATGGGAACTCAAACCAGTTCCAAGTCCAACACCTTAATGTAACCATTACTTGGGTACATTGGTTAAAAGTCACTTCCCCACCCCTCAAAAAATCATGTAAGCTATAATGCATGTCATTCCAAAGTCCAAGTTTACTGTGGTGGTGGTGATTCTTCTTGGCATTTTTCCTGCTTAGTTGAAGGCCTACTGGTTTTTGCACTGCACTTGCTTAGTTCACATAGCAAAGTCATTGAGACATGATGTGATGAAGGGTTTTGTTCATCAACTGTTTTGTTACAGAGCCTGACCCTGATCTGGGTTGAGAGGGAAAGACAGGCCCCAGGTCACCCAACTGTTTTTTGTGTCTGAGGGAGTTTTCCTGAGTTTTCCATTCTAGTCCACATTGTAGCCACTATACAATGCTGGCTCTCGTCCAAGTATACTGTGGTACATATAGGAAACCCTTCCGCAAGGAGTGAAAGAGCTCCACGCCTATGCAACAGCGCATATCGGGAGCTCTTTCCCATGTTCTTCAAGTATAAATACAGTACAGTAACATTTTTGCTAAGGGGATCAGGGGAAAGATGGGGATGAAACACCCACACCATGCCAAGCTCTTGTTGAAGTTGCAGCTATGACCATTTTAAAGGCAACTTTTCATTCATCTTACAGTGAAGTGAACCAGCTGGACACTGCCTTTTCCTATAAACCACATGACACATGGCCAATGAGAACACTGGAACATTGAAGGGTGGGGTGTCTTTTGTTGCTCTACTGCTCTGATTGGCTGTAAGTCGAGCTCAACTTCTGGTGACTACTTAGACACCCAGTTTTCTTGGCAACAGTATGAAAGTGGTTTTCCACTGCTCTCTTTCAAAGTTCTCTGACTGTCCAATCTATTCTAAAACCCTGGGATTTGTTTGTGATCGTCCATCCAACTATTAAACAGCCCTGAGTATGCTTAGCTTGTCTAAGATCAGCCAAGGTCAGCTAACCTGTTCCACAATGCAATACTTCCTCCTGCAATGGAGTAGTTGAGGAGCCCCCTAGAAGCAGAGATAAAACTCGTACAACCTTTATATGTTAGAGAGGTGGGCTGAAAACAGGATGAAATTTAACACAGATCTTCTTCTTGTTGAGGAAACAAACATCAATGTACAGGTATAGGATAAAGGGACACCTGACTTGGAAATACACTTAGGAGAAAGACCTCAGAAAATTCGTTGATACAAATCTCAGTCAGAGTAATTCAACAGGGTGATTTGGCTACCAGAAGGAAAATTCAGTTTGGCTGCAATCAGTGCACATTTCAAAGCATAGAAAATAACCTTTCCTGTAATTCTGCCCCTTGAATATTGTGAGCATCCTACTTTAAGAAGGATTCAGACCAAGTGAAACAAACTGAGAAGAAAAGAGGCCTGCTAAGAAATGGAGACTTCACTGGAGCTATACCTTACCGCTGAGCCTCACACTGACATTTGTTATCAAATCATCTCAAATTCATGGATGGACTGAATAATTCAGAAAAAAAAAAAAAGAGAGAGGAAAACTCTGAGTCACAGTTTTTGAACAGAGATAATAAAAATAAATGATCAACTTCAGATGGACATGGAACAGTTGTTATCAGCTTTGGAACATCAGGTGCTGTCTAGAAGGGAGGGGCACAGCTGAGTGAACCAGTATTCCAGCCCTTTCTAGGAATGCAATAATGTCCAACATCTGCAAGGGCAAGAGGTGGGGGCAAGATGTTTGCTCCACCATGGTGTGGTATTCACTTCAGAGTGATTCAAGCATTAGCATCTATTTCCAAAGAACTTGTTTGATATGTCAGCCAGGAGGAAGATGAATTGAGCAGGGAGTTAAACAAATGGGTGAGGTGAGCAGAGAGAGACTTCACTAGAAAAACAAGAATACTGTGGTTCAGGCCCCCAATAATTTAGCTAAAGGATATCCGATCATCAGAGGGACTTTTAGCCAATATTTTTGCTAAATTCTTTCATTCAAATCCTGTACGGTTTGTATAGAATAAGGGCAATTTCAACATTCTAACTCTTCTAATGCCCTATATAATCCATTTTTAGGGGGACACAGAGCATTTTGAGGGTACTTAGTTTTTTATAAGCTAGAACCAGTTGGACATAAAATTCCTGAGATTATTATTTATGACATGATAGTAGATGATATTTGCCCCTCTTCTCTCCTCTTTTTTCCATGAACACTGGCTTTGTTGCTGAATTACAGATTCATTTAAACTGAAGTTCTCAGTTTTATGTGAAAAAAAGAACTTTGATTTAATGTTAGTATTCTGCTCATAATATTAAACCAGGATCAGTTGCATAAATATTCCAAACTGGTTTGTAATGAGGGCAATTGTCCAACATGATATGGAAATGCTGTTATCTATTATAATGTTCCTTCACTTTCAAATGTGATTACTAGTTTTATATAAACTATTGGCATTGTTGCTTCTGTTATTTTGATAAATGGAGAATACAGTCTACCACTTTGCTCCCTTTTCTGTTGATTGGGAAATTGAGGTCAACTTTTTATAAGAATACTGAAAGCCTGCAGTTCCTTTGCTATAATCTGCATATTCACACTGGTTGAAATATGGAAAGTAAAGAGAAAATGAGCTTGCAACAGACCATAAGTGACTGGGACAGCATCTGTGGGCTATTAAATAAATTAGAGGAAAAAATCTGATATTGGTGGAGAAACATGGATCTCAATACCAGCCTGTGAATAAAATTCTGCAGCTATCACTCTCCAGCCTTTGAGTTCCAGGGTCAAGAGGTGAAAACAGAGCAGATTGGAGGAATGGTATGGATAGATCACAGGGAACTTGGGACCTCTGGAATCCAAAGCCTTACCAACCTTCAACTCTGTCATCGAAATTGGACCTGGAACAGAATTAGAAGAATGCCCTTCCCCTTTCCATTTCAGGAATTAAGGGGGAAAGGGAGTGGAAAGAAAAATGCTGGTCCTTCCTCATTTCAGCCTTTCTGGTCTATTGCAAGAGTTTGTTGAGGCTCAACATGAGAGTTCTCCAAAGAGAGTAATTGCTCTGCCAATAAGACAGTGATTCACTGCTGACACTTTTCTTTGCCTCTTGCCAGTTATTTAAATAAAAGAGGTCTTAAAAACAGGGTGTATCTCTATGATGTTCTGTTTCCAAAGAAGCAGCTTGTCTTTCTGGCTGCTGAATTTGGCCAACGTATCTGCCAAAGACTGAATCAGCTTACTTAAACAGATATATAAATGTGGTTGTTAAGAAACAGCTAATCTGCTTATTCCAGATAAACAGAAAGGGACCATTAGGGAGGTCATGGTCCTGTGGACCATGTTTGGAATACATTATCTTAAACCAGCGCAATCTCCAAGCAGAGAACCAGAAGAAATTCATTTTGTT
The DNA here is from genome assembly GCA_030867105.1 of Liasis olivaceus. NCBI lineage: Eukaryota > Metazoa > Chordata > Lepidosauria > Squamata > Pythonidae > Liasis > Liasis olivaceus. Next base: position 12,801,615 of record CM061351.1, on the reverse strand, counting down.
GCCTTTTTAAATGACCTCTTTTAATTTGCACTTTCTGAATTAGTAATCAGATTAGAATACTGTCAGCCTTCAGTTTATACACCTCTGAATTTTGAGATGCAAGTTTTGACAATGCACTGAACCTCAGATTGGATGCATTAGGGAAACTACACTAATAATATATTTCCTGGGAAGGGTTTAAGATGTATGTGTGGACATCTACTCCCAGAATTCCCCAGTTAGCATGGTGGCTGGGGAATTCTGGGAGTGGAAGTCCACACATCTTAAAGTTGCCAAGTTTGAAAAACACTGTAATAGAGGAAGCTGCATGTAAACATTAAAAACATTTTCTGGCCTTTTTGCATTGCACTGGATGAACATGACTCCGAAATGCATTTATCTGTCAATCCTTCAATACAGATGATTAGTGATGAAACTGATGAATTCCAAAGAACACTTCACAAGCATCCCTATTCTAAGTATCTCCCAAATGATGACAGAAATGTCCAGGAAACTGAAGGATAGCATCTGGGTGCTATTACTGCTTCAGTCATCTTTCCAAGATATCTATGAATCAGAATTTGCAGGGCCATGTCACCAAACGTCTGAGCAAACAAGATGATGTTACACTGTAGCTGATGATACAACTTTGTCCAACAGTGGTAAACAAAATAGAGCAGGCCAGTGCAGCAAGTCAAAGATCATGCAAGCAAATATGATGCCATTATGTAATGCGATGTCATCCTAGCCTTGAAACTCAGAACATGCAAGGGAGACAAAGGGAAACTGAGAGGAAATCCTCAGCATGGGGTGGGGATGGAGGTTAGGTGAATGCTCAAAAATTGCTCAACTAGAAAGTGCTTTTTATTGAAGCCAGAAAAAGGAATAATAATAATAATAATAATAATAATAATAATAATAATAATGCTTACGTTTTGATTTGCATCATTAGAACACTTCTACTTAAGGGCCATTTATAGTGGAAAGGTCTACCGGTAGATGGAAATCCTGGAACCTCGTTTTGTTATCATTTCCTGAAGTTAAAAAGAGTCTGAGAAATATATCAGAAGGGGGGGAAGTAACTTTTTCAGTCTGAAATGCATGTAGGTCTGGGTGTTCTTGTGAGTGAAATATATCATCTTCATAAAACTGATCTGGCATGGTAACCGACCCGATTTTATATAACACAGCCAAAAACAATTACATTTCCCAATGTATTTATTGTCAGGACATTGCTTTCAGTTCATGACTAGCATCTTTAAAATACAAATTGCTTATATAAACCAAGACTTTGTCTGCAACAGCATTATGTCATCACCACTACTTTGACCACCCATTCCCCAAGACTGAATATATATATATATATATATATATATATATCACTATACATTTCATGAAAGACTGGTCTTACGCCAGTCAGAAAATAAAGTTATGGGGGCAAGTAAATGATTTCCAAAGATTAGTATAGAATATTACCTAACAGAGTGTACTTAGAGACTTTATCTATGTCCAGCATGGTCAAATTGTGTCAGCTCCACTAGGTAGACCAGACCAAGATATCAACTCCATGGGAAGGCTAAAACTATTTTTATTGAGATTGGTTTTAAAAAGAATCTTGCATGTCTGATTATGCTGTGTCTCCTCCCCTTTCTTATACCCTTGTGAATTAGGGAGGTGTCATCTAAGCTGCTTACAAACTCTGCCTGTTGCAGGCTTATATTTTCCCTCATCACTTTAATAACAGAGCTCACACATCTCCATCAAGGTCATCTTCCTTACTCTCTACAAGTAGTGAGTAGGAAGATCCTTACTCCAGCATTGCTCACCAGTTGACTTATGGAGATAAGAGAATAGGGCAATAATTTTGGGAAGTAATTACTACGTACAACTAATTGTACAAACTAGTTGTCATCATTCACAAAACCTACCACCACTGTCAGGTCTTCTGTTTGGATCCCAGGTGTTTTTCTTCTTGGACCTTTTTAGGAAGTCAGAAAGTTGATTGAAGATACTGCCTCAGTAAACAGAAATGTGTGGTGAATGCCAACATATTGAAATACCTCTTTATTTTAACATATTGAAATGATGGGCCCATTTTGGGGTGGGAAGGGTGGAACCACTGCTAATCTTTGAAAAAGCTTCTGTTTCTTCATTCTGGTAAATTTAGAGGGCAAATGTAAGGAGGCTGCAATTCCATAGGGGAATACTTCTGAATAGATATGCATATGATTGTATGTAACCTTCCCACTTATTTTCATGGATGTGTTTATGAAACTCTGGCATTAGGTTTTTAAATTAGCCTCCTAAATTCTGGCAGTCAGGATCTGCAAGAGCTGATTTGCTATTTTCAAACTGGTATAATTTTCATAGTTTGCGAGAATTGCTGTTGTATGTAATTGTTAAACACCGGCAATGCAATCAGCTTAATAAACAGCATTCCCTATTCAAAACTATATGTCTTACTTAATGCACATTGCTACTGATTCCAAAGCACAAATCTATTTAATCTCAGCTGTATCCTTGTAGTACTATACAATGGGCTAAAATGCACCATTTGCAAAGAAGTCACTCTTTTCATGGAGTGGTGGTGACTATTTTCACACCTGTCACTTGTTTAGGACACAGAGAATATGCAGTGCACAGAAGTATGCCCGTGCCTATTTAGCATCATCCTAGCAAAAATATGTTATATGAACTTTGGCTAGCAATGAAGCAGAACATAGATAGGAAGCTGAACAATAATCACAGGCTGGCCTTTCCAGTTGCTATGGTGTGCTGACTAACGGACTTAAAATCACACTGGAACCAGTTACATCAGATAACAGGCAAACATCCTTTGGTCCTGTGGTGTTTGAGAATTCAGGAATAATGAGGTTAAGGTAACAGATGACTAAAGAGAAAATCACGGCTATCCTCAAATGCCATAAATAAACTAAATATGTAGGGTCTGATCATTTCGAGGAAACAGGCTGAACTGACTTTCCAAGGTTTTATCTAGGCAGTCGGATAAACTTGTCCTAGCTGAGAGTCAAATCTTCTGAAAACCATCTAGACATTGCTGTTTTTTTTTTTCCCCCTTTGAAAGAGGCACATTGACTGCAGGGCATGGGTGGGGAAGTTAACCCCTTCTCCATTTCTCCTAATATTTAGATAGGCCATCTTGGAAGGCAGGTATGGACAATCTGCAGCCTATGGATCACTTCCTTTCTGGAATTGCATTTATTTATTTATTTATTTATTTATTTATTTATTTATTTATTTATCAAAGTTAGATACGCCCATCTCACAAAAAGTGATTTTCCCTTATCATTTCCCTTCCAGATTGCTCCACTGAATTATGGGTGTGTGATCATCTTCCTTTAAGAAAATAATAAAATAGTTGCATCTTTAGGGCATCTTCTTCCCTCCTTTCTGTTAGATGTGTTTCCAGAGCCTTATAGTGAATTCAGACCAGACTGGACTTACTGCTTTTCAGCCTGGTTCTCCTTCCTTTCTTCCAATTGCTTTTACTTTTCAGGAGTACCAGCATCAGTGATAGTATGAGATTTGAGGGCTCTTATTGGTAAGAAACTTCCTCTAAAGATTTTCACTGATAAAAACCACAAGAATCTGAAACTCTTTGGATCCTCTGGAGAATGCAACCATTCTTATTATTGTGGAGATAGCTGAGCAGTTAGTTCATATTTTGGTAGTATCTCATTTGGAATAGCCTCTTCGTTTGCTGGCAGGCCTTCCTGACTCTGCTCTTGGTCCCTTGGTTTGACTTCAGGATAGTGTGGCCTTTGTGATTCTGCACCTTCTCTAATTTACCCTGTAAGAGAAAAATGAACCCAGAGGAATTTGGGGGATTCGTGAGGAATTTAGTCATAATAAAGAACTTTAGCTCTGGCCAAACAAGTTAGCTGAAACAGCACAAGATAGATAAGCAAACGGTCACTATGCTTATGTGGGTACAAGGATGTAGTTTGGGTGTGGTGGAATTGCACACCGTGCTGCGAAAGAGCTCCTATAGATAACAGGATAAACCCTATCGTAGGGTGCTATGGAAATGCCACTATTATGATATGCATGCACAAAGATAAATGTTTGGGGCATTTCCACTTGCTTAGGAACGTGTAAATGACCAAACATGGATTATCCAATGTGACTGCACTGTTTGAAAGGACTTATGTGAAATTGACTGTATAAACTGTTTGTATGTATATTTGGGGTCTTTCACCAGGGAATATTACTTAACGCGTTCTTGCATGCCTGACGCTACAGACTCTTAATAATGTCTTGGAGGCTTCTTAATCCATGTCCTGACTGAGTAGAGGAACGGACCTAAACCTCGCCCCCCTAGATGGCAGAAAAGGGAGAAGGGTGTTGGGGCTTTTTTTCAGGGTATTTCTCCAATAACCCCTGTTTCTTCCTTTTGCAAATCTCTACATTGCCTGTGTCTTGGGTAATGCTATTAGTTCAACATGCAGGTGCTGACATTCTACGTTGTGCATACAGGAAAACCCTATTATTTGAATATCTGATCACAAATCATGTTGCTATGTGCAATCAGAGACACTTAGTTTTTCCATGTATCAAAATAGCCACACTACAGTTTAGAAATTTCTCCTTATTAACTCCTATTCTTTGGAAGAGACTCTTTTATGCTGTGTTTGGAGTCCAATCTCTTGAGGTTCAGAAAGGCCCTTAAATTATATTTTTAGGACCTTTATAAACTTAAAAGAATTATTCTTATTGGTTGCAGGACCTGATACCAGTATAAATTATAGCAGTGCTTAGGATACATAATAGTATATACAACAGATAGATAGATGATATAGATGATAGGGAGATAGATAGATAGATAGATAGATAGATAGCATTGTGACTTTTATTGCTATCTGTACTTCCAATGAAGTGATATATCAGATAAAAATACCACTACTATCAGTTGTCTTGAACCTATAATATACTTAATGAAAATGGTCTCTTTTAAAAATCTAAATAAATTCTACATTTCAAAAAAAAAGTGGAGGAAGTCCCCCACCCTCACTTCTGGTTCTACCCTTTCTGATGATATCACCATTCAGTGGTATGCACCATGTAGCCCAGTGTTCCTCAACCTTGTCAACTTTAAGATGTGTGGACTTCAACTCCCAGAATTCCCCAGCCAGCAAGGCTGTCTGGGGAATTCTGGAAGTTGAAGTCCACACATCTTAAAGTTGACAAGGTTGAGGAACACTGATGTAGCCTATGGTAGCTGGAAAAAAAATGTAGGAAAGTAACAAAAAGCAATGCCTCTGGTGACACAACAGTTGGATGGACTTGTTTGAGGGTATTGTCATCAGTAGATGAAGTACAGGAAAAGGAAATCCAGAATGATCAGAAACATATGCTTCTGCTTTCCTGTAGATAGAAAAGGCAGCATCATTAAAACATGGGTAAGGAAGCCAATGGACTTTGAAGATGCAGAATAGGAAGAGTATTATCACTTTTGAACTTTGGTGTTGGAGAAGACTCCTGAGAATACCATGGACAGCCAAGAAAATAAACCAATGGATCATGAAAGAAATCAACTCAGAGTTCTCACTTGGGGCACATGTGATCATGCTCAAATTAGCCTACTTCAGACTCATTATGTGAAGACCTAGTTCTCTGGAGAAGGCTTGAAAGGTGGAAGGAAAGAGAAGAAGAGGATGACCAGCAGCAAGGTGGATGGACTCAGTTACAGTGGTGATGGGTGCACCGTTGGAAGACCTGAAAGACCAGGTTAGGGACAGATTGTCATGGAGAAAATCTCTGTGTGGTTGCTAAGAGTCAACAACAACCTGAAGGCACATAATCGATCAATCAAAGGAAGCCAAGGAGATTGAGAAAAAGCCTGCACTGAAGATGTTTTTGTAATTACATAGGATGGGACTACCCATGAGCAGTCTCTGCTTCCTGTGCCTGCCAACTCACTGGTGATGCCCATGGCATGAAGAGAAACCCTCTCGTTGATCCTAATCGAGAAGTGAAGGAGACCTCTAGAAAATTGTTCAGAAAGCCACAGTCCTGCTATGCCACTGACTTGTGCTGCAGCTAAGTGGCAAGTATTGATCTCATCACCCCAACATGAGGTACTTTAGTGACAAATGAAAGCATATGGTGGCTGAGTAACAAGGCATTCCTAGAGGAAATTCAGCAAGCAGCAGCTTGCGGTCTCTGCATAAAGGGAAAAGCCCTCCTAGGGTTTATTTTTGTAGTGCCGAAGAGCTGGGAAGCCTCACGGAATCCCTGTGAATGAAGAAAACATAACAAATGACTTCCATGTAACAATCGAGTGCAATTGCCTTTTTGGCAGGCAAAAAGACAATGGCAGACTCAGGCAGCTCAGGAGACTAAAGATGAAGTAAACTGAAGTCATGTGAATCAGCATTTTAAGAAAGCGCTGAGAAAAAGGGGAACAAAACTACAAAGAAAATAGATCTCTTTCTCCCTCTCTGCTCTTGAACACACACACACACACACACACACGTACAGAAGAACGGGGAAGCAATTCCACAGTTTTGCTATAATAACCTAGGAAGAAACTGAATCCAGTTTTCCACAAGGTCCAGATTTCAAGAACTCCTAATTTTAGTCAACATAACATATGGAAGATTCCCTCCACCTCTGAATGTTGGCAGGCAACGAGGATGGCGTTTTCTACTCTTGTGGTTTTCTTTTGAAGATGGAACTTTTTTTTTATTTTTTAAGCAGTTAAAATATTGTTTGTAACTGATTGATTTATTCACTTTTGGTCTTCTGATTAATTCCATCTCCAGATTTCAAGGTGATATCTTCAACAAATGGACCTATTAGTACATTTGGAATTTAAGGAAACACCAAGGGTGACATAAAATGGCTATTCTGGTAGGTGTGACCAGGGCTTGCGGTCCATCACAAAATGTCAAGAAGATGAAAATTAGCTTTGGCTAATGAAAATGAACTTTTCTATATGGCAATCCATACAGGCCATCATTACATCAATCGTTACATTACAGAACTATGGGCTTGCTACTGCTGCTTCATAGAAGGCAAAGCTTTCTTTCCTTCCTCTGGATCTCTGTGTCTTAGGAATCCTAGGATCCTAGGGAAGGTAAAGTAGAGAGGGAGAGGGAGAGTGCTGCTGGTATATTAGGGCGGGCAGGAAAGGGTTATTGGTTTCATGTCCTGGTTGTGGGCTCCCCGTAGACATAATTCTACACAACAGCATGCTGGCTGACTCCCAGGTAAGGCTACCTTACAGAAATAAAACAACATTTACACACCATTCAAAAGAGACAATAAAAAGGAAACAAAATGACCAGAACACTTCCTCGCCAGCATTCAATACCCAGATAAGCAGGGATTAACACCAGACAAACAATCAAGCAGTAAACAATATCCTAATCAAGGAACTACCAACCCAGACAAATGATCAAGCAGTAAACAACAGCCTAATCTAGGAACTACTGAAGAAAAAACAATGCCCCCACCAACACTGACAGGGCAAGCTACTGTATATAAACAGAGAGCAAACCCCACTCCCTTCTAGCACTGAAGATGTTACCTAGCCAGGTAATGAAACGTCTGCAAGAAAACAACCAACCTCAGAGAACCCCAAGGACTCTACAGTTCAACCCTGAGCTACGTATATTCTCTTCTATTGCTACCTTATGAAGAAATCTAGTTATTCAACCACTGATTGTGGACTGCTGTGGAGGTGAAATCCAACAATGCTCTTCCACCAATTCCCACCCTATATTTGTCTGTGCAGATAGGCATTTGGAGGCAGGGAGCAGGGTTATAGCTGCCTGGAACCAGGACATGTTAACAGCCACACCAGAGAATTGCTCAGAGTGTTCAGCTCCTTCTCCAGAGAGATCCACAAGGAGAATCTTTCCATTAAGTAGCAGCCCATAAGATGAGAACAATGTGAAGGCAAGACACAGATCAGTGAAAATCATCACCAGATGGGAAAACTTAATGAAGGCATTTCTTGGCTTTTCATAAAATGTTGTAGCTCAGTAGTAGAATGCAAGGCTTCTAACATTTCATGGTAGCCTTGCCATCAAGATACCTGCAGGACTGTTGTTTCAAATCAATTCTACTATCCAGTATGTACCTCCTGAGAGGGAACCCTGAAGGCTCCTCTCCATAGGACAGAGCACCATCTCTCTGGAATGGCCTTCAGTTGGAGAACTGGATAGTACTTTTGTGTCTGACAGTTAAACATTTTATTTGTTTGTTTGTTTGTTTATTTTTCAGATGTATATAGCCCCCCATCTCACATATAAGACACTGGGTCCTTGGGAAGAATTTGAACACAAAAGTATCAAACCCAGTGAGAACTATCTGGTAAACTTTATGTAAATAGCAATAATAATAGTGATGATGATGATGATTGGATTATTATTGTATGGTTATTAATGAATTTATTATGTATTCTCTGATATGATGTGGCTAAGGTGTTATTTTTTATTATTTGGTTTTTAACTGTAAACTGCTATGAGTTTTTTTGGCGGGTGGTAAAACAAAAACTCCATAAATAAATACCTAATAAATGCTGCTATACTTTGGTCTGCTTTGAACCCTCTCTAAGGGCTCGTACTATAAGTCAAGGCTGAGTATAAGCTGCACGGAATCCAAAGTGAATGTGGGAGGAAGGCAGCTGAAAGCCCTCAGGGAATGGAGAGGGATTTACTAGGCCGAGTGTCTTAAGCACATGGGATACACCTACTCTAAAGCCCCTTGTCTCTTTCCCATGCTCTCTCCAGGCTATATGGATTGGACAAGGCTACAGGCAGTCCTGAAGCTGCCCAGCCTGGAAGCACTTTGGCCATTGCAGGGTAAGACGATTGTGAAGGACCTTCTACCGCACTGATCTAGAGCAATTTGAGGCCACCCAGATTCCTTTCTCAAGGAGAATGATGTGACCTTTTCACTTTGGTGAAGCAGATCAGGCAAAGGCAAATCTGTCTTGCTTCTTACAAGCTTACTTCTTACTCTTGTCTTGGTGCAGTTCTTCTGGAAGAATTGAACCCGTCACTTCTACAGTCTCAAGGGAGGTGTCGTGAGAGGTAATGAACCTAAACTGTATCTAATTTAGGTTACAAGGAAACAGGTAAACCTAGACAGGTTACAAGGACACACCAAGCATCCAATGATTGGGCAGCCAATATCTAGGCTGAAATAAACCAATTCTACAGGAGGAATAAAACGTGAGCTTGTTAAACTGAGCCAATTTTCATACAACTGTTATCCCTAACTCTTCAGCTCCATATACGGCCATGATGTCCTCATTCCCAAAATGTAATTAGTCATGATCCCAATTAATTTTCCTCTCTTTCTTTCTTCCAAAGCTTAGCCAGGGGTTGTGCCCACAACTATAACAGAACCAGGTAATTTTCCAGTTTGCAGATAATCTGCCAGAGAGTGGAACAGTGTAGTAAACTTGGGGGTAGTGGGGTGGGGATTGCTTGTGCACATAGGTGGAGAAAGGATATTAAATTTCAGAGGCAATTTGGGAATCTTTTATCTTGTAATTAAACTTATTCTAGGGTTATGTTATAATTTTACATGTATCTCAAAATAGGGGGGGAAATGATTTTTCATTATTTTTGTTCAGGAGGGATTATGAAAGTTTGAAAAAAAGAGGTTGGGGCCATATGACTAGGTTGCCCACCTGGTTTATAAAAAATGTTCTGGGATTGGGAATAATAATTGGGACAATCATCTGATCAGGAGAAGGAACAAAATTGTTTCTCCTTGTGCAAAACTGTTACAAATCCTCTGTATTCCCTTTTTGGGCAAAAGACTCAAAGCAATCATTTTTAGAAATCATGACAATATTGGATGGAACTAGTCTACTACCTGTATAAGAATTTTTGCCAGTTCTTGTGCTTCATCCAACTTTTATTATTTATTATTCAGTAAGTTCAAAAGTCGTTAGCAATGATTGAAATCTGCATGAAATGAAAATTGTTTGTATTCCCATTCTTTTGGTTTTCTCTGCAATGCCATCAACTAAGTTTACAATTTTTCAGCCGGAAATTCTGTGTAATCTTTTTCAGCTTCCTGTTCCAAAAATAAAACAGTCCCCAGAGAAATTAGATAATGACTGTAGTATAAGAGTTTTGAGAGATTCTAACCTTGTGCTCTGACAGCCAGTAATAATGGAAGAAAAATCTCACAGACCTGGATTTCTCATCTGTAGAACCAATGGTTATGACAGAATGGGAAACATGTGAGCCCATGTGGTTATCAAATTTAACAGAGAGAATGTATCAGCAATCTTTTCCAAGTGCTGTGAAGACGCTGGACACATTCTCCTACTTGGTGACCTTTCCCAGAAGGTTACTCAAATATCCCAAACCACAGAAATGTTTCAGATGCATAGATGTATCTATATATGTGCTTAACATGAACACAAGTTATTATGAAGATTGCACTTTATCAAATAAATGTTATGCATTTTGGATAAATCTTCAATTACAATTTCTAAACAAAGTACTTTATTTCCAGATAGATCACCATGGGAAAAATGGCATTTACTGGATTGGGCAAAATGAAGCATTTGTTTGTTTTAACTTAAAACAATTGACATTCAAAAGAGAAAAAGAAATAAACCAAATTTGATTGCTTGTTTGGGGCAGAGAATACACATTTTCCCTTGATTTGATTCTTGGGAGTATGCAAACATTGCTTGAAACAATAAAGACTGCTTCTTGCTTGTTTCAGTTTCCCCCATCAGTGGATATAATTAATAATATTGCCTTGCACCTAGATTTTCCTTGTATTTTCAGGGCCAAATCCAAATGAGGTTCTAGAAACTATACACACGGACGCACACACTACCCTAGGCTTATTTTATGAAATATCTGGGTCCTTTGTGTGACATCACTCGGATCCAAAGCAAGTTATCAGCCTTGGCGGCTTGCAGATCCTTAACTCTGATTTTCAGCCTTGTTTTCATCACATCCATGACATTTTTCCATGCCTTGGCAGCCCAATGAAACCTGTTATTGAACAGCATTATTTCATTTCATCCTGATTGTTCCCCTGATTGCATTTGCACAACTGAGGTCATAGTGTGCTCTCAGGAAAGTATCTTTTACACTCTTAACATATTCTATAGCTGTTCCTGAGCAGGTGGGAAAGCATTACATTGTCCTAAGAAATGGCAGCTAGGGAGATCTTAAGCAATTCATTGCTGTAGAGTTCATTGATTTAAGTAAGACATTTGAATTCAGTAAAAAATAAATGGAAGAAAAGGAAATGGCAGAAATATTCTGAACTAGAGATCCACCAGACTTCAGGATGAATTTAAATTGTCCTGATTTTCCCCACCCCACTGCCTTTAAACACTCCATGGTATGCTTACATCTTTATAAGAATAAAGATTAACATGATGTTTGTTTAGGTGTATAATATGCTATTAAAGGACTGTTTTACTAGCTTTCTCCCTTAAAATTTTGCCACTGTTCTAAAAACTGAGAAATGGAGAATCAAAAAGGTTACATCTGATTCTGGGCATCGGGCTTTTCCCAAGCAATCAAGTAAGCAAACATATCTGAAATCTTGAACACCAAATAACCAAATCTTATCCTATGAAATAGGGTAGATGAAATTAAGCCCTTGGCTTAATTTTAAAAGCCCTCTGCAAATGCAGACCTTTAATAAGCAGTCAACCCCTTCCCTTGGCAGAAAAAAAAGTAGGTTTTAGAAGGAGAAAAGGAAGGGAAAAAGGATATCAGAAAGGTCCAGAATGAGTGATCTCCTCAGCTCTAGACTTATCTACCACTTTATTCAATTCTGTTCATTCTTGGCAGGCTCCTTTTAACTGCTTATCCTTGAGAGAACATAACCTGGGTGTTGGGAAGATTGCCAGCATGCCTGTAAAACAGAACACTCACAATGAAAAGACAGCTTTAGATAATCTACTGCAGACAGAATTAGAAATAAAAAGGGAAGAAGTAAATAGGTGATCTAGAGTCACATGTACTAATTACAAACAGGATCTGCAAAGATGAGAAGCTATACTGGAATGTAACCTAAAGGGGATCTGAAGGCACCTGTTCTACTCATTCATCAGGTGATCCTTCTTGCACCCTGGAACAGAGTGGCAACACACACTGTTCCTTCCCCAAAGCACGAGTGGATAACCAACAGCCCCACGATCTACGTGGGATTGCAAGTCCTTCTGATGTCTATTGCTGAAAATCCACAACGCATGTTCCTGTCCTTTTTAAGGCAAGAAATAGATATAAAATATAGCATGAATCCTAAACTAGGTTAACATACTCATAAAAATAAGCAAGCAAACAACAGAAATAAACTTCCACCTTCCCCCAGGGGTTCAAGTAAACACACACACACACACACACACACACACACACAAATCCTAGCCTTGAACAAATATGTGACATTTATTTTGCATGATTATCTGCCCAGGGGTACAAAGAGAGCTTCCAGAGACTCCCTCAGTGCAGTGAAACAGGTTTAACATCACACTGTTGGAGATGTTCAGTTGTGACGTTGCAAGCAGCTTTAATTTTTCCCCAGACAAGTATCTGAATCAGAACACATATCCTTTACATTTCCCATTTCTGATTTTGCAAGTCAGAGTTCAACAAGCACTTGTCTGACTGATGATTATGTACTATTAAGTTAATGTAGACTCTTAGCAACCTCATAGATAGATTTTTCTCCAGGATGATCTCTCCCCAGCCTTTGGGTCTCCTAACAGTTCACCCATCACTGCTCTAACTCGTCCATCCCAGGACCACCCCCCTCCATCATGGTGAGACAGCACAGCAGGACTTGAGGGAGGAACACTTGTTTACTTATAGCACTGATATCCCATTTCCCTGATATGCAATGCCAAAATGATTTACATTAAAAGTTTCCATCCTATAATCCCTACAATTAAAATGCCAGAATATGAAAGCAGTAAAAGCACTAAATCAATATTATCGGGGCAGCTTAAAGTTAGAGAAAGGTGCATGCCAAGATCATTATACTTGGCATATAAACTGGCACATAAAATATGAAAGTATGTATTAGGAAAAATATGTACAAAAATAGATATAATTGGAAAAGTTGAGCACGAACAAGGCTGCACATAAAAATAATATATATCAAGGAAAAACGTATACCCACATTCATCTTTCTGAAGTCAGCTGACAACTCACTGTTTTACCAGCCCTCTTTTCTCCTTTTCTTCGGAAAATTGGAAGGCTGTGGTTCATAATTCACATTTCCAGCATTCTTCTGCTGCTGTTGTCTTCTTTCCCCTTCTAGACACACATGCCCATTTTGTCCAATGTTCTTTCAAATGTTGGATGGAGTAGCAGTTCTTATATAAGAGAGAGTCTACCTTGGGGCCAGAAAGTTCATTTCACTTCATGTCCCAGGATAAGCTGGAGCAGATGGATATTTTATTTGTTCCCTACTAAGGCTACTGCAACTGAGTAGAACTTGGAGCTGCGTGCACGTAGTTGTGTCCAATGGCAGTGGACTCAGCTGTACCTTGAAATGGCAACCATATGCCCTAAAACCCTTCCTCTGATGAAACTTCTAAAACTGCCTTCCCAAACTAATACCTTCTAGAAGTCCTACCTCCTAATACATCTGGAAGGGCAAGAGGTTGGGGATAGCTAATTTACAGGAATTTGAATGGATATGAAATTCCATAAGGAAGAGGGAAGAGCACTGTTTCTTGGAATGTGGAAATATATCAAGAGCATTCCATCCTTCTAGAAAGCCTTTTTGACAAATGGCAAACAGGAGGCCTTTGCTGAAGATAAAAGCAAAGTGTCAAAACTAGAGATCTCCCATACAGAGATATGAGAAAGTTAGTTTCAAGTCTGCTTTAAGGGAGCTTCCCCCACCCCTTTTCTTCACGTGGCCTTAATTACACCAAAATGAGAAAAGCATGAAAGAAACTGGAACATCTAAGCAAAGTGTTTCCAAGTGTGGAGGATCAATGGCAATAAAGCCAGGGGGTTGACGGACTCTTTGTCGCAGTTTGTGTGAGGCCCCCAAGGAAAGGTCACAAATGGTAAAATATTAGCAGAGTGGGAGATCAAATCTGGAGCTTAGAGTGGGTGACGGAACCCCAGAGAATAGAATAATATCTGATACATTTTTGAAAAAACTGATCTGATTCCATTTAGGGAAGCCTGTTTAAGAAGCATGGCTCTATTAAGCAAAGGGAAATTTCAACTGTTCTCAAACACACTAAAGTAGTGGGAAGTGAATAAGGAAAAAATAAACCTGCCTTGCAACAGGGTGGCAGAAAGTGCCCAAGCCCTCTTGATACATAGCATGGTAAGGAAGCTGTCTCCATTTGTTGGCCAATCAAATGCTGCCATTGTTTCAACAGTGGGTTTGATAGATAACCTGATCATAGAAAACTTTGAAGGGAAAAAAAATCCTAATGGACTTCTAACATATTATTGAAAACTTTTACTTTGTTGACTTCTGTTAATGGAATTACTCTCTTAACATGTAAGATGTTTTTTCCCAGGCACTGTTACAATTACAATGGCCTGGACTGCTAATAGAGTTGATGGATGGTGATGTTCTTTGCTATACCCACTGCAGACCAAAACACCTTGGATGCACATTAGTGGAGAAGTCTACCATAAAGTCTAAATCATTACAAGCAACTGTATTTCTACTCCAGCACAGGAATGGTGTATCTTCACACCTTTTAGTACCTTCTAGAGTGTAAAGGTTTTTCTCAGCTTTTCCTCCAAGGAATTCAAGATGACAGGGGTGATGGTACTTCTTTTGACCTGCATCTCAGCCTTATAAGTCAGTCATGCAGGAAGTTTATGCAGGAGTAGGAATTTGAATCTGTCAAATAAAGTCCAATAAAGCTGGTGACTTCTGGAAATTTTGACTACAACCTCTGTAATCTCTGCTAATTGGTGCATATGAGGGTGGTAGAACAAGACATTTGGTCAAAATTTATCTGTGTCCCTATATAACCACTGCACTGCAGTAACCTTAATTTCCAATAATGGGCTGGAGCACCAGCATAGAGTGTTGAAAAATGAAATAAAGATTCTGAGAACCATTCCGTTGCAGTTTCAGTGTGGAACAGGACAAACCAGCCAGACTACCTATTGCAATAAATGGCATGAGACATGTGAAAACATTGTAGTTAAGACTGAACTGCCACTTAAGGCTATTTAAATATAATATTTAAATATAAGGAAAGTCATTTTGTTCTTCCCCCCTACCTCCAATAAACTTTATGAAGGCTTTGGCAGCAGGATCCCCATCTGGTAAAGAAATTTCCAATTTGATCAGCTGCAAATTTGGGAAGTTCATATATATTTTTTTAGAAAGCCTGTTCATTAATGCACATTTCTAAAAGAATCTCAGCTGTAAAATTTGGCAGCAGACATTTCATCCATCTTTAAGAAACTGTTAAATGTTTCCAACTTTAGATTAATTTCTCTTATGCCTGATACTACAACTTTCTATATGCTTGTTATTATATGCTTGTTATTCTGTTCCAAAGAATTAAGGTGAGCTAGTTAAATACACCAAAGTAATCATATTAACTATTTTATTAATTTGATTTAATTTATATGAAAGAGTTGTTCTGGAGTTGGGTGGCACTGAAATTGCATAGAACAAAATAAATACATTTAATATAAATTAATTAAATGTAGATTTGCCTTTATTTTTTGTTCTGGATCTTCCCAATTTTTTGTCTTGATCCAGCATACTTCGTGCAGCATAGCTCCTAGCCTGGATTATTGGAATCACCTCCTAATCACCATATGTGTCCAAAAGAGTTAGAATTGTTTCCATGGATAATATCCCTTTCCTGAATTTGTGTTGTCGTGATACAATTTAAACCTTGCATTACTGTTAGACCCAGGATGAAAGTAGTGGCATCCACAGGAGGGCTCAAAACAGTCAGGATGGTGGTGATGGCACTGGAGCATCAAAGCCCCAGTTTGTTGTATGTACAAGCGATGCTAACACAGCTTATACAAAAGGAGTCTCGAGCTTCAATTGCAATGCTGCAATCTCCATCTTACCCATTTGAGACCCATCCCCACACCCCAGATGCTGCTGGATCAGTCTCAAAGTTAGGTTAGAAAAGATCAGACAGCACTGAAAGAGGAAAACCTCCAATCATTGCAGAACTTCTTCCTACCAAGAAGGAAATGTTTGAGAGTTCAGCTCCCATTAGTCCCAGGTAGCCACATCAAAGAAACCATCTGGAAGGCACTCGATTATCTGTCCTAGGTGTAGATATTTTCAGCTAGATGGATAAATGCACTCAACTGGTAGAATGTGGTTTCATATCTACATATTCTACAGAACATTTCGCTTCTGCACCTGGAAACATTTGGTTTTAAATGTCAGACAGGGAGATTGTAACTTATCCCATGACCATTTGCCAGAGTGGGCAGGGGAAATGGGTTTAGGGAAAGAATAACATCATGCACTTCCAAGAGTGGGAATTGTTCCACTAAGAATCTTCTTTTTATTTTCTTAGGAAGAAAAAAAGTTGGCACATGTGCATGTGTGCACACACATACACACACACACACACTTTCTGTGCTTTAAATTGCTCCAGAGGTGAATCTATTTAGAGCTAAACATATAAAAAGAACTGTCTGCTAAGGAGCAGATTGAAATGGCATGAGGGAGGGGAGGGGAGGGGAGGGGAGGGGAGGGGAGGGGAGAGATCAGGGCACAGGAATATCTTTGAGGTATTTGGAACTGGGCATGGGATGGAGAAAGTGAATATGGAGGTGGATCCCCCTCCCACCACTCTCTCTCTCTGTGCCCCAAATACTTGACCCTGAGATCACTCAAGGAAGCTCAGACAAAAATGGGTCACTATTGGCTACACAAAGTATATTGTAAATCAAGATGTGCAAAACTGAATGTTTTAAAAAAGCCAGTCCTCTTTTTCTAATAAAATCAAATATATTTTGTCTCTGTTCTTTTTTCCCCCTTTTTTTCCTTAATAATCATGCTGTAGTCCAGTATAAATAAATACAAAGTTGATCCCATTAAGTAGATGATTTCCTTCTTTTCTTGGGTACCATTTAGGTAACATTTCCTAGATAAGGATGTTTGCAAAAAAGATCTCTAACTTTAGCCAAGGCTATCAGGGATGGGTGGGTGGGTTGGGGTTGGGAGGGGGGAGATTGCCGATCTATAGCAGATTTCTCTCTCTCTCTCTCTCTCTCTCTCCCCCCCTCTCTCTCTGTTATTAGCTTCTATAGGACTTAACTTCTAATTTTTGCTCAAAACAGAAATGGGGGCCAGTCAATTCTCAAACACTGATGTAGGAGGTTGCTGGCCTTGACCCTCTTATTTTCTGCTACCCTTTTACTATGAATTTTGCCCTTGCAGCATCTGGAACAGGTAAATCAGCTCAGATTCTCAAGCCCATGGACGCTCCTCAGTGTCAGGGGGACACAGCTTGGTGGTGGCAGTCTCAGATCCTTTGCACAGGTGAATGGACTTTATACCTCTTTGCATTATTCATCACTGACTATGCTCATAAGGGGGCATGAGGAATTTGGATTCAGCAACATCTGGAGAATTTGCAGATTCAGGATACCTAGTACTCCAGTGCAGTACGCTGATAACTGCCCAGAGTTCACTGAGGATTGAGGCAGGGATAAACCTCATAAATAAATACATGCATACATACATACATCACATTGACCAGATTTGCTCACATTTGACCTTTGGTTGCTATCCAACTTTGGCTCTGATGGAACCTCTTTTTAAAATATAAAATTCTAGCAGATCATTTAAAAAATTCAGCTTAATAAGCATGGAAGAAAAAAAAAATTAAGATAAATCCTTCATGAGATTTTGAATTAAACCTTTGATCAGTGCTGCCTGTTTTAAATCTTCCTGTCTACCACAGATTCTTCTTTAACATTACATTCTGATGTTTCTTTCTTCTCTTCAGGAAAACATTTTTCTCTAACTCTCAGCATCCTCTAGCTCCAGCAATATATGGATCCTCAGTATTAACACCTCTGATTTCATCATCTTCAAGGGATACTTATCCTAAGTCTACCATGGACCAACTTCCTGTCACTGTTCTCTCCTTGAACTTGTTTCTTTCCCAGTGCTCACAATCTCCATACACAAAAATCCTAAAAATTAGCCCCAGTAGGTTGTATATACAGAGATTTATATTGTAATTTATAAAGTACATTTTCAATCACATTGTTTGTTAGCTTCCAAATTTGTTGATCAAGAAGGACATAAGATGTGATTCTCATTTAGTCCCATAGTAACCTGTGAATAGAAAAGGTACTTTGTTTAAGGCCATCTTGGCTAGTTAGTCCAGGTTTTCCCACAGCCATCTCCAACGGCATCCCAATTGATGAGAGTAGTAGACCTAGCCATGGAAAAGGTTTAAAAGAGCCTTTAAATGGATCAACAGATTCCAAAATATTATCTGCTTAAAGCGATCTTTCCCAACATGGCACCAGGCAATTATGTTCGACTTTGGTTCCCTAACCTCTAGCCTGCACTTCCAATGCTCTTGGCTGAATAGGGATTATTGGAATTGAAGTTCATCACATTTGGAAACCACCAGGTTAGGAAAGGCTGCATTAAAGACATATGAGGCCATCTCTAAAGGGCAGTTGCCCATGTTGCTGGACATGATTTATGGTACCTGGCTGGAAATATCTGAACTGTCTTTCTTCTGCTCTCTGGAACTGACCAAGACTGAAGTCCAAGCTCTTAGTATGATTTATACTAGGTTCACCAGTTTCAAGGCTCTGTGTTGTTTGCTAATACAAAGGTCAAAGCTGTCCATATTTCTTTTCTTATGCGCTGCAAGAGATCATCCAGGTCTGAAGACTTATAGTCCGTAATAGCCTACAAAGGTCATTTCACTTTCAAGCCAAGAAACGTATGGTTCCTGTCTCAGAGCCTGGTGTATTATGGTAGAACCAAGCCTTTTACTAGACAAGTGTCAATAATGGAATTGCACAATCAACTAACAGCAGAGAGGAGGTGGACAGCTCAATTGGTTGTATAAATGACAGTCAGAGATTTTATTCCTGTTAGTAGAAACCCAGACTAGTCATCTCACCCCCTAACCAGTTCTAGATAAGCCTTTTGATCAGGGTGGAGAACATTTCTCCTCATTAGAAACAGAGCAAAACAAACATGCACATTTCAGAATAAGCTGGGTTTATCTATTAACCTTAATGTAACCCTGCCAGTGAATTTATTATGAATTACAACCTTCAGATCTTTTTTGACATTTGATAGAAGGCAATAGAATCAGATTAAACCTTCTTTCTGTCAACTTCAAAGAAAGATATAAATCTCCCAAGGATGATAATTGTCACCATAAACAAAGCCAAGATTAAATTGTGAAGAATAAACATTTTAAAGCCATAGACCAAGGATTGCTAGTTTTACCTATCACCCTTTCTGCCGGTATCCTTCCAGGGTTGAATAAAGGTGCAATTTTAAATAGTATATCACTTGTCTGGAAAAAGATGCCATGAGACTTTGATTTTTAGATTAATATTTTTGCTATTTCATCAGTGGTAGAGATGATGACAGAGATTAATCCTCAATTTCAGTCTTGAATTCCCCAGTATGTATGTATGCACACTGCACACATACTCCCATCCCATATTTATCAAGAATGTAACTCATGGGACAAATCAATAAGTTTGTAAAGGTAATTTTTTTTTTTTTTACTCACTTGTCCAAGCCCCATCCCATAGACTCAGGAGTGGGTAACTTACAACTGCACTTATGCACCATGAATGTGAAATAACAACCAAAATGCTCATATCCACACAAAAGGAAACAATGTTAGAATTACTATAGAGTCTGACATTTTCCTTGCAAATGAATGAGGCACTTAAGCAATCTCTGATAGTAACTTGGTAAGGAGATTTCTCTTAAGTTCGAGATCTGAAACTGTTGCAAAGTCAGGATTCTTGGTCTTCTCTAGATAAATGACTAGAGAGATGGATAGAGAGATTAGTCCCTTGTCCAATCCAGGAAAAATGAAAGCTGGAATAGTTCCATGCAGGAACTATTACTTAGGACAAGTATGGCAACATTTTGATGGCTGAAGGCCACAATTAACATTTGGGAGAAATGCAAGTGCTGCAGAATATAGGATGAAGATACAAATGGGGGTGGGATTTTTGCTTTCTTGATTTTTAGGGAACAGTTTTGAGAATTGTCCTCCCCCCCCCCCCCCCCCGGTACCTATGGTAATTTTCATGCAGTTTCCATATATTTCACAAAACCACACAACCAATTTTCACCAGTTATGACTAGAGAAGAATGGGATCTAAAGATTATAAGAAGCTATATGTAGCTCTGGAGGATTCTGACAGGAACCACAGGTAGCCCACTGTAAGGCAAGGATAAATTGAGGAAAAGACTCTGTATCTCCTTATAATATTGACTGAAGACAAATGCTGACTTCATTCCAAAAAACTGTTGACTATATCAGCCAGTTCCTCCCAATTAAATTGTATTCACATTCCACATTCCAAAGTCAAGAGTCATATTTCTGAAATTTTGATAGTGCTTATACACCGTCAGCTTTCTTTCCCACTCTAGTAAACCAACAATTGGTAGGATGAAATAATAGAAGTAATCTGGTGGTCTCAGTTTTGTGAATTTCTTAGTAGAGAGATCATTTGCATGTGTGTTTATGGAATTCTTGAATTGAATTGTCAGAAACTGGCTTATTTTGAAAAGATTTCCTTTTCAGCACTACTAGTTTGATGAAATAGGTCAAAGTGTTACTTGTTGAATGACGTTTCTTAGTTTTATTTCACATTCTTCTCAAAGTGTCTCCAGTTTTCCATAACTGCAGTAGAAATTAGCCTTATAGACAATAACAAATCTGCTTCATAAGATGGGAAAATATAGGTTTATATCCATTCTACTCAGCCAACAGTTTCAAAAAAAATTAGCTATACAGTAGAGATTGTTAGTCAAAGATTCTATTAACAAATTAGCTCCCAGTACTTATCTAGTTAACTCCTAGCATCATCTGACCCCAGCACCCCTAGCAGCTGGAGCACTGCTGACCCCAAACCTTCTCAAGGTTATCTTCCTGCAATTTTGAGTTACAGATATTCCCTGAACATTGATCATCACCAAATATTGGCAATTCAGATTGGCTAACCACAATTTTTTCATTCAGTCTTTCATTAAGTATGCCTTTTGTATCTATCAAATAGCCAATAGCATTTTTAGGGTCTGACAGAAGTAGAGCTGTTTGAGTGGCCTTTCAACATTTTTACCCAATTTCTAGGCTGAGAAATTGGGTGAACAATTTCTTCAAATTTCTCCAAGGGAAGGAGAAATTATCCAACAAATTCTCAAGGCCAGGACTGTGCAGTAACAGAAACACCACTTCTACAAAGTCCATGGGAAGAACCCCTTCAGGAAGCCTTTTTCTGGGATTTAGTAAACATATTGGAAGCCAGGGAGGATGCAGGAGCAGTGACCATACAGGTAGTTCTTGACTTACGGCCATTCGTTTAGTGACTGTTCAAAATTACAATAGCACTGAAAAAAGTGACTTACTTTGTCCATGCACTTGTCCTCGCACTTACGACCGTTGCAGTGTCCTTGTGGTCATGTGATCACAATTCCGGCACTTGGCAACCATCATGCATTTACAAACCATTGCAGCATCTTGTAGTCACATGATCACCCTTTTCAACCTTCCCAGCTGGCTTCCGACAAGCAAAGTCAATGGAGAAGCCAGCAGGGAAGGTCACAAGTCACAATCATATGATGTCTTGCTTAATGACCATGGCAAAAGAGGTTGTAAAATTGGATATGGTCACATGATGCCTCACTTAATGACCACACTGCTTAACTATGAATTGTCCAGTCCTTATTGTGGTTGTAAGTCAAAGACTACCTGTACAATGAAAAACAGGACATTCATTTCTTTGGACACCTTGCCTTTAAATAAGTGCATCACCATACTACACAATCCAAATTTCTCTTTTTGTCTGAAAGTAATTCTAAAGCAAGATCTTCTTTATCAAATTGAAGGAGAACTGGTAGGGAAAAAGGTAGGAGAATTTCTTCGCCAGGCACTTGACAGAAGGACACCATCAAGCCCCAAACAGGTGGAGAAAATCAAGGAAGCAAATATTCAATGGGTTTCAGTAAGATATCTTTCATGCTAGTTTGGGGGTAAATACACTATCTTAGAAACTGTAAAAGGAATTTCCTATCCTCATATATGATAAGTTAATTAAGGCAGAGCCACTTTGAATGAATTGAAATGCTTCTTCCCAAATTTATTTTCACTTGCATTGTCATTCAGTAGATAAGCTGTCAATTGATATAACCACTATCTCTTGATTTTTATGTCTGTTTTCTTCTGTCTCACTCCTCTCCAAGTTTCCACACAATCTCTCCCAGACTTTTTTTTAAATCAGTACTTTCTTTTCTAGAAATCTTTTCTATGGAGTGGAATTTACCTCCAAATGGACACGCAATGGCATTTTGCAGATTTTGATGGTGAATGTGCAATGTCATATGCTGTGTGATAAGGCCTGAACAATGTGTTGCAACACTCTTTAGTATTCAGCCTTAACAATCTCCCAAATGTGGGTGAAGACTGAGATAAGACTCTGAAGCAGAACATTCAAGAGGTTCCCACATTCACATTAAAAATAGGAACGTCCTGTATTAAATGCTCTGCAAATTTTTCAGAGCTTAAAGATATTCTTCCTCATTTCTTGTTCAAACCATAAACCATCAATATATACAACAAAGTGGGCCTAGAAGACTTCTTGAACCCCAGCAATGAAAGTGATTGCAATGTTGTTAACATCTTTAGCTCCATATCTTCTCAGTTCCATCCTCAAGTCACATTTTGTGACTTCAGTGAAACACCTCTGACAGTATCTCTTTTATTAATTTCAAGTTTAAAAAATGAAAACACATTTTGCATTAAGGAAGCCTCACCTTACTCCACTATCCATGCATGCATTCATGCACGTTTACACTTCCGCATTAACATCTTTCAATCAGAAACCCAAAATCATTGCTTTCATTTAACATTCATAATTCTTGTAAATTTCCATATTCAGAAGAACTTGTATGAATGAGATTTGCTGGTATGTTTTCCTTGTATTCCTTCTTTCTCAATATTCTGTCTCACAGAAAGAGAAGAGGAAGATACAGGCTAGATAGCTTTCTAAGGATGGGTGGGGTGAAATATCGTAAAGAAACTAAACCAAGAACATTTTGTATGTACAAATTCTTACCCCATGTATGTCTCACTCTAGGGAGACCTATCTGCCCTCTGGCAGATTCTTCCCATACTTTCTCATCACACCCTCACTTTCTCATCACACCCTCACTTTCTGATCCCTCCCACTGGGCAAAAAGTATGAATAGATTCTTACTCATAGGCAAACACAATGAACCTAGTAATAAAGTTAAACAGAAGGTGGTACTCACAGCCCCCAGCACATGGTGAAGGAATGCGCCAAGAGGTCCACAGGTTTGTGAGAGTTCAATTCACCCTCTGCTGGAACAAATGTCTTGTAGAAAAAAAAATGCTCCTGTTTGTTTCAATTGGATGAAAGAGAAGATGTCTTAGAAATGTCATGAAGAAGAGAATTTCTGAGGTATTCTTACAGGTACAGAGTGACGGTTTCGCAGTTATTAATGATGTAAAGCCAAAGTGTAGGAGTGTTTTGGTTTTGATTGTAAAACATCTTCCTAGCAATCTGTAGATTCCCTGGCCTCCTAAGCATTGATTAAACCCCAAACAAAGACACTGTGAGGGAACTTCTCTAATGGACTGTTTCAGATTGAGAAGTGTGGGCAATCAGGGAGATTTCAGAGTAGCAGAACAGAAACCAGTTATACTAGCGGTTGTATTCTTTGCCATCTCCAACAATAAAGTGAGTTCAAAACATTCCCAAGAGAAATTTGTAAGAAATTCTCAATTATCCCAAGAATATGGTGGAACAACCAAATCTTTTGCTTTCAAGCAAGAAAACTTTTGCAAAATTGCAAGGCGGGGGGGGGGGTTGGCCCAGCATTTGACAGGAATATACCCATCTTTACACCTCCTGATGGATGTCAATAAAAAGTCATCCATAACAATGAGTTCTCCATATACACAAATACATCCTGAAATCATCTATATTCTAAGACAAAGAAATATATAAGCTGTTTGCTTATTGCTCATTTTGTTCCTTTTTTAAAAAATTTTAATTTACTTTTGCTTAGTTCACTTTTACCTTCATTTATCTGCTTGGGGAAAAAATGTGGGGGAAGTAGATGAAACATTTCTTATGTAAGTAATAAATAAAATTTGCACAATAAAATGTTTCCATGAACATCCATTTGATATTCATCAAGGGAGAAGCGTTGGAAGAGTTTCTTGTAGTGGAAAACTGTAGATCATAAAGTCCCACAAGTCTACCCACAGTAGTCTCAGTGGGTTGTCCAAAGTCTTCTGAGGTGCCCATTCAGGGATATATTTGATTCATATCACAGTCTCTTACCTGTCATACCAGCCAGGATGACTTCTCTGTCGTGGCACCTGCCTTCTGAAATAACAACCCCCCAGATGTTGTTGTATGGCTTCCACCCTGATGATGTTCTGGAAGTCTTTGAAAACCTGGCTGTTATCCCAAATTTGGGGGTAAGATGCTTGTGGAACTCCTCTAGTGTTTGTTTTGTTTTTAATTTTTGTTGATGTTGTTTGATATGTATGATTTTTCTTCTGGACATACATGATCCATGAGAGAGAGAGAGAGGGAGGGAGGGAGAGAGGGAGAGAGAGAGAGAGGGAGGGAGGGAGAGAGGGAGAGAGAGAGAGAGAGAGGGAGGGAGGGAGAGAGAGAGGGAGAGAGGGAGGGAGGGAGAAAGGGAGAGAGGGAGAGAGAGGGAGAGGGAGGGAGAGAGGGAGAGAGGGAGAGAGGGAGAGAGAGAGAGAGAGAGAGAGAATACTTCAGTAGTCACAAAGTAGCCCAAGAGTTTCATGTTGCAAAAGGTGACAATTTTCATTTAAAAGTGCTGTTATTATTCAATGTTTATCATGAATAAGACCTGGAATCTGAATCTCCCTATTTGAAATCCATTCAGTTCCTTAAAACAGACCTAGGGTTCCCCCGCCTCCCCCGTTGTTTAATCAACTTCCCTTGTCTTCTTTTAGAAGCTGAATTCTGGGTGCATTGCCTGTTCCTTTACCTTGGAAATCGTTTTGCTGTCTCATGCACTGGGGAGGAATAAATGCAGAGCATCATTTCACTCCTGTGTTAGAAAGGAAAAATGAACAGTAATTATTTCTTCTTCTCCTCCTTCCGCTAAACTCTGCATTTTTAAAATGCTTTCATAAACTGATAGAAACATGCTGAGTTGTTTGGCTTTTTTTCCTTTTTGTTTTTTATAAAAAAACAGTGTGAAATATGTTTTCATCGGCTCCAAATAGCCACTGATGTTTTCAAAAACACTGTTCATCGCTCACAAATGATATAAGATGGGAATGCAAAGAGAAAACCACTTCATTTCAACCATCTGTTTGCCTATAGTTTATCCCCAAGCAGTGAGAACTTCCTGGGGCATTCAACCTCTGTTTTCCCTTGAAGACAAGGAAAGAGAGTGTTTTCTTTAATATTTGGCTTGTTAGCATGTCCACATAGTGCCATAGCACAAGACAGCAAATTTGCACTCCTAGAAAACAGTATCTAGAACTGGAGTCCCCAAACTCTTCAGCTCATCAACCCCTTCATGAAGTTTCAGATTGTTCATTGACCGCCAAATATTTATTATATGAAAATAATTTAATAAATGCTATTTTAACTAATAGTGCTACAAATAATAATAATAATAATAATATTATCAACAACATTGACCCCTTGGATAGTTCTATCAACCCTTGAAGGTCGATACTGACCACTTCGGAGAACCTTGATCTAGAGAAAGATGAGCAGCTATTGAATATTGGAGTCTCCAAAGAATGCATTTGAAAGGATGGACATCAGATTTTTTTATGCTGGAGGTATAAGAAATTTGAGGGCTCACCGACTCACATAAGTATGGCCATGTGATCATTTGGTATAGTTTGGGGATTGTGAACGTATACTAGTAGATGTAGGTGAAAGGTAAAAGTTAAAGATCTTAATGCAATATTGAATTATATGCCAAAGCTTTGGAATTTGACTGCTCATCAGGAATTGAGGTTGTATCGAGCATGGGCTGGGGGGGGGGGGGGGTTGGCCAAAAGAATTATATTATAAAATTGGAAAAGTGATATTATTCCAAACATCAAGGAATGGCTGTTGGAAATGTGCGATCTATCTGTTTTGAAAAAGGCAATATTTTCTACCAATCAAAGGATGTAGCACTGTGTGTTATTATGGCAGGGATTCTGTAATGTCTTACAATAATATCTTGCATTGTTTATATTATAGTGGTGAATTCATTGGTAAACTACTGACTACTGAAAAGTATAAAATATAAAATAGATTTTTTTCTTTTCCTCCTTAGCTGGTATTTGTAGTTTGTATTTTAAAAAATATTTTAAACGTTTCTTTTTTTAAGATTAAAGATTGTTTTGTTACCCCCCAAAAAAAGTATTTAAAAAAAAAGCTATTCAATATTACTTTACAGTCTTCTCTTCATTCCACAGCTTTCTCTTAGTTGTTCCAAAATTGCTTTTTTTGTTTCTTCATATTCTGCATATGCACATCTACCTACACATGCACACTTACATACAGATGTAGATACATACCTCTTAAATCAGGTAAGGCAACCTGTGGCTTGTGTTCCACGCAGCACCTTGAACAGCCTTGTACAACCTCAGAACCCCCTCCTAAGTTCCTAATGAAAATTCACTACAGCCCACATTTGTTTGTCTGATCTGCCATTGCAATTCAATAGCAAAGTCCTGTTTTAACAACTATAGATGTTTTTCCTTGGTATTAATTTTTCATCTTTTTTTAAATTTGGGGAGTCATTATTGTTCAGGTTCAGTGGTGGTACAAAGTTTCTCCGTTTTTTTGGTCCTGTCTCAATCCAATTTTTTGTAAAGGCAAAATGTAGTGCTTTTGCAAAAAGCAAGTGATCTTAACTGTACAGATAAATCTGTCCCCTTCCAAACTCTAATTATGATGTCATTTAAAATAACTGATTGCCTAACCATTATCTAAATTGGGGAAGCAGCTTCTCAATCATTCTGGCCAACTAATAATCAATCTGCTTGATAAAGGAATCTCTGATGAATGATACAATAGCAGTATGACACCGATATGTCACCTGCATTTTACAATTAAACTATTTCTACCTGAAGTGAAGGCAAATATATTCCACGGTCTGATTCTAGAGATGCTCCATCCATACGTACATGAGAAGTCACATGGGTTTAAGTGTATAGACCAGAAAATCTTTTAAATAAGGTGTGACACACACACACACAATAATAAGGACTATTGGTTTTGCAATTTGAGAACTAGTTATTTCTGAGTCACAGATGGGTGTTATTAAGCATCCATTATTAAATCTAATTAAATCTAATTCAAACCTTAGAAACTCCCACTTACAAGTTATGGGGAAGACTAGCTCACAATTAGCTCACAAGAATCAATGCTTAAATTCAATGTTCCAAATAAGCCGTACAAGTAAACAAGAAAGGAAAAAAACAGAGACAAAATGAACTTCTTTACATTCTATTCCCCATTAAGTCTAAATACTGTAGGGATGAAAAAGTCAGAGGGGAGAATTGCATTTACAGACATGGCATGGAAACTCATTTTAAGGAAATAGCAAGAGTGGGCAGCTGAATGAATCAGGAAAAGTTTGTTTGCTGTTTCTTTTCTCATAGACAGCATACTGCATATTTAATATGCACATCTGACAGGATGGGGGGTTCTACAACCATTCAAAGAAATGCAGTTGTAACCCAGATCTTGATTGGATACCATGTGATAGGCAAATTTGGGAACTTTTGCAAGCATGTGGATACTCCAACCAGAACTGGCAGAGCAAGCTACTAAATATAAACAACTAGCAAACTTCACTCCTCCTGGTACTGATGGTGTTATCTAGCCTGGTAATGAAACATCTCCATAGAATCAAAGGAAAAAAAAAGAAGGATTTGAAAATACAGCACTGAGGAAGCCATATGCTAAGATGCAGCCAAATTCAGCTAAGGTTTGATCTTCTTCACCCCCTTCCAAATATAATGACTCCCTTCCAGACTCAGCTTCTATTCCCATCATTCTGTTTTCCTCCAATTTTCTCTGAACTTCTCCTTAAATAGTCCTCTCCCTTTGCCAGACTCCCCAGCCCCAACCAGAGGCATCTACAAAGGAGGATATCATAGCAGGTAACATGGCAATCGTGGCACCACAATCGAAGCCCCACCCTTTTGTACATGTGTGTGACATCATCACATATCCAAAAAGGGAGGCTGGGCTGTGATGCTGCAACTGCCATCTTGTCTGTTTTGACCCTCCACCCCCACCCCTATGGACATTGTTCCTTCCAACCTTACTTAATCCTTGGGTGGCTTCCTTGTAGCTGTAGATACCTGATGCCCTATTTAGTGAGCATACTAGGTGGTCACCAACATATGTTATCTTCTTTGTGTGCAATGAAGGGCTTGCTAAAGCAGCTGACATTATTACAGTATCTTCATCATCATTACCATCATTGATCAATGCAAGAACAAAAAACAATTAGTGAATGTTGGTAGGTGAAGGTCATGCTGATGGAGGGGACAAGAAAAATATTATTCTATATTGTATTATAAGTGGTGTGTGGAGGGGGGGGGAGAGGCGGGGGGGGGGGGAGAAAGAGAAGAATGATTCGTCCATCCCTGTACTGAACTATTTATGTCCATTACAGAATGAAAGGATGAATGGATCCCGCTTCCTAACATCATGATGAATATCTTCTTTTTCTACCCCAGTGATAGCAATAGATGCAATTCTGACAGCACTTAAAATTAACTTTCCAATTACAACATTTTGATCAAAGCACATGCAAGCTGTTTTTCTTGTGGAGAATGAAATCTCTATTAACGCTGAGAGAAATAATATTGAGACAGGTCCTATGGGGGAAAATGTTAGCATTCAGCTTTCTAATTATTAACACAATTAATCTTCCCTCCTTCTGTTTTTAGAATTCCAATAAAACTGTTTAAAAATTTAGAATCTACTTCATGTGGGAGAAAAATTATTTAATTGGGCAGGAAGTTCAGATTAACTGTACATAACTGAGATTCCAATTGAACTGCTCCCTCTTTCTTTCCTTCTTTCCTTCCTTCCTAATTTTACTTCTTGGTTGTCCCTTTAGACCTTCTGTATGGTTTTTAATTCCTCTGCTGCTTACTTTTTCATTGCTTCCATTTCATTACATTTTCATTCATCCTTTGCCTGTTTAACTCAAGGAAGTTTTTGAGACAGCAGTGGAAGTGCTATGGAATTAATCCCCACACAGAAAGATTAAGAGATAAAGTCTTTTCATATAAATTAATCATTTTGACACATTCATGCCCTGGCCCATTGGAATGTTCTTGAATATTCCATGCCAGAATGAATTTAGCCAGTCGGTAATGCCAGCTTCACAACCAGAAGTGCAATAGCGAAAAGATATCATGAATGTCATCATTACATAAAACAGCTATATCATATTTGCCATAACAAAATGGGATTCCAAGCTTAATTACTTTATAATTGCCAGCTAGCAAATGTTACCCCATCACTATCTCACCAATGCAAATGAGCCCTTGTAACAATTGCCACTCTGAAATTTACAACACTTCAGAACCAAGAAAAGTAGTTGAGAACATGTTCAGTGTTTGGAGTGCATTTGAAAGTGAAGGCTAAAATGCACACAGGCACCCACAGGGCCTACGTACCAGTTAAGTGTGGGGTTTTTTGTAGCCTTGGGCAAAATAATAACATAGTGTCTTCTCCCTCAGAACTTGGTTCTCCTGAGGATGGTAGATAGTTCTCCTGTCAGTCCGATAAAGTCCCCGATGTGGGACGCTCCTTAGCGCTCGTTTAATAGCCTCTATAAACATTGATATCAATATGGAAACAAGATCTTTGGATCAGGAAAAGAAGTGTGCATAGACCATCAGTTATAACCTCTTTTTCTCCTTTGGAGCTGTATGTGAGAAAGACTAAACTAGTTCTTGGTTCCTATACAGGAGTCCCTTTCCATAAAATTAGTAAGTAAAGAAGTGGGTGGGGCAATGGTAAAACCTAACTGTAATTTCAATGTTGATTGTATTAATTACAATTAATTACATTAATTAAATGCAATTCACAGAATTATTCCCTATGCATTTAAACTCTTCTCCTTCTGTCACATTTACAAATACATTTTATTAATGTGTTGGTCGGGCACCTCTGAAGAACAATATTGGTCATGCACCTCTGAATTAGAGTATTGGATTATAGTTGGAGAGACCCCAAGTTAAATCCCCATCCAACTATAAAGAGGAAGACCATATGTGTCATCTCTAATTCCTGGAGAAAGAAATGGGATATAAATGAAATAAAAATACATACACGAATAAATTATACACATAAAGATTTTGTGTAGAAGGCATTTGATCACCAGGTGTTAAATGAATCCCTCCCTCCCTCCCTCCCTCCCTCCCTCCCTCCCTCCCTCCCTCCCTCCTTCCTTCCTTCCTTCCTTCCTTCCTTCCTTCCTTCCTTCCTTCCTTCCTTCTTATATTTATATGACTGCCCAACTTGCAAAATTGCAACTCCAGGCAGCATACAACAATAAAAACAAAAATACAATAGGCCCCATGAAAACAGCCAGAAATCACAATCACAAAATGCATAGTCAGGGCACACTAACATATATTGCACCCCACAGGATGAGCTCATCTAACATCCTGGTCCCAATGTCCAAGGGACCATCCAAGTATTCAAAGCCTTCCTAAGGCTAACAGAATTGGGGCTAGTCAAATCGCCTGGGCAAGATCATTCCTTAGAGTGAGTACCATAACCCAGAAGGTATGCCTCCTAGGTCCCATCAGATGACACTCTTTCAAGGAAGTGACCTGGAGCAAGCCCACTCTGTGGGAATATGTGGGACAGGCAGATACAAGAGACAGGAGGCTGATCCTGCACCATGTAGGGTATTATTTCTATGGGGTTTTCAAAATGAGAACTCAAAAGGAAACTGCTGGGAGGGAATTGCCACTATTCCCAAAACAAATCAGATATAAATCAAGACTTTGACTTCTGTTCAGGTGCAAGGTATGTTTCCATTAAAAGACATAAAATGTGGAGGATGAGTAGAGAGTGTAGGAAGCTAGCGGCAGAACATTAAAGAATGTATATCTGTCTCATGATATAGGCATGCACAATTTTGAAAGATGCCATCACTTTGATAGATAAATTGGGAATATTATGAATGCTATGACCTTGGGAATAGTTTGTTTCACTAAAAATCCAGGTAGCTAGCATAAAGAACATCTCTGACCAGGTGCAAGTACTGAAATAAATTTGGATTGAAAAGAAGTCTCAAGGAGCTATTCATGCAGATATAAAGAAAATGCACATTATATTATTCTTAAATAGCATGAAAAACAATCTGCGGATCCACTTGGGGGTATATTTTGCTCACAGTGAACCTGTAGTGAGAGAAATGATAGTGGGGATATAGCAATGCAAACATGTAATGTCCATGTTTCCCTTTAAAGTTAGGGTGAGTTAGGTACAAGTTTGTGGGTCAGATGTTGTATCCTCCAGAGCAGCTTCAGATCACATCATTAAAATTTGGAAGTAAAATTATAGCAATGTGATTTTTTCACAATTCATTAATAAATAGTTGTCTTGTGTGTTCAGGAGGCTGCATGTACCACATTGTCCCCTAAACCATTGCAAAGCATTTCCCAAATCTTCCAAAACAGCAAAATATTTTGTTCCCATCCCTTGGTGACCTCACTGTGTACGTACATTCCCAAGGTCCTTGACCTAAAATGGTTTAAAAATGCCACTCCCAGGATAAAAAGGGCTGCTCACCCCTACTTTAAAGAACTCTATTATTTTTGAATGTATTACATGAACAAGCTAATATCTATTCAGCAACACAGGATTTTGTAAGATCCTTTGTAAGAGCTATTTCTCCTTTGTAGTGTTACTGGAACTACCAGGCCATCACACAAACTTGCTCTGCATGATTGCAAGACATTTTATATTAAAGGCAAGGCATTTACATTGAAGGCAAGGCATTTTAAATTGAAGACAAGAAAAAAATCTCTGACCTCATACTTGAGAAAAGCTTTTGTATAGCTATTAAATGTACAGTACATCTCACCTTTCCTCCAGGAACTCAAGGTGGCTTCCATAACACTCCTCCACCTTTTCTCTCACAACCATCTGTGAGGATGGTTGGCTGAAAAAGAGGAACTGGTCTAGAGTCACTGATAAGCTTCCTTGACTGAAGGTGGATTTGAACACTCCACCAACTTTCAGTCTACAGATAATCTTCCACCATGCTGGAAATTTGCCAAGCAAAAGAAAACAAAATAGACTGATATCCCAAATTCTACTTTAAAGGCCCTGAATGTGGCTTTGGTCACTAGATTCTAGCAGCAGGCCACAATTTCGTCATGATTGCATGCAATTCAGTTTCATGTGAAATTCAGGATTTGAGAAACACACATGAAACTGAAAGACCACACCATAAGGATAGGAAAGACGCTTCCTCCATATTGAAGACTTGCTTCATTACATTCTTAAAGCAGTAGTTAAAGTAGACACAAGCACGAGTTATGAAAAACTTAATACCATGGCTTTAAAAATTCATATCCTTCGTTTGACCGATCCGTTTTCATTTATTTTAGGACTCGCTCAGATTTGGCAGTACCACAGGCCTATATCTTGTGCCTGGCCAGTTCAAATGCCTCTCACTGCTCAAGAATAAAGGTGAAGGAGGCATTTCATAAACCTTTCCCTTCTGCTGTCCCTCTTGAGTTGCAAAAGCAGATTGCTTGCGATATCAGAATACCACATTGCGGGGCACAAATTGCTCTGGCCTGGGCTGGCTGATTGTAAAAATCAAAATAAGTGAAAATGAAACTAAATAAAAAGGAAACATCTATAAGCTGGTGTTACCTTGGGCAATCATGCTGCTAAGCTCCAGGCAGACTGATGCCAGGCATTAAAAAAAGACAATATAATGAAAGTCTCTTTAAAAAAAAAATCCTGCTGGGAGATTTACAGCCCTGCAAACTTTCTCTTTAGGGAATTGCACTAAATGTCGGTTAATTATTCTTGACATTTATACTTGGATCCCTTTGTGAAGGAAAGGATGGGAGGAAAGATTTAGGAAACTAATAATAGCCCATTTAAAATATTTACTGACTCGTATCTTGGGATGTGGAACGGGAGATCTTTTTTTCATGAAGAACTCAGCAGCTGAGTTGTTCAGTACCTTTGAGGAAGCAAAGATAATAAGAAGCCGTCGACTCGCCTAACCCTTTGTGGAAAAACTATTTACTGTACTGCTGTGGCATGCTGGTTTTAAACATCATGTTCTGACCTATTTTCACTATCTGAAAGCTACAGTGGATTGTCCTCTTATCTGGTCTGAACTTCCTTCAGTTTTCTTTCTTTGGAAGTCCTTGAAAGGAATGTCAGTTGTTTAGTGGGAGAAAAATGTGCTGGTTACAGAGAAATATATTGCAGCTTAATGATAAGGGAAGCTAATTGTAGGCCACATAATTACAAAAATACGAGCATACACCCAAAGTCAGATATATGGCTGTTTTGACTGTCAAACTATATACAGTTAGTCCTCACTTAACAACCACAACTGGGACCGGCAACTCTGTTGCCAAGAGATGTGGTCATTAGGCGAGATATCACATGAGTGTGACAGGCTTACGACCTCACTTCTGC
This sequence comes from Liasis olivaceus, assembly GCA_030867105.1. NCBI lineage: Eukaryota > Metazoa > Chordata > Lepidosauria > Squamata > Pythonidae > Liasis > Liasis olivaceus. The sequence continues at coordinate 12,767,728 of CM061351.1, read as the reverse complement.
CATGGTCATTAAGCAAATAACCTGTGGTTGTTATGTGAGATATTACATGACCACGACTTGCAATTTTACTGCCATCTTCTCCATTGACTCTTTGTCAAAAGCTGGCTGTGAAGTGCACAAATGACAGTCACGTGAGCAGGGAATGCTGTGACAGTTGTAAATGCCTGCCAACTGCGAAGCACCCAGATTTCGATCATGTGACCATGGGGACGTTGCAACAGTTGTAAGTGAGAGGACCGGTCATAAAGTTACTTTTTCAGTGCCATGATAACTTTGAATGGTTACTAAACAAAGCAGTCATTAAGTGAGGACTCCCTGTATTTTTCCCCCTGGGGAAAATCATGTTGACCACAAAAAGAGAAAAAGAAAAGGAGAGAGAAGTTTTATCATAGTGAATGTGATCTGAAATTGTTCAAATCTCAGAGCAATGATCTTGAAAAGACAAAAACCTTACGAAGGAATAGCACTGGTCCAAGATTATTTCAGTTTATTGTTTTTAAAAATTGCCTTTGTTAATAAGGTTTGAAATCAAGGAATAGACTAAAAACTCAATTGAACAGATCAGCTGGGGGGCAGAAAAAGGGCCATCTGTCATTCCCAATTATCCTACAATCAGCAAGTACGTCATCCATGGTTACATCATTGCTCAAATTGTGCAAATTACATCATTTGGATTATTTCTGCCATTTGCATAATGATGTCAATAATGTAAATTATTTTAGTATGCAACTTTTTTAGAAGAGGAAGGAACACTATGTAGGAACACTATTTATGCTGCCTTGAGTTTCAGAACAAAAGGTTGGATATAAATCAAATAAATGATTTTTGCATCATTTTACACCATATAATTGTAAAATTAAATGAGGTAAATTACACAGCACCATATATTGTGTAAAATAAGTACACAAATCATGAGAAATGACCTAAATATTGTATGTCATCCAGAGTCATTGAATGTCGGGCAGCATACAAGTTTAATAAATTGTTGCTGTTGTTGTTAAATACAAGAATTTTGTTACTGCAACTATAGTCCACTGCATTGTGGGTTGTGTGTGTGTGTGTATGCATGCCTTTGAGACAGTGTTGACTCCTGGCAACCACCCAGAGAAGTCCCTGCAGTTTTCTTGGCAATGTTTTTCAGAAGTGGTTTGCCATTGCCTCCTTCCTAGGGCTGAGAGAAAGTGACTGGCCCAAGGTCACCCAGCCGGCTTTGTGCCTGAGGCAGGACTAGAACTCACAGTCTCCTGCTTTCTAGCCTGATGCCTTAACCTCTACACCAAACTGGCTGTGCACTGAGGTCTGCTAAGTCAAGGTTTTATTGATTTTATGAAGAAAATTGGCTATGCAAGAGGGCAGGGCAGATATGTTAACCTGCCTTGCATTGCCAATCAAACCTGGTTTCTTTTGCAGTTGCTAACTGTGTGTATTCCAGCTTCCTGAATTAAAAACACATGGTCTTCACTACGGTTAGTGCTGTCCAATTCTCATAAACTTTTACTGTGGCAGTGCCTCGCAGTGGTGCCAAAGCCTAGTTGCCAATATTTTCTCAGTAACTTGCAAATCTACTTTTTAAAATCTGAGCTACACTGAATATTTTATTCTCATTTCAGTTAAGATAAAGCCACCTTCCAGTCGAGTTTAACTACTTTTGATTTAGGAACTGGTCCATGGAGTTTTCTCATCAACACACTGAAGAACCTGAAACACAAGATGCACAGGAAAATCTGTACTTTTTGCAATGTTCCAGCATGGCATATATATATATTTTTAATGTAAATATGTATATGTTGGAGAACAGCTTGCACCAAAATGCCACTTCTTATGGAAATAAATTAAAATAAAAATGTAGATAACTGGGGATCAATCAAAGGTACATTAGAAGAAATGAACGTGAAAATGTGCACAAATATCCATACAAACATTTTCATAAACAGTCTGGTTGAACAGGACTTGTGATCAGTAAGAGAAGATATTAAGTGAAATGGAATTCCTAGAATTGTCGGTCCCATTTAGAAGAGAAGATATGTGCTCTGCAAGTTCTATGCATTTCATACTTATAAAAATTAATGTAATGCTGGTTACTTTTAGATGCCAAGTTTAGGCTTAGATATGTGTTTTGCTCTTCCTTTAATGTGCTTCTTGGATGTAAATAATCTGCAGGATCATCTGCCTAGCATTTTGCAGACATGCTGCGCTGAACTGAGCAGAAGACACATGTATAGAGCTCTCATTTCTCACCACCCTTTGCATATGTGCATAACAAGGGGAAAACAGGCCTTAAGTCTTACAGGGATGTTTCTGCTCATGGGATTTGTACCTAGGCCAGGAAAAAATCCTCCCTAAGTATATTCAAGAATGTTTTGAAGCTACAAAATGAAAAAGAATTAAAGCAGGACGAGGGCGGGTACGGGAGAGAGAACCCCAAGAACACCTGAATATCTTCAGTTGCATACTCAATGACAAGGTAAACAATACTGTTCCATGCAGGTGGTAGCATCAGCTGACATATGGTTATCATAAATCTTCCTGGCACACCCAAGTGATGCAAAGTTTTATTCATAAGCCTAGATCTGCCAGTTCTTCCAGCATTCTTCACTCTTTTCTTGGAGAAACTCATCAGACACCACAAAAGGCTCATTAACAATTTTCATTCTTGGCCTGCTCATTCAGCAACAATCTACTTAGCTCTATGGTCTCTTGATCTCTTGCTCTCCCTAACTGCCATCTGAATTCTACAGAGGATTTATGCCAGTGATTATTTCCTAGCACCAACTCTCTCCATTTGGCATAATGCACACAGCAGACCTAAAACAGGTTATGTGGCATGAAACCTCATGAAGAGCTACAGCGGTTGTTCCTTCTATCACCTGATCACTCATCCCTTAGCATAATGGAAATTTTTCTTCACAGTATCTGAAATAAACATAAAGGAAACTTCATAAATGTTTTATCCTTGTGATATTCCACCGTATTATTTCCCAAACCATTACAGCAGTAGCATGGAAGATGTTTTCCATAGTTTGATTCTGCAGAATTGCTGTATTTGTAACATTTTGATCCAGCATCCGGGAATTTTTTCATGCAACTGCTCCTTAGACAGGGTAGAGGATAACCATCTAAGAGGAAGGGAAAATTGGCAATATTATGAGACAAAACATAGAAAATTCAATATATATATTTGTCTACTGAGAATGCCAACATATATTATGGATTCAGTATCATTGCTCCAGGTGTTCATCACTGGCTGGGATGCAAAATGTACCTGCACAGTTCATTATTTAGTGGATGCTTGTTGTTCTGTGAGTGCCTGTGCTGACTTTAAATAATATTAGAGTCACAGCATTGGAAAGAATATAGGAAATCATCTAATCCAGTGTTTCTCAAAGTTGGCAACTTTAAGATGCGTGGACTTCAACTCCCAGAATTCCCCAGCCAGCATTGGAGAATTGAATTCTGGGAGTTGAAGTCCACACATCTTAAAGTTGCCAAGTTTGGAAAACACTGATCTAATCCAATCACTTCCTTAATACTACTGGATCCCTGGATGTCCATCCAACCTTTGCTTGGACACCTCCTGATGAAGGAAGGAATATCACCTTCCCAGGGAGTTTTTCCCATTGTTGAACAGCTCTTACTTTTAGGACATTTTTCCTGATCTCCAAACAAAATCTACTTCTTGTCACTGAAACCCACTGTTTCTTTTTCCTGTCTTCAGGAACAACCGTGAAAAATTCTACTCTTGCCCCTTGCTCTTATCAATTTCTATGCACTAGGTGGCAAAGCTGTTAAACAATCAACATTCAATGTAAAGAACATATTCTCAGTCTGCTTCAGCTCCTTTTTTGCAAAGCCTTTATCTACTTGTTGCCCCATGCTTGTTCCTCAGTATGCTGGTTAGGGCAGGAATGCCTGGAACTTCCAGTTTGCTTTCTGACTGATATAGTGAATACACCTCATGGACCACCCGTAGAAAGAGAGAGAGAGAGATGAGAAATCTGATGCACAATAATTTGGACATAAATGAAATCAATTTTGGATCTCCTAAGCATATGGCAGAACCCAAAGTATATGTGCAGAATTAAATTGGCACTGTTAACTTTGCAATATATTTTGCACCCCCTCCCCCCAAACAGCAGAAACATGCACAGAGCTACACAGAAATAGATGAAGAAACATCAGAGGAAAGTATGCACAAAACTGTCATTTACCTGCATATAACATATGTGGGAAAAACGCATCAAAATATTTACATTCAGTGATTATTGCAGTGAAAACTTTCTGTTGCACTTGTAAATTGTGACGCTAATGAGAACTCAGCATTGGCAAAATGGATAATTCACCAGAAAGGAAAATGACAGACTCATTCCTACCAAGATAACATTTATACACATGACATATCAGTATATTTGTATTACTCACCAAGAAAATACATAAACAGAGTCATTTCTAAATGGAGTAGGGAGTTGTTCATCTATTGCTCCTGCAACATATTCATCGCCAGCTCTGTAGTTGAGGGTGGAAGATTTTAAACCACTGTCCTTTCCCATCACATCTCAGAATACCTTTCTGCATTTCCAGCAAACACAAATGAAAGAAATTGCATCAGAAAGAAGCCAATTCATTTGTTGGCTATAGTTCCAATCTGCTCCCTCTGCCTGGCACTGGTGAGGAATCTTCCAAGAATCTGAGGCCTAAGTGACTTACAATTTATTTACAGAATAATTAACTAAATCCCCCAAGTACCCTGGCAATTCTTCTTGCATTTTTCAATTTCCTGGGCTTACCATTAATCTTGAACATGCAGTATGGCAGCAGAGGGCACTGAAAAGTCCATATCTTGACAAGTACAACTTTTTTATATGAGCTTTTTCTAAGGAAGCCTAGCAAACACTTACAATGGTATATCCCAACTGTAGTTCATTTTACTGTAATGCTAAAAGAGATCTCTCTTCCTCATATATAACAGAATAAGCCTGGTCTGAAGCAGGTTATTAAAAAGATGAAAGATAGCAGAGCGAAAGCCTATGTTCTCGCTCTTTCTCTTTCTTTACTGGTTTAGCTCATCTGGGGTGACCTTCATCATCCCAATCATGATAAAATAAAACCCGTTCCAACTGTTTCCTGTGTTCATTCTACAGTCTCAAAGAGTTTCATCTCTTCACACCCATAGTATCCTCCACCAGGGAATGTCGCATCAACTAAATTATATTTTTTTCTATAAAGTTTCTGCGATAAGGTGAATATTTACTTCTACTGTGAAGTTAAGAGAAATAGTAAGAGGAGCAAAACTGGACTTGCTAGATCGCCCATCCAGTCTGAGTGCACAAAAGTTTTCAGATGAAATGATGATGAAGGTTCTATCCTATTTCAAGGTCTGACTGGAAGGATTATTGAACTGGGCACATCCTGTGGGAGCTCCCCTCCTTTAGAACAACTTGAAAGCAAGATGGGAGCCCCCAGTCATGGTCTTCTGAAGTCTTGTAAAGACCTAGTTGTCTTGAAAGGCCTTTAGAGATCAACAGTGTCATGGCTCTGAACTTAGATGCATATTGTTAGGATATATTAATGTTATTTTAACATATTTTTAATTTTTCTTTATGCTGCATTGATATTGTTACTGTTTCTCGTGTAGGTGGAAACATTATGCTAATTTTATAAACCAAATAAATAACATAATACAATTTTCTCTAGTCACCACTTCAGGGATGTCATATATTTATTTACTTGTACTGTTTCAGAATGTCACAAATCTATAGAAATCAAACAAACAAATAAATAAATAAATAATCCACAGGTCTGAAGTTGGCACATACCTGTTACATGTTGTGGTGACCATTTGAACACATGGTTCAGTTGATCCCATCCCATGCAGAGTCTGTGGTCTACAGGGACTACCACAGATCTGAGCAGCTCCTGGTCCAAGCGAGAGACAAGCCCCCAAGCAGGAAAAAACAAAAAAACATCAGAAGCTTCCTAAGTATAGGAAACCTTGTGGTCCCTGTTTCCTAGTGATTCTTATACTGTAGAGGAGTCCAAGAGGCTTTATCCCAAAGATCTACCTCAAAGAGACTTTTATTATAGAATGCTCATACTATTTTCAAGAAATCTACATGTTGGAAACAGTTCCAACCACAGAACAGAGTTAGGAAGAGAGTTAATAAGTTCTAAGTGGCCATTCACACAGAACTGCCACTCCTTAAACCAGTATTTCTCAACCTTGTTAACTTTAAGACGTGTGGACATCAACTCCCAGGATTCCCCAGCCAGCGGTGCTGGCTGGGGAATCCTGGGAGTTGAAGTCCACACGTCTTAAAGTTGCCAAAGTTGAGATACACTGCCTTAAAATATGCGATCTAAAGCATATCTTAAACCTCAAGGCTCTGTAGAATTGTTTTATAAAACTGTTTAGCCATGGTGATTTTACAGATCTAGATAGATTCATACAAGTCAGATTTGCTTATTCTGAGATTATTTTTTTTAATTAACTGCAAGGAGGGCTTTTATTCCCATCACTGCCACCAGATAGTCCATGTTAGGGACTATCTATGTGAAACTTCAGATATTCTGAACATAAGCTCTTGTGAAAAAGATAATAATGATGTTGATGGTTAAAATACTGTCCACTAGATGTAGATGAACATATTTGCTACTCAGAGACTCACAAAAGATTCCTCATGGGTTGAGACTACCAGATCATTCAGTATAGTACTTCCTTTCCCTTCTCACCATGATAGTCAATTTGTAATGTGATTTCTGCCCCTTCAAGTGATCTCTTACAAACAACGATAGTGGTTACAAATAAAATGCCTCACATTCCTCAACACAATGTTGTTGTTGGAAACAATTTGTACATTCACTTGAACGAGCCAGAACCTGAAGAGGTAAGATCTGACATTATAGCCAAACATTGCATTTATAACAAGTTAAAGTAATTAGGAAACGTTATGTGCTATGCTGAATTTCTGTGATCGGTTCATGCGTGTATCATCAGTGACTGATGTTTGTAACATGTATGCATTTGTCTCGAGGTTCTCCCAGCTTACAAGGACTCTTGTCTGGAAACTTGTTGATTGCTTATTGTTGTTTGTCTATGACCTCTAAGACCTAAAGAAAATTATGTTCCACTTGAGGGTACATCACATTTATTTTTGCTGACACTAGCTTTCATCACTTTCTGTCATCTTCCTTGAAAGAAGAACTTAGAAAAATCTGGTGAGTCAGAGATTCAGTGATGCAATTTACTGTACCATGCACTCAGGTGGGGATTGTAGCAAAACCTCACAACTTTAAAGAGGCTCAAATCTCTGGAGAACTGCTGGCCACAGTTCTAATGGGGAAGTGTTGATAGTATCACAACAAGGGTATTAATGGACTATCAACTTCTCCCTGTGTGTAGCAAATACAGTAGTGAGGGCAAGGGGACTTTGGTACATGCTGAGTTTTGCTCTTTTTTAATCAACTGCACTCCTTTTTACCACCCTCCCCATAATTATTTAAATGATAACCTGAGTCCCAGAATGAATGGTATAAAACCCAAAGTGAGATCCCAAATGCCAAAGTGGATTTAAAATTCAAAGACAATGAGCAATCTGTGGGTATTCATTAAATCAGTAGTGATGGCGATCTGTATTTATCAAAGGTAAATCCAGGGTGATCTACCCGAACTGTGCATGCTGTAAATCTTTTGTTCATGGTTATGGGGAGTAACTTCATTGCTGATTTACTTACCAAATCGGTGAGCATGGATTGGGAATATATAATAATTTATGGGATGTTTAAGTAATACATTTATATACTTCTGCAGACATGCATATTATAATTGTGCAAAATGTTTAGCTTCCAGTGCTCTAGAACATATGGAGCATGAATGTACCACCTTTCTGTGACTCATTAAAGCAGCTATGTTGTTTTCAGAATCAAATGACTGCAATTGGGTGCTTGTGCTGTAGCTGCACCATCCTGGAAACAGATGCAGCTACTTTAAGGAGTCACCGAGAAGTGGTGCCTTCATGCTCCTGTGTGTTCCAGACCACCTCTTCCAAACTAGTCCAAAGTATTGCATAGCCCTAATACGTATTAGGCTTTGGAGTCACCTCAGCAAATAGCTTCTCATTTCAGAGGTCATGCAATGACATCTCTTTATTTATTTGTTTGCTTATTTATTTCATTTCATTTATAGACAACCAAAATCATATGACTCCTGATGGTTTACAGACTTGGACACATAATACCATAAAGTTAAACATTCACAAATTCAAGTTGAAAATGAAAACAAACAGGGTAATTCTGTTTGCCAAGGTGAAGAGGTGACACAGTTTGACTCAATAAAGTACTTTGTGTCTATTGAACTTGAAGGGAGGTCAGAGAATATAAGAGGTAAGATGCCTGTTTGGCTCAAACCCTCACATGTTCTGCTAAACTTTCTGAAGAAGGTGCAACTATAAGCATTCATTGTAGTGCCTTCTTTTGTGCTTTAAATCAATGTGTTTTTGTGGTTTCGTAAAATTGGCTTTATTTTAGTTTCAGTGGTGGTTCTGCCATTTAATATAAAAGGGGAGGTAGGAGACACAGATCTGCAATAAATGGACCTTATTGGATATAGTGCTGGCTTTTCTTTTCAAAAATATCTTTCCTACATATGCCTGAAGTTCTTTCACTATTGTGAGAAGGGCAACCTTCCTCTGTCTTGCCAATTGACCCCAGTATGGCTGTCATCTCTTATGGATATTTTTGCATTTCCAGTGACAAATTGCAATCTGCCTTGAAAACATTCAATTCACAATGATCTTTCCTAACCTGTGTTAGCCCTTTGAGATAGTCCAGAGGAGAAGTACAACCAGGAGAATCCGCACTATCTTTATTGTAAGGTTACATTAAACAGACTCTTGCAAGACTGAAAGCATTTCTCCCCTCCTCTCTTTTTAGTCTCCAGAAAACTAGGGAGGGTCCCTTCTGAAATGCTTCCCATGCTTTTCCTCCACCCATGGACTAAATTGCCTCTTATCAGACCATTGCCTAGGCTGTGGATCTTCCTCCTGTCTCCCAAGGTCATTCCCAGATACTATCACATCTGGCACCCTCTGCAGGCATCATAACCCCAAGTCCCAGAATTCTTATCCTTCTGAGAATTCCTCGGCCATGTTTCCTTTTTAACGTAATAGAAAATGATTGAGAATATTTTCTGATGGCCAAAGACACTTGTGTGATGTCCTGAAACCTGCATTCAAATAGTAGGCATGGTTGGAGAGAAAAATGTGCTCAGTTAAAAGAATCAATGTTATAAGAATTGAAAAAGATCCTGAAGAATGAGCCTTGTTTTGTTTTTGTTTCTTTTAACACCCTAACCTTATATTACTCCTTCTGCAAATTCATTTGGTGGTAGCTGATTCATCATATACTGCAGAAAAACTCCAAATTGTTGACTTCCTTTTTCAAACATGCCTATATCTGATCTAGAAATGTGTTGATACATGTTCAGAAATAAGGACACAAAGAGATTCTAAAATGAGTCTAAGGATCTAAACAAAGGCCCAGGAAAAGAAAAAGCTAAAAAGAAAAAAGAGAGAGAGAGAGAAAGCGGGGACCTCTAAGAATCATAAAGAGATAGACTTCATCAAGTAATTGATGATCTCAGTGGAAACAATAAATGGGAAAAACATCTAACCTAGAACTGAGATGACAGCTGTTTAGGGTGAGTGGAACTATGAACAGACTGTGCCCTCAAAAATATATTGTCAGAGATAGCATTAAGACCCAGCCTAGGATTAAATAGATTGATGAATCAGAGCACTAGTGGATCTGAAATATGGGCTCATGAGCTGTAACTGTATAGTTATTCAAAGAAGTAGAGCATAAAACATAATAAGACTCCATAAATGTATTCCATAATTAAGCTGGCAGTGATTGGGATGTGACTTGCATATTCAGCAATGCATCTTCCTCTCATCTTTGCTTCCACCTTCTGAATCTTAGCAGAATTCCTGCCCATTTTTAAATGTTAAAGGCTTTTCCCCACTTGCTCTTAACTAGGTATAAACATGCCCTGGCAACTTCTTTTTTTCTGTTATGTTGTTATGATATTTTCCTCATCTCATTCCCTAAGACAGACTGATATTGTCCACAAGTGTGCAATGACATCACAAAGGGCAGGCTCATGGCGTACGAAATCTCTCAGCCTTTGTCATCCACTATCTTAGAAGTCAGGAGACTGTGGAGGTCATCCACGAGCATGATCAATACCTTGGTGCTGTCCTGGTCCCAACACCAGACTGAAATAGGTCCAAATAATCAATTTCCTTCAGGGATCTCAGCAACTGCAAGTCCACTATCTTCTCAACAGTTCTCAAGAGAGAGAAGATTGGCAACTGGTTGATAGTTATCCAGAATTTTTGGTTGAATGATGGCTTTTTGAGGAGGGGGTGTACCACAACCTCCTTCAAGGCAGTTGATAATACTTCTCTCTCAAAGATGCATTTACCACCATGCTGATCTCCCCTCTGGTCACCTCCCTGGAGACTGTCATCCGGCAAGAAGGACAGGAATCTAGACCACAGGTGATAGAGCTGATGCCACAGAGAAACCTGTTCAAATTCCTCAAGAATAACAGGTCCAAACTCATCCCAGATAACCTCACAAGAAGTAGTCTCATTTGCCTCCTCAGGACTTGCCCAGCTAGCATCCAATTCCAAGCAGATCTGAGCGATGTTATCCTTCAGGTGCCTAGAAAATTCCTCATAACAGTTCAACATATTTATTTCCCATAATAGGGTCCAGACAATCTTTAAAAGGGCCACTGACAGGAATTTAGCAGAAGCAGTAAGAGCCAAGAAACATTAACATCCTATCTCGGCAGTGTAGACTTCAGTATGAACCCCTATCCATGTTAGATCTGATTCACGTTTGGTCTTCCATCAGTGATCTCTAGGCATCTCTTGATTCACTTGGCTGCAGTAAAAAAATGAGCACCCTTGGATTAGTGAACCAAGAGAGACTGCTCAGGTGCAATCCTGTCCAAGGTTATTGTTGTTTCCTTGTTCCAGGAGGCAACTAAAGACTCAGTAAAACAGCCCACCATAGCTTCAGGAAACTCCCCAGGTGCCCTCTGGAGTGCTTTTATTACATGCCTGGGGTAGACCAATCAAAAAAGTCCATTCTCTCTACAAAGACTAGTAGTGCCAATTAACTTCAAAGCAATCAGAGAGTAATCTGACCAAAACAAGGAACAGATGTTAGTGTTCCCTACCCTCAGATCACATCACAGCTCCCCCTAGACAAAAACTGAATCTGACATGATCCTCCTGGATCTGTAGAATAGCACAGTTAGACCCCTTAGATACTGCCAGATGACAACTGCCCACAACCTCCCTTCCTCTGAGCCCATGGCTGAGGCCAAACCTGAAATCAGATTGAGCACATTTCTGAGAGGGGAAGACTCCCCCACCCATTTGTTTGTTTGCCCAGCCTGGTTTTGGTAATACAAAGCAGATCTGCACTTTTGTCCACAATCAGATTGTGGATAAGAAGGAATTTATTACAGGTAGATCTGGCTTTCAGCTGTAACAGCCAAAGGAAGGAGGATCTGGTAACCTGGTTCTTGAATTGAGAGCAAGGGGCCATATGTAGAGACAGCAGCCTCCCCCTTCCTCTTATCATATCTCCCTCTGCCCACCGTGATTTCCATCCCTTCCTCTATATCTCCATCCTGTCCCTAAGTCCCTGACCCTCCATAGTCATACATTCTGTCATATTCAAAAATCACTCCATATCTACCTCTAATCCCTACTATGTTCATTCCCCTCTCATCCATTTAGGCTGCATTTAAAGAAACCATTTGGCAATTCTCATCATGATTAACTCATCCAGCTTTCACAACCTCCCATCCTTACTCCCAAACCCCTCTCTCACTGGAATCAGTTGGGGAATTCTTCCCCCACCCCCAAACTCTCCCATAGCACTTTGTTATCTTGAGAGAGAGGGAGGGAGGGAGAGGGGGAGAGAGGGAGATGACTATGGTATAGTTGTCTCAGCACCTTGAGTTCCTAGAGGGAGGGAGGGAGGGAGGGAGGGAGGGAGGGAGGGAGGAAGGAAGGAAGGAAGGAAGGAAGGAAGGAAGGAAGGAAGGAAGGAAGGAAGGAAGGAGATTTCTATTACTTATATCTTGAAATAGATTCATTGAAACATGCACCCACATATTGGCCTGCCCATTAAAATCAAGAGCAGAAACAAAACAACTCATCCCCAAAGGGGTAACTCCTTCATTGTAGGCATTTCATTTGGCAGAAAAGGTTTTCCTTTTCTTTGCTCAGAGCTCAGAGACTTTGAAACTGTGTTATACAACATGCTTAACCTTGTCAGTTAAAAGACTTAGCAGAAGCATTTGCTTTGGTGTTTGTTTTTGTTTTGGCTTGTTTGTGTGAATCCAACCCCTTTAATTCATTATGGCGCTGTGAGAATGTGGAAAAATGGGTCAATTCAATAAGTGGATAAAATGTTGCATGACCAAAGCTTTATTGACTTAGATCTCATCTGTTTGGTGGCTCTGATCTGCAGATGGTTGCTGAAATTTCTTATAGAACTTGAACTGTGTATTAGTTTTCTATGCAGCATAAAATGACCATAGAGCTGGCCCAAGAACAAAAGTATCTAACCAGAATTGTTGACCCAGATATCTAATTCTGGGCAGCAGAAGTTTGTTAATCGGAAAATCCAACCAAGACAAGGCGTAGGTCCCATCTATTTATAAGCACCTCCTAGCCCCTTCCCCAAATTTTATTAGACTTGGCCCTTTGGATTAAATATGACAATAACTTATGATCACTATATTCCACTCCAGCCTGCCTGGAAGTCCCCACCCACTTGTGATCAATATATAAGTGTTCATAAAACAAGCCTTTGATTAACCACTCTGTTATTCCCAAATTCTCTAAAAAGAGCTGGCACATTTTGCAGACTTCTTCTCATAAAATGTGGGTGAGGCAGAATCACCCATAGGACAGCCACAGCCCATAGGTAATGCTGCAGAAGAGTTCCAGTGTAACCTTGGAAGAATCTTGGACTTGGCCTCCATACTGAAAATGAGTAAATAGCCATTCATGCTTGGTGGGGAAATAGAGCCAATGGGGATTGAAGGTCTCTAAAGGAGCACATCTTTTAAAGCAGAGCTGAACAGGGTTGCCATCAAGGATCTACTATTTAGGACTGAAATGTGACATTGATTAATATAGCCCTGGAAAAGGGCTGAAGATAAAACTGAACTTCATAATGTCATCTTCTAAAAATAGGGTTGTCTTCCAACTATTATTATAATCAACAAAATGGGAAACTATCACTCCTAGAAATGATGATCAGTCATCACCAAAATGAAAATTGGCAACCAATGTCTCTATATGTTAGCATTCCTGAACTTGTGTAAGAATGCCAACAACTTGCAGAATCTTGGAGAAAAATGCCAAAATCTTATATAAGAATTCACCAAAGTTTTATATTCTTCTTGAGACCTCATAAGTGAGATTACTGAAAACTGACATGGACTATATTGAGATATCTGAAAGCTACATCCCTTAATTTGGTCATTCTAAATCCTGAAGAATCGTGCTTACAGTTTGTAACAATAATAACAATTACAAAAGTAAACAAACTTGCATTGAAGAAGAGAAGTCTGCAGGAAAGCGATTGTGCACTTTCGTTCCCAGCGGACTCCATCTATGGAATTAGACTCTGTCCATATAGGTAAGAATAATCCTAATTCTTATGCAGGAAATGTGTGTGTACATGTCTGTAAGTGTGAGGGGGGAGGGGGAAGAGTGGGCTTTGATAACATGGACCAGATTGCAATATTTTACCAAAACATGCTTGTTGGAGAATTCTGGGAGTTGAAGTCCACACAGCTTAAAGTTGCCAAGATTGAGAAACACTGCTCTAAGAACTTTCATCCATGAAATATGTGTGAACATCTCTTTTCCTTGCTGGATTACTGAGTTCCTTTGCTGATGGGAGTCCACAGTTCCTCCCAAAGCAAAACACCCCAATTTTTATTTGTAGACACTATCAATACCTTATTAACAACTTTACTTAGAGTTGTCAGGCAAAAATGAAATAGTTATTTATCTCAGAGACAGTGAAACAACATGGACTTCTTGCTTTTAACCTATACAGTATTTTCAAAGCTGGGGGTGGAAAAGGAAATTGTTAAGATTTTTTTGAATGGTAGTACAGGTAGTTCTCGCTTAACAACCACAATAGGGACTGGAAAATTCATTGTTAAGTGGGGCAGTTGTTAAGTGATTCATGCCCAATTTTACTACCTTTTTTGCAGGTGGTCATTAAGTGAATCACTATGGCCGTTAAGGAAATCACATGGTTGTCCATTGATTTTGCTTGCCAGAATTGTCTGGGAAGGTCGCAGATGGCAATCATGTGACCCTTGGACGCTGAAACCATCATAAGTGTGAGCTGGTTGCCAAGTGCCGGATCTCAATCTTGTGACCACAGGGGCGCTGCAATGGTTGTAAGTGTGAGGACCAGTTGTAAGTCCCTTTGTTCAGCACTGCTGTAACTTCAAACAATCACTAAATGAATGGTTGTTAAGTGAGGATTACCTATAGCGAAATGTCCTTTTGGTTGAGCTCAACTCATGGTGAGAGACACATCATACATGTAGTCTTTAACAACAATTTGGAATTGGTTTGCTATTGCTTCCTTCTAGGACACTGTTCCAGCTTGCAAGACAAACCTACAGTCCTGGTGGTCTCTTATCCAAGGAGATCCAACCCTTCTTAACTTCTGAGGCCAGAACAAGTGAAGTATTGCCACCAGGTGAAACAACTTGGCTGATAAATCTGGTTCTTCCCCAGTCCTCAACAACTGCTATGAAGGATTCTGGATGTTTAATAATATGATTGAATAATCATAGGATCATAGTTGGAAGATTTCTCAGAGGTCATCTAATCTACTCATTTTACCAATCATGGATACATATAGCATTTGCATCATCTAGCCCATATTTCACTATTTTATTAAAGGGAATATCCTGGAAATTTCTGCTGAGTGCTTTGCTGAGGTCAAGGCGTGATTCCTCCATGGCATTGTCCCAATCTATTAAGCTAATGAGTTTGTCAGAAAAGGACATAGGGTTAGTCTAGAATGACTTTTTTGTAAGAAACCCATGCCGATTCCGCTTAATTGTTGCACTCCTATGCACATGGCTACCAAGATGCTGTTTAATAATAACCTTGCCCGGTTTAGATATCAAGCTGGCAGAGTTATAATTTTTTGGATTCTTCTTTCCTTTCTTGAAAATAGGGACATTTGTTCTCCCCTAGTTTTCTGGATCTCACAAGTTCTCTTGGAGTCCTCAAAGATTTTGGTCAGTGGTTCTGCAATCACCTTGGCTAGTTCCTTCAGTAGCTTAGAATGCAATTTATCTAGCCTTGGTCATTCATTTTTCTACTTATCAGAAGCAATCATGTTTGGAAACTGACAGCAGAAAATCCATTTTAGAAGTTGGTGAGTTGACAGTTATGTTCCCCCACTCTGAGAGTCCACTGCTATGAATACTTCAGAGAAGATGGATGGAAGATGTCCACCGCTGATGATTCAGAAGATGAACAGGGAGCATTGTTAACATTTAGCTTTCAGGGCAGTGGGGGAAGGAGTTCTGCTGATATGTCCTTACCACAAGAGAATCCCTAGCTTTCTAACATTCATTTACATCAGTAAGACCTTCAAGAAGGTATTCAGTAAGAGTTTGGTTCAGCTTCAGGGCTTAGATTGGGCATTTATCTTATATCTGTAAACCTCTCTCCATGATGATGATGATGTTCTTTGGTTTTGATACTGCAAAAAAGAAGGAAGAGCAACATTTCAAAGGGGGAGTGACATTCAATCTTCTATATAAGGGTTAACTATGGAAAGGAAGCATTAAAGCTCATCTTCTTTCTCCCTTGTTAGAATTATGTATCATAATCATGTATCATCACTGGACTTGGACTCAACTAGCAAACCCAGTGCCAGCTGTGGTCACCTGATGTTTGCTTGAACAGAACCATAAAACACAGCTTATTTGTGAGACACAATCGAAATGTACAAGTAACTGTTGTTTATACCTTTTAATCCACCTTCTTCTATCAAGTCAAGGCACGCCTCTTATCTGCCATTAAACTACTGGCAGTGAACTGATTCCCTGTTTTCTCACACTGATTAGATGCTGGGACTGGTACACATTCTCATAGCATATGCTGCTAGAGTAGATCTGCCCTATAAACCAGAAAAACAGCTTTACACTGCTCTCATCAAAGCCAAGAAACCTTCTTTTTGCGGTTGTGCTGGAGGAAAATTCAGTCAGATATGCCAGAAGTCGAGCATTCTTATCCATATCAGGGAAGTTCTTATATATGATATGGGGAGGGGGGACAAATATACTTAAAGATTGAAAAAATATATATACTCAGAGATTGAAAAGGAAATAAAAGTCTTACCCTACTGATACCCAAGCAAAGAAGAAAGCTGAAATCATACCAAAATAGAAATATTATTGTGGTATTTAACTTGATTAGGGATGTAAATAATTTCTGGGAGTTGCTCTGTATTCTTTGTTAACTCCCAATGGATCCCTGGCACGCTGAATATCAGCAGAAACAAAGTCTGGCTAGCATTCATCCATTACCAGGAAAAAAAAGTCCTAATCATCTTTGAAAATGTATGAAGTGACCAGGAAGTTGGCCTTTTCGTTCTTTTTACTGTAAAAATGACCAGGATATTAACTGCAGTATTGAGGGAGGAGAGAATCTCCTGAAGGCTTTTGAGGCATTTCCTGGAATGACCATGTGACTAAGCCACCCTGCATTTTTCGCCGATCATTCCAGGAAGTATCGGCATGTCATCCTTTTCAAGCATTTAGCTGTTAAATGAAAAATTTCAGCCACCTTGTACATTTTCAAAAGTAAATAATATCCTCCTGCCTTGCCTCTAAATGAAGCTGAGAATTTATGTCTGAATAATCATTAAAAATACAGACATAAATCTGCCCACTCTGGAAATCTGCCCTACAAAGCAGAAAGACACAGGTTGGATTGAAGCCAATTCCCATTCCCTAAACCTGATAATGTTGAGTGATGGGCAACTGATGTTTCCATTAGAGCCAGGCGGAAATTTCTTAAATTTTTGTCTGAGAACATTTCTGAGGTAATCTTTTTTCCCTCAAATCCTCCCCAGAAAAAGGTGAGCACTTTAAAGAATTTATGTTTGAACATTTCCCACTGTTATTGTCCACATAAGGAATTCCTCAGAATGATGTTAGATCTGGAGTGTGGAGGGTACAAAATGGTGGCCAAGCTGTGGGTACATCTCTTGCTTTGGTCATCTGAAGTGGCATGAGAAAGTAAAACCGAAATATCAAACTATTACAGAAGTTCTCTTCCTCCAGTAGAAATGTGGTAAAATAAATTTGTCTATGAACAAAATTTCCATTGTAGTTCTAGAGCTTCCATTGTAAGTTCTAGCTTCTATCAATAGCTTAAAATGCCTCTTCAATAGTACCTGTTCTTGGATGGGATCTAGGTCAGCCTTCTGAATTTATGCTCTTCAAATATGCTGTGACTATAACTCTCAGAATGCCAAATTCGAATGTTTTTTAGAGATGAACGTCTTCTTTTTATGTAATTATTATAAATTATCTCAGACACACTTTAACTGCAAGGACAGTTCAAATTTGCTATTGATTTGATTATGCGCATCAAGTCATTTTCGACTCCTAGCAACCACATAATGAAAGCTGCATTGGTGTAGTGATTAAGGCATCAGGCTAGAAACTGGGAGACCATGAGTTCTAGTCCCACCTCAGGCACAAAGTCAGCTGGGTTTGTATGGGCCAGTCACTCTCTCTCAGCCCTAGGAAGGAGGCAATAGCAAGCCATTTCTAAAAAAAAAAAAAATGCCAGGAAAACTGCAGGGACTTGTCCAGGCAATGGCCAGGAGTCAAGACTAACTCGAAGGGACACCTCCTCCCCCCCCCCCCACAAAAGCAACCACATAGACAAATTATGTCCATGACAATCTATCTGGAACCTGGTCTTTCAGATCTTCCAATGCTGCACCCGTTGTCACTGTAACTGAGTCCATCCACCTAGCTCCTGGTTGTCCTCTTATTCTCTTTCCTTCCATCTTTCCCGGCATCAGAGCCTTCTCCAGACAGCTGGGTCTTTGCGTAATGTGTCCAGAGTAGGATAATTTGAGCCTGGGCATTTGTGCCTTGAGCGAGAACTCTGGGTTGATTTGTTTGATGATCCATTTGTTTTCTTGGCTGTCTGTGGTATTCTCACAAGTCTTTTCCAACATTAAAAAAAAAACCCACCATATGTATGTATTTTCTTCATCTGCTTTTTCACAATCACCAAAGTCACAGGCTTGAAGACATCATCTACAGAACAATATATCATTTGCTTTTTTCCCCCTTTTTTTAATCCAGCGTTGCAGTGGTAACCTTTCTGAAAGAGGTTGCTTCTTATGAACTCAACCCCTTTTCCCAGGAATAAGGCTTTCTGAATTTAGTAGGACTTATTTCTTTTTAAGTATGTGTGGGATTGAAATGTATGACTCTAAGTGATGTATAGCCTGACATTTCATGTGCTGATGAGCCCCACTTTGAATTGCTGATATTATATTTTTGTAGCTTTTTTTTTTTCAGCAAAGAAACCACACACACATTATTGGATTTCAAAACAGTGCAGAGGTGGCTCTTTCTCTTTTCGCAGGTAAATAAATAGAACAGAGTCAGGATTTGCTTGAACGGCATGAAGAATCTGATCAAGATTCTTTGGGATGTGCAAATATTGGACGTTTCTGCACTCCTGCTTTATCGGCAAAAGGTATGTCAGTAGATGTGCCAAGACCATGAAATAATGCAAAGGATACAAGTTTGTGCTATTTATCACTATGAAAATCCACAGCACAGTGGCTCCAATCCTAGTTGAGATGTTGCAACCACTGGCAAGTCATGCCTTTCAGCCACTTTTTCATTTGGTTTTTAGAACATTTTGTTCTGGACCTGGATTCGGAAAAAGGAGATCAAATTAGCAACAGAGATCCAGGATGAATTTCAACAGCCGTTTTAAATCATGCTTGCTGTTTTGGCAGAGTAATGGTAGCAGTGGCTAAGTGTCTCTATTCACAACTGCTGCTTTGTCAAAAAATGGTTGATGTATTAATATAATATAATATAATATAATATAATATAATATAATATAATATAATAACTGGAGAATAACAGAAGACATGAAATCAGCTTGGTGAAGGAAACCTACTGGCATGTTCCTGCTTAGCATCTTCTAGCAAATCATGGTCGAGGAGCTACCATGGATCTAGACATTTAACAGAGCATAAATAAAAGTAAAATCCTATCACATATAGTGTTGTTTATCACCCAGTAGCCAACCAGATTATTCAGGGAGGTTTTTTCCCCTCAAGTTAATTGTTTTATTGCATTATAAAATGTGAATATTACATAATAGAATACAGATAATAACTGAATATAGTGGTATTTATACAACAGAAACTAGACATTGTTAACATTGTGATGATTTAGATAAATTAAACCTTTAAAAATGAGGAAAAAAGTTTATATCTGATTTCTAAAATGTAATTAACATAAGGTTGCTTAAATTGTACAACTGAAGTTAAAGCATGACACTGGTGAACAGCTGCAAAATGCATTGAATTTTTTTATAATATGAGAAAGGCTTCGATCTTTGAGTTTAATACTTAAAACTAAAGTCTCCACTGTGTTATTTATTATTATTTATAAATGTTAAAGGAGAGAAAACAGAAAAAGACAGAAGAAAAGAAGAAAAAAAGGTGCTGCTTGGAAAAAGTAGATAGGTATTAATTTCTAACTCCCCCCTTCTTTATACTCTGACCAATTTACAGGGTTTATAAATATTTAGACCTCCTTAAAAACCATACTGTGTTTGCATTTGCCTTGCTGTGTGATATATTGTGTATACTGAATTTGTTTAAACTTCTGTAGTGGATATATGTTGTTAGTTTCACCATTGCTGCGTATTCTCCAAGTTTAAATTCCCAATCAGATACTGTCGATGTTGTATCTTTCTCCTAATGTTGGGCCAGATTATTAAGAACTTCATAAGGAGGACTGGAGGGTGAGAAGCCTCTTCTAGTGCTGATTCCCACAGCTGACATTTAAGGCCTATGGGTCAGAAAGCAGCATATAGCCATCAAGTTTAGTAATCCCTGATAATCTGATGCTCCATGGTTTTGTCTACCTAATTTGGCAACTATGACCACATCTGGTGCAGTAAAATGCCTTGTTTATTTGCAGTTCCTTGTCAGAGAGGACCATACAATTTGTTAACATTCATACAGTGGAGGCAGAATGAAATATGCAGAAGTCCTTAGAAGAAATAGGAAGGAAAAAAAAAAATCTGTGTGTAAGAAGCTAACAATGGGAGTTTCCCTCGAACCGGAATACAGCTCTTTTGTTATTCTGTACAGAAATAAAATCTGTCCGTTCAGCAAACTAAAGAACAATCAGAATTCTCTCCAAAGTCTTTATTAACCATTTCCTGTTATCTAAATGGTAGCTGAGAAGAAACAGATGTTTTCCCTGGTGGCAGGATCTTTGTTGTACAAATCATGGTTCTCAAGGATTGTTCCATTTTCAGTTATTCTGTTGCCAGCTGTAGAATTAAGCCACATCAGTTTCTTCAAAGAAATCTTATCTGGTCAATAATTAGAACCAGATCACAAGGATCAATGTGCCACCAGGTTGACTGTGCTCCTACATGAATACAAGCCCGAGACATCAGCCAAGATGGAGCAAGAGGAAGGAAATGTTCCTTCAGTGGAGTGTTCCAAAGTTGGCAATGAACTTACCATTACACATGCTAGTTTAAATGTATGTGCTTCTAAATCCTTCATACGGTAATTACCAAAGGAAAAGAGGCATTCTCCATCTACTAGAAATATGCATAACTGCATTAACTGCTTTTTTTTTTTTTTTACCTTTAAAGCTATTATTTTTTCCCCAAGTGTGAACCTGTGGAAATTTAAACAATATGTTGACCCAAGCAAGATCTTTGGTGGAATAGCACTAATAATCGGCCATTTTCAATATGGCATTGCTTATTTATGCCTCCAAGCATAGCGTGCTCTCTCTCTCTCTCTCTCTCTTAATCTGAAAAGAAGACAGACTGAGTAATGTTAATCATGTTTACTTAGAAGGAAAGCTTTCCAAATTCTTTAAGACGTACTTCCCAAATGCCCCTCTGGAGATACAAAGCAGGCTTGAGATTTTCTGATTATTCCAAATTGATTTGCATCCAGGCATCGCCACGATTGTAAACAGTGACCAGTTACCAAGCTAATCGGCTGCCTCTGTTTTTTACTTACTTCAGACAATATGACTTATTACCATGCTTGCAAATGCAGACGTATGTGTGGGCCCCTGAAAAGAAAGACATTTAGATCCCCAGCCTGGGCCTGTTCATCAAAAAGTCTGTACAATTAACATAACGATACAGTGCATGGTTGGCAGCACTAAATATAATCAGGTTCTCTCTAGCTTTGAAAATGTTGATAAGGGTGCATACAATTGATCAATATTTTGGAGCTTGCAAATCTATATGCTAGTGTTGCAGGCTTAGTTTACAGGCACTCTATGAATTAAATGACTTGAGTGAGAAGTGCCATATTGATTCTGATGCAAATATATGCTCAGGTCTAGTCCTTATCACTCAGCCCAACCTAATTTATACTTTGGTTGTTGTGGGGAAAACTTAGAAGATGCAGTGAAAATCACCCTGAACACTAGAGAGAACATGGGATATGACTGACAAACAAACTGACAATGAATGGTCCCAAGCACAGGAAAATGTTCAACAGAAATGATCAAACCCCCTTAGAATAAGCAGGGGGGAAAATTCTCTTCCACAAATGGAAGAAATCATTGAGCAATTGCACGACCAGTTTCAGGCAGTAGGAATGTAAATATAAGCAGAGATGCTAAAGGTACATGTAGTATGTAAACTGCTTCCAAGTTTCATTCTGAATCATCAGTGCTATTGGCAAAGACTTCCCTCATTGCTCCCTTTAAGAGTGAACGTAGATGGGGACTGTCAGTAGGACTGCCTTCATGGCAGCCACCAAGAAACTAGAGGAAAAGGTTGCTTCCATAAGGTTAAATAAATAAATAAAAAGATCAGAAGCTACCTACCAGCCACATTCAATATCTATGCAGTTTTCTGTCAGCCTTACCAGGTAGATCAGACAGAAAACATGGCCAGATAAGCAAATTCTACTTTATTATAAAGCTACATTAACCGAATCTTGCAAGTACAATTCTCCCGCGGTCACCTTTACAGCCCAATAACATAGGGATGGTCTCTCCTGAGCCTCTTGCTCCACCCATTATGCCACTGTGGGCTATGCCTCCTCTTATCTGACCATTCCCTAGGCAGCCTCTCTTTGCCCGGTCTCCCAAGATCATTCCCACATACCATAACATCTTCTTGGAACAGTACCATGTTTCCCATTGCCTTTTTCCACCATTTTTTTTCCTTCCCAATTTAGCCTATAGCCCAGGTAATCCCTCCTGCTTTCTCATCCAGGTCCTAACATACCCAACCCTGCTTGGCTCCTACGCATAGGCCAGGCTGGCCAAACGTTGCCCCCTGCTCAGACCCCAAGGTAGAGTTGCAGCTGACGGAAAATGGACTGAGGAGAGAGGGACCACATGATAATTAGACCAAAGCTGGATCTATAAGAGTCTCTTCCCTACTAGACATGTCCATGATTTCCTTATTGGCTATAAATGTTACCAGATGTTAATGGGTTACAATGATTCTCCTGAAAATGAAATTAGATTGCTTGCAAGATTCCATCTTCTGCAATGCATGTTGTAGAGCTGTGGAAATGCGGAAGAGTTAGGGTCAGTTTCAGCTTGCGTATGCATCCAAATTCACCAAGAAGCAGGCTGCTGTTGAACAGAAGCAACATAGATTTCAGCCATGTGTTACTGGTTTTTCTTAGCAGAAGGTCTTGGAATAAACAGACTCCCATGCCTTAAGAACTTGGCAAAGTAACTCACTACAGGAGAAAACAAGTGCAGCAGGGAAGAACAGAATAGCCTTAAAACGCAACAACAGCATTCACCATCATCAAGAACATGAAACAAAGAAGCCCAGCAAACATCTGTAGCTTCACCATGTTGCTAGGCAACATGGATGCTAATTAGGCCTGCCCTCTGAGTGATGCCTGCTGGTATATTTTAAGGCGCTGTGATCCCTTTCTATCACTATTCCAAAAACAAGTTTATTGCTCATAGAATGAATGCATATTGTGGTGGGGGAGGACACATGCTGATAAGCAAATATGCATGCAAAGGAGCTTCTCTTCGCTAAAGGGGAGCATGCATCTGTTTTGGAAGTTCATATCCTTTCCAACAACCCTTTGAGCTTTCAGCACACATTGAAAGAGGTTCTCTCTCACACACCAATGTGCACAAATGAACACAATCCTATACAAGCTATAAGGCAGACCACCGGCAGAAATCCAAATCTGGAGCAAAAACATCAATCGTGCATTCTATGTTTGGGGCAGAAAAAAGCAACAGTGGAAAAAAGAGAGAGAGAGGAAGGGAGGGAGGGAGGGAGGGAGGGAGAGAGAGAGAGAAAACCCAGCCATGACAGTATCTCAGCTTCTAATAGAAAGGTGAAGCAGTCAAAATAGCAAATAGTATTTATTTGCTGAGAATTAGGTGTGGCTGGAAAACTACCCAGCCTTAAATGATTATTAGCATTAGCCACTGGAGGAATGACTCCTGCCATTCTTGATGCACATGAATTATGTCAGGCAAGGCCCTTTCGACAGGACCTGTTATTATCCCAAGGAGGTGCCTTATTGGGAAATGATACTTTGTCTCAAAAGAGGAGTTGGCCAAAGAATGAGGTAAGGAGAGCCACATGGGTAGGTCCTCACCATCCTTTTCTCTCTTTTCTCCCAGAAAATGTGTGGAATGTAAGACGCTCTGCAAGTAGAGTTCACCATCCATCTCTCATCCCTGGTTTAAAGAAATAGAACCAAACATCAGAAAAGATGAAGGCAACCTTTTCTTTAGAAATGACTGGTTTGATGCTCCTTAAGATGGTGCACAATTTAGCTTTACAGCTTGAGCGTTGAATGTTGTAATGTTGCTTGAACCCAACCTTCAGTGATAGGTGGAACAGGAATTAATGAAAAGGAAGGGAAAAAAGGGTCTAAGCAATCTTTTGGGGCCAGTGATGTGTTTAGGATTTGGAGGGCATGTTTTCAGTGCAATAAACTAATCAACATGGGGGAAGAGTTGTTTATTCACAAGATGATTTCCATGTTGACCTGCAATCACGTGAGCAGACTTCCATACAAAACATTAAGCTCTAGAAAAAAGCTAGACAGCCAACCATTTTATTATTATGAAAGACTTCAGTTCATGACAATAACAAGAGCAATAAATTCTAATAGGGTTCTGCAAATATTTGAAGGAGTGTTTTATGTTGATGACATTTGGAATGAAACTCTCCAACCAAACTGCTTTGCAAACCAACATGGTCCCTTCTCTTCCAAGTGTGAAGTAATCCTAGCGTTTCACTCTCTTCTGCTTTATGGTTTCCCAGCAGCATGGCTTCTCCCACTCTGGAAGTTTAGAAGAATGCCTTCTTCTTCTGCCCTTGCCGAGGCCAGAAGAATCTACTTTCGGCTTGGAAAGCAATGCGTAGGAAACAGGGAGACACCACCTAGTGCTTCATCAAAGCCAATTAACTTTATTCTGATGAAGAGAATAACCTTACAGGCAAATAACAACACATGGGTGACTTAGGTCCTCACACAAATGTTATGACTTGAGTATTTGTGTCAGATTTCGGGTCACAAGGATGTAAGCAAAACATTTGCACAATGTCACCATGGCTTACTGCAGACACTACTGGTGTTGAGATGAATCTCTTCCATGACTTTACTAAATATGTCCCCAGATACCTCCCTCCTGCAGTCATTTTTTAACATCCTTAAAAGGTTTCTTATTTTATTATATATATATATATATATTACCCATAATACATGAGTGTATTTGAACAATCCTGGAAACATGGTACATAATATATGTCTATAGGTTGGCTCAAGACACACACACCCTCACCCATATATTTCACAGAATGGGAACTACCTCTGGCTAAGTCTTGCTTCATATTAATGACTATCTTATTTCCTGAAGGAAATAATTCCTGCTTCATGAAGATGAACAGGGCTGCTATGGCTTCCTGCCATAACCACCATCAGCAAATTAAAATAACATTCCCTCTGCAGCTGACTGCCCTCTTCCAATAAACATTTTTTTTCACAGTTCTCCTACTTGGAATAATTTTAGCATTCTCACCATCACAGTTTTGGCTGATGAATCAGAATAATTTCTGTGCTTTCTCGCTTTTTATTGAGGTTTTTTTTTAATGATTTATTTTATTGGATCCGTTTACTTCAAGGAGCAAGTGTTTCCTTGATCCTTATTATATATAAAAACAAAAGCATGAATAATTGCTTTATGTATTAAACAGAATAAAAATATAGTCTTAAGTTAGATATTCACTGTGGCTAAATATCCTGATAAACTAATAATAGCAACTTTGAATACAGCTGGCTTTTAACATGATATTTGCAAAGAAAAATAGCTGGGACAGGTCCCTGATTGTAATAAAGATTTGATGTGAAAAGTAGCCAAGCTGATTTTTCGGGCCAAGAGATTTGGGGGCAACCTGAACTCCATTAAATGCACAGCTAGTTCTGCCTTATTTAAGGGTGTTCAAGATTGCTTTTAACATTGAAAAATGGGATAAAAATGTTATAAATCAATAAACCAAAAATAAATAAAATCCTCCAAAGGCTCTTCATATTGCTCTGTCTTTTTTAGAATAAGCTTAAATGCAGAACCAGATATTTAATGCTAATCATGGTATCCTTCTGGACCGGCTTTGGGAGTTGGGGGTGGGTGGCACTGTGTTGCACTGGTTCTCCTCCTGCTTCTGGGGTCAGTTCCAGTCAGTGTTATTGGGGGGCAGAGATCCAGCCCGCACCCCTTACTTTGTGGGTTGCCCCAGGCCTCAGTTTCCTCTCTTCTCCTATTTAACATCTACATGAGGCTGCTGGGTTAGGTGATCCAATGGTTTGGGGTGAGATATCATAAATATGCTGATGATACCCAGCATGCCTGAGTGACACCATGGATGTCCTGTCCCTGGAGGCTGTAAGGATCTGGATGGGGTGCGATGGGCTTCAACTCAGCCCAAACAAGACTGAGGGGCTTTGGGTACTTGGGACTTTTGGCGATAAGGTTTTTCTACTGTTGATCCTGGATGGGGTGGAACTGCCCCAGATGGACCTGGTGAGTAATCTAGGGGGTCCTCTTGAACTCACAGCTCCTTCTAGAAGAGCAGGTGACAGCCTTGGCTGGGAGAGCCTTTGCACACCTTTGGGTTGTGTGCCAGTTGAGCCTGTTCCTGGACCGAGAGGCTTTGCTCACAGTTACTCATACCCTCATGACCTGCCGTCTGGATTACTGCAATGCGCTCTACTTGGGGCTGCCCTTGAAGAGCATTCGGAAGCTTCATCTGATACAGAACGAAGCTGTGCGGGTAGTAAACGATGTCGGATATTCGACACATGTAATACCCATGCTACATGAGCTGTGTTGGTTGTCAGTATGCTTCCAGGTGCTATTCAAGGTGCTGGTTGTTACCTTTAAAGCCTTTCATGGCTTGGGAATGGGTTACCTACCAGATCATCTTTTCCCAGTAGTTTCTATCTGTCCAATCTGGTCCAGCAGGATGGACATGCTCCAGGTCCCATCAGGTTTTGTGGTGCTTTGTTTTTTTTAATGTTTTTAAGACTGTATGCCACCCAGAGTCACTTGTTGAGATGGGCAACTATAGAAATAAAATAAATAAAGAATAAATAAAGAATCATTTCAATTTCGAACTAAGGAAGGCTTTAAGGAGGCTGTAACTGTTTATGAGTAAGACTAAATTATGACGTAACATTATAAGAATTAATCACAATGAGTGTTAGTCTCGTGTCCTGTCTCCATATCCTAGTAGTGCTCTAGAGAAAACTTCTGAATTTGCACTTTCCTGTTAGATGAGCAGCACTTTGTGGCAATATCAGAGTTTGAACAAGTGGTATTATCTTCACTATCATTTCTTGAAACCAGCCATCTTCAAACCATGGTGTTAACTAGTTGCAACTTCCTTCCCTATATATAAATGCATGTACTATCTGGACTTTGGATGATGTTCTTAACTTTAAAATGGGTGCAAATTTTCTGTGCCATCCCATCAAAGAAGAGGAGAATTGTTCACAATATTGAGGGAAAAAATGCATCCTCTGTGTGTGTGAGTTGGTGTGTGTGTAAATGAGAGAGAGAAAAGGAGAAAGAACACTGATTTTGTAAGACATTCCTGTTAGAAGACAACATTCAGATGTAAGAAGACATTCTCCTGTGATTTTCAATACTTTATGCAAAAACCTGAGGGCAGCAATGAGTGTTCCTCAAACTTGCAACTTTAAGACATATGGACTTCAACTCCCAGAATTCCCCAGCCAGCACGCTGGCTGGGGAATTCTGGGAGTTGAAGTCCATATGTCTTAAAGTTGCCAAGTTTGAGAAACACTGATGTAGACAATTCTGCCTCCCCGCATTGTCCTGGACATGTGAAGAGTTGCAAATATTTTTTAAAAAAAATAATCCAAAGGGAATTTTCTCAATCACTCCCTCTCCTGTCACCTTCCGGATGGCAAGAACAAACTCCCCTTGTATGCATATGTCACCCCATCTTTTCCGGATGAGATTCCAATTTTGTTCATGATGTTCAGTGGCATTATTCAACAGGTGAGGGGAAAAGGAAATCAGGATGCAACCAATTTACAGCTCTTTGGGGTGCCTTCCTTCAGCTGCTCATGAATATGGAGCTTGGTGTTGTGTGCTTGGCAAGCTCAAGAGGCAGGAAGTAAATCCTGAACGAGAAATGTCCCTCCACTCACGGAGCCCAGACGGAGGAGCAGCGAGCGAGTGTGTGTTGCACATTGCTTAGTCCATATTCTAGTCCATATCCGGGTCCAGTTCAAGGTGTTGGTTATCACCTTTAAAGCCCTACATGGCATGGGGCCAGGTTACCTGAAGGACCGCCTCGCCCCCACGACTTCAACCCGTCCCACCCGATCTCATAGAGAGGGCATGCGCCGGATCCCCGCGGTAAAAGAACTTCGACTAGCGGGGTCCAGAAGGCGGGCCTTCTCCGCTGTAGCCCCCGCCCTTTGGAACATCTTGCCCCCGGGGGTGAGACAGGCCCCCTCACTCCAGGCCTTTCGGAGGGATCTGAAGACCTGGCTCTGCCATCTGGCCTGGGGCGGGGAGGGAGGATACCAGAAATGGGGTTGGCTGGCCCCTTAGCGGCCTGGTGGGGCCCTATTGCCCTCTTGGAGTTTTTAGCTTTTTATCTCTGTAAATTTCTAGTTTTATAATGTGTATAATTTTTTAAACTTTTTAAATTTAATTGTGCTTTTAGTGATTGTAAGCCGCCCAGAGTCCCCCATTGTAGGGGAGATGGGCGGGGACAAGTCGAATAAATAAATAGATAGATAGATAGATAGATAGATAGATAGATAGATAGATAGATAGATATTCTGCTCTCTCTGTGATTGCTGTGGCCCTGCTTTGCAGAAGCACTATATTAGTTAACTAGACCATGACACACCCCATCACTCATTGTATCATTCCTGAAAGGTCGTGCTTCTCCTCCCTCCTCCCTCCAAAAGTTTATTCTTACTTCTACATCTGCTACAGTGGGGGGGAGAAACACTTGTTGATTACCATTATAGTGTACATCTTTGGTAGGGGGGAAAATAGGACCCAGAAGTGGAAGAACAGATCTTTGTTCTTAGGAAGCACCATTTTTTTTTTTTTTACTCATGAGAGAAAAGAAAAACACAATAAAAGACCAGCTTAGTTTTAGGACTACCCGATTTCAGCTGTAAAAATCAGGATTGCCATTAAATGGCAGCGATGGATGTGGAAAACTCTGATTCATTGCAGCCATCTAATGGTAGTTCTGGAAGTCTTACCTAGACTTATTCCTGATGGGCTTGCATTCTGTTTGGTGACAGTTTTGCTCACCCTGAGTTTTTGTCATAATCAGAGATCCTTTCAAAATGGGCACCTTCTTGCCTTATCTAGAAAAGACCCATTCTAAGTTTTTTTGTTTTTCTTTTTTCTTTTTACAACATTCTGTACCATGTTCTGCCACAGGAAAGGATGAGACCTGAACCATTAAGGCATTTAGTTGTATGGCAGTATTTACCAGGCAATACAGTTTCCAGTGATCTTCCTAGGGTGATCTTCCTACTGTGATGCTGATCACCCTACTTTGTTGGATGCACAACATGAGAACCTTGAACTGTATGAAATTCCCAAAAGGGTTTGAATGTGACCTTTAGACCCATTTCCAAAGCTGCCACACAACTGCATTTATGAATATGATACAAGGGAAAGTTGATTAAATATAGAGCAGGCCTATGTATCAATTGAATAAGTTGTTACAGAGGTGAAGCTGTTGGACTTGGGCCAGAGACCCTCAGGTTCAAGAACAACCTTAGCCATGGATGCTCAATGGGGGACTTTGGACCAGTCACTGTTTCTCATCCCAGTCTACTTTAGAGAGTGGGTGTAGTGGGGAAAAAATGAAGGAGGATTGCCCTGCACTCTGTCTTCAGCTCCTAAGGAAAAAGTGGGATAGAAATAATAAATATGCCATTGATTTACATTAAATAACGAACATGTCATTAATATAATACAATTAGTGTATTAATTGTAATACATTAACAATTGTATTATTTTAATGACATGTTCATTATTTAAGTTAAATGCAAATTAATATCATTCAGGTTCAGGTTTTGTCAGGGTGAAGAAATGCCTATCCATTTCTCCACCCTGACTCCAGCTACTTCTTGGAGTGCAGCCCCCAGCAAACCAGCTCCAGCCAAAAAAATATGGTGCATCATTGCCCATCTGGGTCAATAGGACTGGTTTCTGAATTTCCATCTCTCTTGTACAATCAAAGAGTACACACACAGAATGTAGCATTTTGAGTACACAAAACACATACAAAGAAGTGAAAATCTTTTGAGGAGATAGCAGGACTCCTCAGCTTATAGCACACAGGCCTAAAATTGAAAAATTGTGGACAAGTGGCTGTAGATGTTCATTCATGGAATCAGTGGCCCAATGCAATGTCTCAGTTTGAAACCTGGTGGCCGTCATGATCTGGATGGGGAAGAACAGGTGCAGGCTTAATTCCTGGAGGATGAAATAACTATTGACTCAGAAGCCATCTGACTCCAGGACTTTTCCTATTTTGGCCCTAGATAGGGTTGCACTTCCTCTGAAAGAGTGGGCTTGGAATCTGGGGACTTCCCTGGACTCACAGTTGCTAGCGAAAGAGCAGATGGAACCTGTGGCCAGGAGAGCCTATGTCCAGTCCTGGTTGGGGTGCCAGATGTAGCTTTTTCTGGAATGGGAGGCACAAACCATGTTCATGCATGCCCTTGGAGCTCACATTGGATTACTATAATTTACTGGACATTGGCCTGTCCTAAAAACCATTCAGAAACTACAGCTAACGCAGCTTGATACTGTTTGAGACCAATGACAGTTATGTAACAACTTTGCTGTAGGAGATAGTTGGCTTTTGGGTACAATTCCAACCCTATATAGCCTGTGATCTGGGCATCTGTGACCTCATCTACTGCAGGTGGAGTCCACTTGCCCAATTCCATTTAGTAGAGAAAGCCTACTAAAGTCCTTGCCAAAAGAGATATATCAGAGGAGGAGGCCCAAGTGAGTATTCTTTGTTAGGGTCCATTTCTTTTGGAACAACCTACCCTCTGATATTCTGAAATGCAATTAAAATACTGCTTTTCTTCGAAGCCTTCAGGAACTGCAGAATGAAGTCTATGAATATGCCATTGTTGTTGCTGCTGTTCCTGGCAAATGAGAAAAGGGTGCTGGGTTATACATGTCATAAATGTTGGGTTGTTTTGTATATTTATTGATTTAGTTGATTATAGATTTGTTATATTTATATTGCATTGGACTGAATTGTATAACCTACCTAGAGTCATAAGAATGAAGTGCCAGATAAATCCGAGGGAGGGAGGGAGGGAGGGAGGGATCAATGCATAATAAGTCTAGATCGCCTGCATCAGGATGGCCACATGTATTCTACAGAACTGGTGGGAAATATCTTTTAATACAAATAGAAATAGATACATTTAGATCCAGGGCCCTTTTATTAACTCAAATCATTAGATTTGAGCATTTAAAAAGAGGGAAGAGAGGGGAAAAGAAACCTGATTGTTTTACATCAATCAGTGGAAGAACAGAAAAGAACAAAATGTAGCATCTGCATTGTTGGAGCACATTAAATCTGTACCCTTTGAGCACACATCAATCAAATCATTAATGTAGAGTACAAGACTTTACAAGCACAATGTATAAAAATGCAACAGAAAGCCGCAAGGGCCAAATTCTAAGCTCGGGGGATTCCTAGCATAATAGGCAGGGGATGGAAATCTCGTCCTAGAAATACAACTCTGAGATGATAAGAAACTCATACGGTGAACTGTTTGCTTTAAGCACCAAAGGGTTTTTAAAATATTTCATTCCTGACTGCTGGAAGAAAATTAATGGTGCTTATTTTCTTCTGAAAACATTTTCTATTATACCCTATAGCCTTCTAAAATATATATATTATCAGCCTCCGTTCATACATGCAGACAGAGCGCATACAGCTAAAGCAAGCGGGTGTGTGTGTGTGTGTGTGGAATCAAGACTGCTAGTTCTAATTTTGTGCTGAAGATTCGTTGAGGCATCATTTACAGTCCAGCGGAGAGGGATCATTCAGGAAAAAGAATTTCTAAATGCAGCTGAGCCAATGGCACACGTGATGCTGTGTCATTTCTCTCTCTCTCTCTCTCTGACATGACCACGTAAAAATATTTGCAACCCCTCTGAAGATGTTTTAGAAAGGCTATCCAGAAAATTATACCATACCATGTACCATTGAAGGGGAAACATTTTCCAACACTGTCCAAGTCTAACATGTAAAGCTGCATGTAATATTGGCCTTTATGCCTAATCTTTGAATTTGATATTCCAAAACCTTATAAATAAAACCCCATTTCCTTTTTCCTACATTTCAGTACGGGGATCTTTCTTCTTTTGCTTTCTCAGGAGCAAAGTTAGCATTTTCACAACCCACGTATATCATTGACCGACTAGTTGAGAAAAGATCAGAATAGATTTTGAAGGGGAAGCCATTCTTAGTCTCCCAATCATTAACAGATAAGTAATTTGTTCAAAATCAATAGGGGTTTTCATTCAATAATTTAGAAGCAGTATTTTGGTGTCAGAGGAAACGTTTTTTGAAATACAATTTTACTGAAAGTTTTAAAAACAAGAATGAAAATGAATACAAACTAAAATAAGAGTAAGAAAGAAAAAAGAAAAAGGAAATAAAAGAGAAAGCTAACGTGAAAAGAAAGGAAAAGAAAAGAAGTAGAAGAAAAATAGAAAAGAAACAAAAAAGATATAAAGAAGTGACTTCCGATCTTCTTTCCAGCAATTATAAGTACAATTGTAAATTTACTTCTTTCTCTAAAGTTACATCATGACTCTCTTCTTTCTATAATCTATCCTATCTAATCATCAAAACCATAGATCATAAGTTCATTTTTTTTTTTCTATTTTATGCAAAAGGTCCATCACGGGGTTCCAGTCAGCAATAAACGTAGATATTGTTAATTCTCTAATCAAACAGGTCAATTTGGCCACCACAGCAAGTTCTATCATCTTCACCAACCATTCCTCCATTGTGGGTAATGTCGAATCTTTCCATCTTTGTGCGTACAATAATCTTGCTGTGGTTATCATATATAAAAACAAAGTTCCATGACTTTGTTCCAGCTGTTTATCCATCAGTCCCAAGAGGAAAAGTTCTGGTTTCAGTTGTATATTAATCTTTTAAATCCTCTGAATCACTGTGTGCATTTGAACCCAAAATCTTCTAGCTTCTTTGCATGTCCACCAAGCATGATAGTGACCCTCCTTGTGGGTAACAGAGAAAACGTTTCAGTTTTTATGATTTGACTAATATCTGCTCCCTGGTTTGTTTGTTTTTTTTGTTTTTTTAAGAAGAATTGAAAAATCACGAGTTCATTCATTTATTTATTTGTCACATTTGTATGTTGCCCACTCAAAGTGATTCTGGACAGCATACAGATTAAAAATATAAAAAGTCAAACAGCAAAACCATAAAAAGAGAAAAGATGGCAGAACAGAGAAACAACAAACATTGTAATGACAAAACCAACACACAAGCCCACACCATCTCTTAGCCCAGTGCCTGGGGGAAGAACTAGGTACTTAAGCCTTATCTAAAAGACACCAGGGTCCAGATGTTTGGATCTCTGGGGGGATGTTGTTCCAGAGGACAGATAAATTTATGGGACAGAGAAGACATGCCTTCTAGATACCATCAGACGGCATTCTTGATAGACTGAGAGATTAGACCAAGGGTCCCCAAACTCTTCAGCTTATTGACCCCTTCATGAACTTTCGGATTGTTCATCATCCCTCAAACGTTTCTTATATGAAAATAATGTAATAAACACTACTTTAATAGTACTACAAATAACAAAAACAACAACAACCTCTTAGACAGTCCCATCGATCCTTGGGGACTGATATTTACCAGTTTGGGGAACCCTGGATTAGACCTAAAGCATGCCGACTCTGTCAGGTCTTACAGGATGGGCAGATGCCATGGGAGAAAGACGACCCCTCAAATAAGACCATAAAGAGCTTTATAAAAGACAACTAGCCCCTTGAATTGCACTCAGAAGGCTACTGGCAACCAATGCAGCTCACCTAGCAGAGGAGTTCCATGGGCATACCGAGGCATGCCCATCATTGCTCACGCTGCTGTATTCTGGACTACTTGAAACTTTTGAGTGGTCTTCAAGGATTCCCCCACATGGAGCGAACTGAAGTAATCCAGATGAGACTACAATTTGGAGAAAGAACAGTGCCAGAAATTATCATCAAGTAAGACATAATAATTTTAGCTCTGCATGACAAAGTCTTTTTCAGTTCCCAGCAACTTCATGGAAGTGTTCACACAGCCTTCTTGGTAGCCGGAATACAGAATGGTTTGTTGTACTGTCTTTCAGTTGGTTTTTTGTTTGTTTGTTTTACTTTCCACTTTTGCCAACATCTCTGGGATTTCCTGCGGTCCCCCATCTTAGTATTAACCTGGTCCAATCCTGCTTAGCTTTTTAAGCTTTCCAAGGTTGGATATGGGTTGCTATCTAACTGTGGTTTCATTAATAGCTGTAAGTAAAGTATATTTACCCACTTTATACATAGAAATGTATAAGGATACCCTCTTAACCACTGCAGCTATTTTGCTCATGGTTGTTTGTGCTGAAACCTGGGGCTACCTCATTTGCTACTCACATACAGCTCATAATGGTCCTCTGGTTATTATTCCAAGCACTGTTCAGTTGATCTCTCGAGGCTGCAGTAGCCATTCGAGACCCAGAAAGAGCTGTTATGATGGCCCAGCACTCAAAGCTGTCAAGAAAATTTCATTGCATCCCAGAGGCTGTTTCCAACAAAACCACCGAACCATTCCTGAACTAGCTAGCATTGTAGTGTATGACACCTGACAGGTTAATCAATATCATTTTTCTTCCTTTTCTCCCAGCTTAACCTGCCATGAACATAAATCATTTTAAATGAATACGAGTTTAGAAATTGTTGCAATATTTACATTTCCGGTAAAGACAGGGCGATAACCCTTCTGAAGACAAGGCATGACACCTATGGAATGTGAAGTGATAAAGATCTGCACAGTTTGATTTTTCTGGAGCTGCTGTTCATTCAACAGCTTCCTTGCTGTCATGACAGGTCAAGAGCCCTTGGTTCCACTGTTGGAAAGCTGGCTTGCATGAAGCACCTGAGAAACTGAGACATGGCTTCCAGATTCTCCCAGGGTAACGGAATCTGATAACCAAGCTGATGCATAAATGAGATAAAGCAGATTCAAAGAAGAACCTGTAATGAAGCACGGGCTGTGTGATAGGAACATCATCTGGACAATGGTAGAAAATGGGCATGAAGGCTTGTATCACATATTGACTTACTTGGAGGAGTTAAAAAACATCTGTTTCCAATTAATCATTAATCATAGCATATTGTAACATGCTAAAAGGACCAACTGTGACCAGATTAATCTGAGGCGATGCAGAGGGCCCATCACAATAGAAAAGATGGCCCGCTCTTGATTTACTGAACTGATCCACTGACATTTATTAAAAATTATTTCAGTTCTATTGGCTTTCTTTTATTCGTAATAATTACATTTCTTTACGGGGTGACTCAAAGATAATGGTGAGTATTGTCAACATGCAAGACAGCTTCTTGTGGACCTCATGCTACAGCCTAATGTGCTAAGGCTTGGTCATGCACTGCATAGTCCAGACAGAGGTTCTAGAAATGATTCCATCCCAGTTAGAATCTGCACCATGTCTGGCTCAGATTCCAACTTCAGCAGATGCTGCTTCCACTCATTTAATTTTACAGCATCAAATACATAATGCAACCTGATTTCAGAGGGACACTCTTCCAAGCAGGTGTTGGAGGTATGGATCCAGTTGACCACAAGAGAGCAGTAGGGTGTAGATAAAGAGTCCAAAAGACTATTAATCTGAAGTCACTTCCTTCTGCCTTTCTTCCCAGACACACACACAGGGAGCGCAACTCCTCCTGGTAGGATGTAGTTAGGTAGGTGCTAGGTTTTGCCTACCCTTGTAATGTATTTCCTGTAAATAAATCGACTTAGTGTTGTAATTGCAAAACCCATTTCACTAATCCATGCTTAGGTCAGATTCCTGTTGTCAGGAATGCT
This sequence comes from Liasis olivaceus, assembly GCA_030867105.1. Classification (NCBI taxonomy): domain Eukaryota; kingdom Metazoa; phylum Chordata; class Lepidosauria; order Squamata; family Pythonidae; genus Liasis; species Liasis olivaceus. The sequence goes on along the minus strand of CM061351.1, from coordinate 12,731,672 downwards.
GTCTCACATACACCCATAATGTGTCACCCTCCAACACTAAGCAGGCTTACAAATGTTGAATTAAAAAAAAAAGCAATACATTCTTCTGATAACAGGACCGACAATAAAGCAAATGACTAATAAAGTTCACATCATAGTGACATATTGCAGCCCATCTGATACCTTCCTCCTGCAACTTGCCATAATTAGATAAGAACAGCTGATTCAAGGGTGCCTGCAACGTACTCTTTTCCATGTCAGTATGCTTTATCATTTGATGACCACTGAACACATGCTGCAGAACAACAGCAAACACTGTTTCAGCATTCTAAGGAAACATTGTTCTCCAATCAGATGATAGTTATTTGCTCTTAATCATACTGAACCAAAGTGACTCTTGTCTTCTTGTTTGGTTTATTTTTTCCAATGAGTATGTGTGTGTGTATGCACGCACACATATCCCTCTCCCCACACACAAACATAAAGCATCTACGATCTCTAGAGACAGAGAAAATTACCAAATAATAGCCAATCAATACATTGCAGTTATGGCACCAGCTGATCAATATGCTCAATATTCTTTCATCATTTTTTTAATGGATTGACTTATGGTGATGTCAGAGGAAACAATAGGGGAACAGAAAATGGGTAAATTGCACAGAACAATCCAGAAACCAACTATATCTAGACAGTAGCTGTCATAGGTCTACCTGGTAACTTTCTAACTAATGTCCTTGTTTTTTCATCAACCAGTTATTCTATGAATTTGGTTGTCTACCAAAATGCTTTCTCAGAGCCAGATAAAATTACAATAATGTTCTGATAAAAAGGAAATAGAAAACCACAAGCACCAGTAGAAGTTGGTGGAAGCCCCCATGATCAATGGCATGCTGGCAGATTTGTACAGATTGGGTGTGATCCTGTCATCATGCGCAAATCAAAGTAGACCTCAACTGAATCAACCCCTGTAGACTTACAATAGCTGACATCAGCCAAATCATTATGAAGGCAATTTGCAAAATAATTACCCAGTACATTGAAATATGTTGAGAAGAGATGTGTAAAGTAGCATTTGGAGAGGGAGAGGGAGAGGGAGAGGGAGAGGGAGAGGGAGAGGGAGAGGGAGAGGGAGAGGGAGAGGGAGGGGGAGGGGGAGGGGGAGGGGGAGAGGGAGAGGGAGGTTTAGAAAAAGAAAGCCCCAGAATCTTATCAAAAACTGCTCCTTGAGAAGTAGCACTCAGTTTTAATATTTGATTCACTAGGAAATTTGACTTATGCAGCTAATGATTTGGCTGATTATATTAAAACAGTTTGCAGATGATGGCAGAAGTTCTGGTCATGCTATTATTCATCTTTGGCCATTCCTCATGTTCAGTCCATCCTTTGCACTCTTTGTCTGGACATCTCTCTCTCTTTCTGTCCTTCTTTCTTCCATCCTTACTTTCTTGGACCTTTCTTTCAGTTGGTGTAGAGCTGTATCAGTTCCACATCCTTTCCAGTGGGCACAGAGATTAAGATTGAAGTCCAACCTCAACCATTGACATTCCCTAGGAAACCTTTGGCCAATCGCTCTCTTTCAGCCCAGTCTACCCAGAGGGCTCTTTTGGAAGGTGGAATGAGAAGCAAACATGCTTTCTATCTTGGCTTGCGCTCCTGAAAGAAAGACAGGATATCAGTCTTACACAGAAATGCATGGCTTCTGCATTTCTTTTCTCTAGACATTTTTGCTTACCTCATCTTTTCTAGAATTAGAAGGTAGTTGCATAGGTAGAAATGGATACTAGGGTTGAAGTCCAGGACCTATGATCTAAGGGGGATGCAAGTGAACACCCAGCAAATAACAGGCAATGACATCAGCAGCAAGTTTGTTGTGGGCACTGGAGCATTTTATGGTGGGGGGGGGGGAGAAGTGGTATCATGCACATCAAGATGTCATCATGCAAATTTGGGATGCCTGAAAATTTTGGTATTTCCATATTACAATATAACCTACTTTGACTTGCACCTTCCAAAGTGCAGGACAGACTAGGATGGGACCCAACTAACTAACTAACCATTGGTTTTCCATTTTTTTAAATATGATTTTTATTGAAGCTGTTAAAAAAGAAGATAAAAACCAATACAAACTAATATAAAAGAAGGAAGAAAAAAGAAAAAGAAAGAAAGCAAAGACAAAGCAAAAATTGCAAGAAAAGAAAAAAGTTGTAGAAAATTAGAAAAGAAAGAAAAAAGATACAAAGAAGTGACTTCCAATATTCTTCACAGCAGTTATAAGTACAATTATATTTTAACCTCTCTCTCTAAAGTTACACAATAATACTCTTCTTTTTATAATCTATCCTGTCTAATCATCAAAGCTGTAAATCACATGTTCATTTTTTTTTATTTTTGTGCAAAAAGTCCATAAGAGGTTTCCAGTCACCAATAAATGTAGATAGTGTCTTTTCTCTAATCAAAGTAGTTAATTTATCCATCTCATAACCATTGGTTTTCCCATTTCTCAAAATGTTGGAGTGCTATTTTTGACTCAATTATTTTTTGAAATGATATCCACTTGCTTTTAGAAATAGACTTTTCAAAATAAACTAAATTTTAGAAGGTACGTCCATTTTGAACAGTTTAAACTACTTTAAACATTAATATACTTCTTCGGCAGTAGGCCTTTTTTTTTTTTTTTGTTAATGAGCACACTGAGGTGCAATAAAATACAATTGTATCAAAACACATACAATACCATAATCAAAGATATAAAGTAATGTAAGAATGGCCAGAAGTAGTTCTATTGTACCACCATGTCTGCTCAAATGCTGGAGTGAATAATAATGTTTTCAACTTCTCCCAAAATTGTAGCCTGCTTTGTTTCTAGGGCAACACATTTCAAGAATGGTAGCTATCTTCCTGAGGGATGCTGAGGACATGTCTACAGTTGTGACCCAAAATTAGCGGCCTCTGGTGTTGATCCCAATAGTCAGGCAGATCTTAATGGGGGCCTTCTCTCAGGTTACCTGGCTAAAAGAAATTTAAGATTTTAATGAAAACTGTGTTGAACTCTAATTCAAAAGTACAGGTCCTCTGGTAGGAGGAATAATGTCCCCTCAGATATGTGATTGGCCCTGATCCTCCTTGCATTCAGGAAGGTCCTCACAACAATTTTGTTTCAGTAGATCTTTGGGGCCATGAGAGTTTCTGGTTATTGTCTCTCCCCCCTCCCTCCCATAAATATATTGGGTATACTGTATGTTGTTTGTAACGTATGGAGATATACATTGTTGGATGGCTCATATACACTGCTGTCCAGAGTCGTTCAGCTAAATACGTTTCATGCTATCCTCAAGAATGTTTTTCACGTTTCTTTTGGTGAAGTTGGTGAGCTGCCTATAATGTTGGAAGTAGTGGAGATGCCACTCCTGTGACATGTATTTCTGTCATTTAAATGTCTCCCTGGCTGACCAAATCTGAATATACCCCAGGAAAGGACCTCCTTCCTGGTGTTTTTCTTTGGTATTCTATTAATAAGGAGGAAGAAGGGAAGGCTACATACTTCTAGAGAGATGATTGCACGGTACCTAGTCTCTGATTACCTCATAACTGAGTAAATGCAAGAATTTTAAAAAAAGAAAGAAAAATTTAAAAACTGCAGGATTTTTTTTTTCTTGATGATTCTAGCTTTAGTACTGAAACTTGGTAATTGGTAAAGTTGGTTCTCTAGCAAACCAGCCATTATAAAGAACTTTATGGCTAACATGGGATATACAAAATAGCACGGGCCAGCCACAGATCGATTGTTACCCTCCTGAATGGAACTTGAACCTTGAATTCCAATTTCATCAGGTCTTTTTTTAAAATCTAAGAGTCCTGGAACCTCAGATTACTGCAATATGCCATTGGAGGAAGGGAGAAGCTAAACTATAAGATGCCTGAAAATATGAGAGACCGTAAAGATTTCTGCTTTGTTTTGGTTGGGTATGTAAGCAGCTGAAATGCAACTGAATTGCAATGGAAGCTTAAAGTAGAAGTTTCTAAAAGAGAAGAAATCAGAGATAAATTGAAAAAAAAAAGTTATTTCTCCATGGAAAGGAGCAAGATTATGCACTCAGCAGTAAAATGCAATCCTGTATTGCTTTCCACATTTGTTGTTATTACATTGAAACTCATCTGGTCCTTATTAAGCAATAAAAGGATTCAGCCCTTAAAGTTCCATAGTTTTAATAATCCAGGAGAAGCAGTAAGTGTTATCTTAAGGCCAAAAGATGGAGCAGACTCTGCAAATGATGCTTGATATGAACAGTTGTCATTTCAAAGGCTTCTGCCCAAAGGCCTAAGTGATTTATAGAAAGGCATAGAGCTACAACAGTGACTATCTGGAGCCTTTGTGCTGGGTTGTGATCTGATGGGGAATGCACGTTCCCTACATCGGAGCCAAAAGTCTTCTACAATGGCTGTTTAAACCTGTCAAAATGACAGAAAACAGAGTCAACAAATCACACCTAAGTGGAGACGAAAGAAGGAAAATTGCGAAACTGGGAGGGAATGTTACAAAGAATTACTGTGCTTAAGTGACGGGTTTTTATCCCCCTCCCCCCTTGTGTTTGGATACTTCAGTGACAGGCATTAGAAAAATGTCATAAATAGTTCAGGTGAGAAGAGATAGAGATTTGGTGCCAGATTCTGAGGTTCTGAGAAAAAGGAAACGCAGAGAGAAAGGAAACCCAACCTGTGTAAGCAAGCTGAGCCTTGCTCCAGTAAATAGGAGCTGGGTAAAAGAGCATCTCAGCACGTTTCATATGCACAATATTTTGCTCGAATGGAATCAGCAGAGTTTGATGGAATGGGGAAGACTTTGATGGGTCTTGCCAGTTAATTCAAGGTCAACAGGAGATCAACAGATAGTTCACTGTTCATTTAATATAGCCAGTTAACTTCACTGCAAATTCAGGGATTTTTAATTAGTTAGGTGTTTTGTTTTGTTTTGTTTTACAAAAGAAGGCTAACTATAAATGCATGCGGGCTGGGTTGGTAGAAGAGAATTGCTATCATGTTATCTAGCATCTGCTATTTTCTACTTATCAGCCAATCAACTAACCAAAGAAGGCATTGCTTCTATTCAAAGTAGCTGGTAACATCGCAGAATGATCATGTCTTATGTTTTCTGACAAGGAAAAAAAATTAAATGAGGAAAGTGGAAAGAAAAGAAAATAGTGCTCCAATGGAAAGAAAAAGAAATGTTTATTATTCTGGAGATGCCAGCAGCATTATAAGAGTAAAAATGATTCCACATATCTGTGTTAAAAGTGTGACAGTAAATGTTGCTAATATCATTAAGGATAAGAAGTCATTTGAATATTCATTATACTTGATAACTCATGCGTAATCTCATCACTGCACAAAGTGTCATAGCCAAGCAAAATAGCCATAATTTATGTTTATTTGTTAGATAAGGCTGAACTTGATACTACTTAAATGATACGCTTGTGAAAGTAATTGCATCACATGCTTTTTTCTTCTCTAATAAAAATTAGTATTGGGAAGATCCATGCTTTCTTAGCTTGTTATTTTGAGTTACCTAGATGTCAGCAAATGAATTGCAACTTCCCTGGCAGAAGCCTGAATGATTAAGAAGAATTTTCCACCTTTTAATGACCTCCTGTCGAAAGGAAGGCAGGAAGAAAAAGAAAAAGAAAAAATTATAGAAATCCATTTGGCTCTCAGACTCCACCTTTCACATCTAAGACTTAAGCTGGTGAATTCGAAGTTACTTTTCTTTGGTCATATTTCACAAATTTGAGTATACGTATTAGCTTATTCTTTGAATATGCATCTGTATATTTTCAAATATCCATATATTTCGCATGATTGGACACTCTAGGACAGAGAGGGATACTCTGTGAAAAACATTTGACGGCCAATGCATTCTTTTGGTTATTTCTCACTAAATCTATCTTCTTTTCGGTTCTTTATCTGCATACTTGCTTTGGGGGTTAGTTTCAGGATGGAGAAAGAAGGAGGTTTTGTTTAGGTTCCTTTTTACCTCTCCCTTCTGCTGCAGGTTTTCATATCAAAAAGGAAGAAAATGTTTTAGATAATGCACTGACTTTCTTAAGGCCACAATGGCTTCATAACCATCTGCAAAACTTTTGTGTGATCACACTTGTAATAGTCTCTGCAATTCTGGTTACCATACTATGAAACAATATAGGTTTAGAGAAAGTACGGAAACTGTAATGGTATGTGGGAAAGACCTTGGGAGACTGGGCAAAGAGACACTGCCAAGGGAACGTTCAGATAAGAGACAGCATAGCCCACAGCTGGATAGTGGGTGGGGCAAGAGGCTCAGAAGAGACCCTCCCTAATTTCTCAGGCTGTAAAGGAGATGGGGGGAGAAATATATTTTCAGACTTGCAGGATCGATGTCAGCCTTGCAGGGTAAACCAGATAGGAATCACAACCAAATGAGCTAATTCTGCTTTATTGTTAAGCTACATTGACAGAGTCTTGCAAGTGCGAAAGTACAATTCTCCCCCCCCCCGCCCCCCAATCTGCTATACAGCCTGAGAATCTAGGGAAGGGTCTCTTCTGAGTCTTTTGCCCCACTGATTATACAGCTGAAGGCTATGCTGTCTCTTATCTGACCGTTCCTTTGGCAGCATCTCTTTGCCCAGTCTCCCAAGGTCTTTCCTACATACCACTACCGAAACAGACAATCAAAATCAAGAGGTTCCAAAAGTTTGAATATATGTAGCTCAAGGTTGAATTGTTGGGTTCTTGGTGTTTTCCTGCAGACATTTCATTTTTGGGCTAGGTAACATCATCAGTCATCAACATAACCAAGCTCAGAGAACACCAAGAACATCAAGAAGCTTAAGCAATTCTTATGAGCAAAGGTTACAATATTCTGAGTTTGGAGTAAGAAACATAAGGGCTGGTCATTCAGCCAAGCTGAATGGTAGAAGATTCAGAACAAATAAAAGAGCATGCTTTTTCATAATGGAAGTATGAAATTTTATACCACTATGATTACCCTAATTCTTATGAGATGTTTTGAAGGCTACCAAATTGGATAGCTTTCAAAATGGATGTGAGATTAACAGAAGTCTTTCAGTGGCTTAATCTTAGTATTAACTCCAGTATCAGAACCAACATGTTAATAAATGCTAGATGCCAGGAGCACATTTGTCTAGCATTCAAATCTTATCCTACTAGTGAGTTTTCCATAGACATGGACTGACAACACAATACTTGGTTAGACCAGCCTTTAATTTCACCCAGCACATCTCTTGTGGTTCTTACATTATCTTCAGTGCTGTACCTCAAACCTAACTTTGTTTCTTTCTTGCTTGCTCTGCTCTGTAGTTCAATTCTGTTCAATAACCCTTCAAAATTTGGCCTTGAAAAGAAGTGGACGATTATTTGTCTTGATGAAGGGGTAGATGAGGCTGTTGGTTTGAATAGGAAGTCCATTAAGGTCAAATAATAAGACTTGTCTCCTAATTAGATCAGGCCTGCATAGGAGACCATTTGTTAAAGGCCATAAACTATTTGCAACCTCACTGGACCTGCCTTAAATGAATGATGAAGCTAACTCAAGATGAAAGATAAGATGAGCATTTCCTAGCCTCAATTTCATTATATTTTAGTAGAGGTTTTTTTTTTAACACACACTAGAAAGGAGATGCATTTATGACTAATGTTTTGTTTCCTTCTCCTTCCTATTCTGTGCTATGGAAATGCTTGCTGGATAGACCAGAATGTTGCTCCAAGATATTTCTCTTCATCTTTTTTTAAAAAGGAGATACTGTAAATCTAGTAGTGGAATGAAGTTGACAACAACATGCTGCCCCAACTGAGTCTTCAGTGACAGACCTGAGAACCTGCATGAAAGAGATTCTGAACATGTTGTATATCTGTGTATGGATGGCAAAAGAAAGCACAGGGAGATGCTGGTGTTTGAAGCTGCTGAGAGGGTGTAATTCCGCTGAGAGAATAAGATGCAGCAGCTTGTCCTACTCCCTCCTTAGGCTTCATGACCAAATAATTAGACAGTGGGTCAAGATACAATAGGTAGAATCCCTTTTATGGTTCTCTGAGCGGTCTTAAGCTAAACTGACTTATCTTCCTTGGAGTCATGAATTATGCTGTTGGTTTGCAGTTCTCTGCAGCTTGCTCCCATTAATAATCCACTTCTGTCAGGCTATGACAAGTCACTTTTAACTTATTCTCAGTACTTCCTACAATAGCACTCTCTGGTCACTCTCTGACCCAATGGCAGCATCTTGGTGATCCTTTAGAGCATTGTTTCTCAACTTTGGCATTTTCAAAATGCCACTCAATTCCCAATATTCCCCAGCTAGCAAGGTCTTTGCTGAGAATTCTGGGAGCTGAAATCCACACATCTGGAAGATACGAAGGGTGGGAAATACATCCTATTCCCACCAACTCTATTCATCTCCATATTGTTTGATTCCACTATCACTGTATGTTGCTTGTTGCATTACTAATGGGTATAATTCCCCAAGCCTAAAGGAAGTCCATCCAGCTGGCATTGATTTTTGGGGAATCCACTTTTCCCAACTCTGAGCAAGGATGTAAGACATCACTGACATGGAATGGTGTTAGTGGATGAATTGTTCAATGTTCAAACACCAATCAATCAATCAATCAAGGGTGTTTCAGCTAATGTTGCTATCACTCTTTGGAAAGTGATTGTCAAGTCCTCCCTGTCTGACTCCCAATTCCGAAGTATTCTCATGCAACCAGGCTTGGTTCAGAAAAATACTCTTTATTGAGTGGTACAGGTAGCTTGTAAACAGAACATTGCTAAAACTAAAGCCTTGGTTAAACTTCCCTCTATTTATCCCCCTCCCCTTATTGCCTGGCATCTCGAGTCTTCTCCACCTGGTGGTGACCTCTTTCCTTCCTCCCCCCTCCTCCCCGAGCCTCTTCCTGGCTCTTTGGGGCCCCAGCTGCCTTGCCGGCAATCAAGCCAGGCGAAATTGCCCATATATGGTTAAGCTGCTTCCCAGCTCCCATTACAACCATTAACAGAACCCCCCCCCCCCTTTAGTTACTAGTGGCAGAACCAATTCACTCTAACTCCCAACGACTGCAATACAATGGCAAACAACAACAGATGGGTGATGCAGGTTCTGACAGTGATTCAAACAGAGACTTGGAAGACATAGGTCTGATATGAGCACAAGCTGGGGTCCGGTACAGAACCAGCTACCTGGAATTCATGACCTACAGTCTAGACAATTAGAGATGTCAGTTTAAGCTAATATAGGAACGAATTCAGCAATTACCAAGATCGTCTGTACATTTCTTCTCATTTACTGAAGACACCAACAGATGCACTTGTTACAGGTGGGAGGAACGCAACATTTATTGATGACGAGACTCTCACTGGGTCATTCAGGGAGAAGCTTTATTTGCGCAAAGGTTCAGTTAGGACTCGCAGGTCCCTGCAAAGAACTGAACCCCAAAAAGGAGTTCAGCAAGCCTTTTTATCATTACAAGAGCCGTTTCTCCCCAATCCCCCCCTCAGTGCCCTCCCCATGCCTTCCGTACTCCAAATTTGGTCCCCCTCCAGAACCCCCTGTGGCTTCCTGTACCCAGAGCCATGATCCCCCCTCATTGATGGCACCCTTGCGTGCAGTCCAAACAAGGGAGGCCGGGGAGGAAGGAGGCCAGTCAGTGATCACCTCTATCTTCCAGTATACTCCTTTCACCACAACTGATTTATTAAACTGGAGGCAACACTATGGCCCCTTCTCTGAGAAACCACGAGAGGTTTGTGACCTTCTCGAAACTGTTATGCATACCCACCTCCCTACATGGGAAGATATCCAACAACTCCTGAATACCCTCCTCACTCCTGAGGATCGGGAAAAAGTCAGGTCCGCAAAAGAGAATCTATTAAAAGAAATGTACCCTCTGGATACCCCCGACCAGAGAGATCAGAGGCAGCGAAGGAAGGCAGATGAGAACCCAGGGTGGGATCCAAACAACCCGGAGGGACAGACACACCTCCATGACTACCGCACCCTCATGATGAGAGCCTTGCGGGCGGCAGGAAAGCCCCCTGTCAACTTTGCAAAAGCTGCCTCCATAACCCAGGGTCCCGACAAAAGCCTAGAGGCATTCTTGGACCGACTAGTGACTGCGTACGAACAGTATGCTAGCATTAACCTGCGTGCTGCAGACCATCGGATGATGCTTAATGAGACATTTATCTCACAAAGCACCCCAGACATTCGCTTAAAACTCCAGCGTCTGGATGGTGCCCTAGGAAAGAACGTCGGGGAGTTGGTGGAGATAGCCAAGCGAGTGTTTGTTAACCGACCCCAATTGGCAGAGAAGAGGTTCCAGAGAAGAGGTTCGCTACTTGGTTACTAGTTAGGACTACATAACCCAAAAATATAGGATAAAGATCAGAATGAAGTTACAAATAATTTTCCATTTGTATCCTGCCACCTCACACTAAAGAAATAGAACTAAATTGTGTAAGCCTCCAGGTCTTTTAAAAAATGGGTTGATGTTGGCTTGAATAATTCTTCACAATCTGTTCTATTAAATATCTGTAAACTTATATCAAGGTGATGGATAAATTGCAATCAATCAATCAAGGAATCCAGGATATACTCTCTCTGCTTGAGGACTTGCAGTTTGAGTGCTGAATTAGGCTGTTTTTCCTCTGTCATTCATACCTCTTGCAATGTTTCACTCTTGCATGCTACCTCCAATGTTCAGTGGTACTTTGCATGCCCAAAGTCTCACATTCAGTTCCCGGAATCTTAGGTAGGATTAGGAAAGATTTTTTTCTGTGGAATACTTAAGAGCTATGGATAAATCAGAGCATTGTACCAAATGGATCAATGGTGCAACTTGCTATTAGGTAGCTCTATTCCATAAGGCTCTATCTTTACCACAGTCTTTGAATAAATAAGATAGGTGGGAGAAAAAGAAAGCTGTACCCTCTTCAGCAACAGTACTTTCTTCTTGTTCAATATAAGCTATGGATAGTGTAGGGCTACCAGATCTGAGTTACAAAAATCTGGATGAACACTAGATGGCAGCACAGGGTTTTCTATATCTCTCTACTACGGGTCGTGGTTATCCAGTGTTCTGCAGCTCAGATCTGGTAGCCCTAGGATTTCGGCACGCTTACCATTAGTATCATTACTGATCCATAACTTTCTGGTTTCTTCTGAGCAGCAGTTCAGGGTGTTGTGACCGCTCAGCAGATATTGAGGCTGTGTTATCCTACAGTCCAATCTGTGTCCAAAGTTCAGAATCTTTTTTTTTTTTTTTGACCCATAGTATCCCCCGTTAAACCAACTATCAGATCTCTTTCCCGGACATTCTAAAAATACAGTACAAATGGAAGACAGCCAGAGTTATATAAGAAGGAAACATTCATGGTTGCAAGGTTACTAAGTGTCATCAGCCACACGTAACATTCATGCATTTGTCAATGTCCTTGTGCCTGCCTGTAGTTCATGCTGAATCTCATACATCAGGGTTCACAGTGGCCTGGAATTCCAGGTGTTCATGTTTATTTTTATTTGAAGCAGATGGTTCCACCAACCAGGAGGAACAGATTAAGATATATCAAAAACAATAGGGACCTGAGGAAATATGTACCTGAAAATTATATAAAACTATTCTACAAAGTGATTCAGTCTCTAAAGCACAATGGACCGTGCCAGACTCCATGGCCTTAACTCATATTCAATGGGTTCATCTGTTGGGCTAGGCCATGGCTTGCTTTAATCATACTTTTTTTTTTAATAAACTTCACAGGTTGGATTTGTAGACAACATTAAACGGTAAGTCATATTTTGCAAGCTCCGATGTTGACGTTTGCACATTACACTAACCCAAAATCAAACAAGCCACACTGAGGTTTAACATGATGCAAGAACATAGCCAAAATTTAAAAGCTTCCACAGTGTAATAATAGTATTCTCTCGTTCTCCTAAATAGCATTCAAGGCGAGACCACCACCATTCAGTATTACACCTTGGTCAAAATAATGGGCCCACTTCTCATGTGGGCTGCTTCTCATGTGGGCATGAGTACTCAGATATCACCTGAGTGATGACTGCTGGTTGGTGTCAAAGTCCTTGTGTAACTCATTGCTGTGATCAGAAAGTCTGTCTGGAAGAAATCCCCACTGTGTTCATCTTTCATGGAAGCATACATAGGATTATTATTTTGCTATCTGGAGGAGATACCATGTGCTACAGCCAATTACTTCACTATTTAGATTCTCCTACTTGTTTCGTCTCAGCTGATACAGTCTGAAAAAGATATCCTCATCTTCTTTATGGTAGGCCAGCTTAGAATTGTACTCTGGACTGGGGTATATAACCCCATTTTTCAATTCCTGTTCTGAAAAATAAAGGATAATTACATTGCTAAGATAGTTCCAATTGCCCTGAGATCTTAGTAAATCTCTTAATAACTTATTTGTCTAATCCATAGGTGGCATAGATGACTGGATGGTCCATGTATGTTTTCTAAATAAGGGGAAGTAATAGTTCCCCTCTAGGCTGTAGTGGTCAGACCTATTTCAAGTACAGTGTCTAGTTTTGGCAATCCATTTTAACAAAGATTCAGACAGGTTAAAAAGTTCACAGAGGAGCAACAAGAAAACCAGAGGTCGAGAAACTACGTTCTCATAGGAGAGATTGAAAAAATTCGATATTCTTAATTTTGAGAGGTCAAGTAAAGGAATAGTAGCAATCCTCAAATACGTGAAGGGCCACCCTGAAAGAGATCAATATTTGTTCTTTATCGACCCACAGTTTAGAACAGTGTTTCTCAACATTGGCAACTTTAAGATGCATGGACTTCAACTCCCAGAATTCCCCAGCCAGCATAGAAAATGGAATAATGGGCTTTAGTTACAGGAAGCTACATTTGACTGTTAAGAAAAACTTCCTAAATGTAAGAACAGGTCCACAGTGGAACTAACTGTTTAGAGAAGTGCTGGTTATCTCTGAGGAGAACCAGACACTTAATCTTGTAAGCCACCCAGCATCACATATTTGAGATGGGCAGCTATATAAATTGAATAAATAAATAACTGTCATTAATGCTTTAATTTGAATTCAGACATTGAGCAGGAGGCTGGACCCAACTGACCAAGATGTCAACCCAGCATTTTTTTTTTTTTAATATAACTATTTGTAAGTAGAGCTCCAGCATGGGGATTGCCCTGCCTGACAAAAGTAGTTACTTCTCATTTCCAGAAATTGTCAAGAGACAACTTACTTTATTCCATCTGCTCTGTATGTTGTGTGTGTGTGTGTGTGTGTGTGTGTGTGTGGATATGGATATGGATATGCAGGCAAATATCTAATTGAACTCTAAAAACATGATTCTGGATTTCCTTTCCAATCTTTGCTTGAGCTACATATCCATATATAGACAATTTTTCACTTTCTCATTTCATGCAAATGCTTCTTTGCCATACTCCCGCAAACTTGTTCTGTCATGCTCTTCCCCAAATCTTGGTGAGAAAGCATCATGATGCCAAAGTGCATGTACGTGCAGGCAAGGAATGTAACAAGTTCCTTTTTTCTCCGTGGGGGGGCGGGGAAGCAAAAACAAAATATATACATATATATATATATATATATATATATATTTTTTTTTTTTTTTCCCCAGTAGGAGTACACAGATTGCCAGAGGACATAAGTCTTTCAAAATCAAGTGTGCTTTACTGTAAACATTGTGACACGGGAACTTTTTTGGTAGTTAAGAGGCCATCATGAAATACTATGAACCTGCACAGAGAGCTAATTTTCATTCTCTGGGAGAGTGTGTTTGGAGCAGAAAAAGGTTAGAACAATTATTGAGATACTGACTTTCCACCTCTGTTTCTTGCTGTTAAAAGCTCCCTAGATATGGAATTCTACAACTCTGAAATCTTAAAGACGGTGGTTATTCTTTGTATGCGGATCTTAAGATTAGTGCTAGGAATCAGCTTTAGGACTTTAGTAGAACCATAGGAAAGGGGGTAGTTCAGAGGAGATTACCAAAGGAAAAAAAAAAAGTGTGAGAAAGCCAGAATTAATTTCTTTTCTATTAGGCTTGTCTGACCTAAAAGTAGTCCTTGTTTAGTGACTATCTTGTACAGCAACCCTTTGCAGTTATGGAAGTGATGAAAAAGTAACTTTACGGCCAATTCTCCCATTTACAACCTTTGCAGGCCTGTAAAGTAAAGCAAAGCTGAAGTAAGATGGTAAGCACAGTCGCTGTTTCACTTAGCGACCATTTTGCTTAACGACCGAATTGCCAGTCCCAATTGTGGTCACTAAACAAGGACTACCTGTATTATCCATCAAGCTACAAACACATCATTAACCACGTATAGCAGTCCACAAGAGCTTCTTGCAAGGAAAAGTTGGAGGAATGACTTCTCTACTTTTAGAGGTTCCTGTTGCGGTTTAGAAATCTGATTTCCCAAAATCTGAAATCTTGTTAGAAGCTTGCAGGATCTGGGCTGGATCCTCCCTTCAGGCTTCTCTGAATGCATGATGACAGCACTCAGAGTCAGCCTTGGGGATTTTCACATTTATTTCTAGCTCTGTGAGGCTCATTCCTACACAAGGAAGCCTCTGAGAAACAGATCTGCCGCTGTTTACTCACAGCATAAGGAAACAGCTCTCCAACATTCCTTTGAATTACACATTACAACTTCATTGACGGCATTGGAGGTACTCCTTGCATAACATTGTTCTCCTCATTGCATTCAAATTATTTTGCGCAACATGACGTGAATCTGGGTGCTAAATCTCTCTGATCCTCCTAGCCCATATTTTAAGCATTTGGCAAAGCAGATATTACAAGCTATTTTATTAAATTAATTAATGCCCAAGATCTAATGAATCCATTCAAAAGGTCCTATGCCACTCTAGGTCACTCTTTATGTTGGATCATACTGAAGAGAGAAGAGAACAAAAAATGAAATGAAGCATTGATGTCTCATAGAAGCTACTCAGACTTAAACTATGGCTAGTTGCAAGCAAAATATGATTCAGCAGTAAATGTCTTCATAAGCTTGCTTACATTTAATCAAAGTAGTTGATCTTTGAGGCTTTTCTTCTATTTGCATAAAATCACATTTCAGTCTTGCAGAAATAGATTTTGAATATATATTACATCTAATTTTAATAGGTATTGAGTGAGAGAGAGAGAAGAAATGTAATTGCTGAAATACAATTACAACCGTATGCATATTTACCTTCCAGTAAGCCCCATTGATTTCAGCAGTGCATAGGTCTGAGATTCAAGTTGCACAATGAAAAAAACTCTTCATCCAGCTGAAATGAATTTAGTTAGTTAGTTAGTTAGTTAGTTAGTTCAGCAATTTATATGGCTGCCCAACTCAGAAATAGTGACTCTGAGGAGGACTCTGATATATGGCTGAAAAAATAATAACAAAATAACAAAGGATGCAAGAATACAACACATATAGCACACCCAGGCCAAGCTGTTTGCTTGCTCATTGATTTGATTTGATTTGATTTGATTTGATTGATATATAACTGCCTATTTGACACAACTGACTCTGAGCTGATTACAGGATTAAAACATATAAGCCCACCAAACATTAACCCCTCCCCCCAGCACCCAAGGATAAACAATTACCCCACTTACCAGGGATGTGTGCTATCATAAAGGGCAGGGACAGTGACTGAGACGGCCACCTTCCTAGGTCCCGCTGGATGACACTGTCTCATAGAGAGGACCTGAAGCATGCCCACCTTGCTGGACCTTGTGGAATGGACAGAGACAGAGACATGTGGCCCCACAAATAATCCAGCCCTGTGCCAGGAAGGGCTTTATAGGTCATGCCAGCATTCTGAATTGCACTCAGAAGCTTCTACAGTAGGGAGTCAGTGCAGCTCATAAAGTAGTGGTGCTATATGGGAATATCATGATATGTCCCTAAGTACCAATGCCACTGAATTCTGGACCAACTACAGCCTCTGGATTATCTTTAAGGGTAGCTCCATGTGCAGTGTGTTGCAGTAGTCAAAACAGGAGATAAACAAGATGTGAGTGATCCAGGAACAGATGCAAAAGAGGAATTTGTGCAAAGGTCCTTTTGGCCATAGCAACCACCTGCTCTTCAAGCAGGAGCTGAGAGTCCAAGAGAACCCCCAAACTGCATACCAGTTCTGCTTGGGAGACTGCTACCCCATCCAGAGCTAAAGAGGGAACATCTCCAGAACCACAGAGGGCCTAAAAACCATAACAACTCAGTCTTGTTTGCATTAAGCTGAAGCCTGTTCTTCCTATCTAGACTCCCACTGCCTCCAGAACAGTGTTTCTCAACCTTGGCAGCTTGTGATGGGTGGATTTCAACTCCCAGAATTCCCTAGCTAGCAAGGCTAGCTGAGGAATTCTGGGGGTTGAAGTCCATCCATCTGAGAGCTGCCAAAGTTGAGAAACTCTGCTCCAGACACTTAGAAAGAATCCTGATGGTAGAAATGCATAATTGATACCTGACCCCTTGCTGATGGTTGTTAGATAGGAGTCAATAGAATAGAGAGCCTTGAGGAACCTGCAAAGCAGGGCTACATCTCTTTGCTCCTTCTAATACCAAATGGAGGCAGCCTTGGAGAACTACTGCAGTACCATGTCTTCCACTCCTAACCTCCAGAGCCAGTCCAGAAGGATGCTATGATCAGCCATCAAGAGATTAAGAAAGGCCAGAATGGATCTACGATCCCCATCCTGGTCCCACCAGAGCTCATCTACAAATGTGATCAATATAATCTTGGTATTGACTGGGGCCAGATAATCCATTTTGTTCATGGCCCTCTGGAGCTGCAAAGGAAGGTAGGAGGCAGGACAACAATTGTTCAGGGATGATTTTTTGTGGAGAGGACAAATACCATCCTCTTTATGAGCTGGAAAAAACACTCCCTCCATCAGGGGGAGCTTGGATCCAACCAACACATTGTATCCCAGGAGGCATTAACCAACCAGGACAGTCTAATATACAAGTGGCCAACTTACAGTCCCAAGGATTCCATCTACTTCCTCAACACCAACAGGTAATAATGTATGGCTGTGAGAGCTGGACCATAAAGAAGGCTGAACGCCAAAGAATTGATGCCTTTGAACTGTGGTGCCGGAGAAGACTCTTAAGAGTCCCCTGGACTGCTAGGAGGTCAAACCAGTCAATCTTAAAGGAAATCAACTCTGATTGCTCATTGGAAGGATTGATAATGAAGCTCAAGCTCAGATACTTTGGTCACCTAATGCGAAGAGAGGACTCTTTGGAAAAGACCCTGATGCTGAGAAAGATGGAAGGCAAAAGGAGAAGAGGACGGCAGAGGATGAGATGGCTAGATAGCATCACTGAAGCAATGAGCATGAAATTGAGCAAACTCAGGGAGGCAGTGAAAGATAGGAAGGCCTGGCTCAATATGGTTCATGGGGTCATGAAGAGTCGGACACGACTTAACGACTGAACAACAACAACAACAACGCCTCAGTCAACTCCAAAGGACCTGCATGCATTTTTTTTTCAATAGTTGTGTTATTTAAGTTGCTAGCATAAAGTAGGAGACCCACCCAAGAAAAGACATATCATTTTCAAACTTACTCTAATTAGTAAAATTTGAAAGTCTTGTTTTCATCTCACTCACCTCCCAACGCACCTCCTTTAGTGCTCCAACAGCCAGTGCTCCCAAACTGCCCTCTTCTTCATGGCCCCCCATTAAATTATTTTAGACAGCAATGTAAAACAAGCCACATTCTTTCCTTCCTGGACAAAAAAGAAAAAAAGAAAAAAAACATCCTGCTTGCCTTCTCAAAGGAGATAATGAGCAACAATGAAATTTTATCTCCTTTCCAACTAATAATACAAAATTCATTAGTGGATTAAGGCTAATCTAAATGCTTGTGAATCACACCCGTGGAGTCCCTAACCTTGTCGCATGTTATCACATCTGTTGTCTCCTTGGCAATATATTTTAATTACTCTCAAAATAGCAGGATTACATTTCCTCAATTAACACATTAGCTTTATTATTTTTTGCACACATAAAAGGAAGAAAAAGAAGATACCTATCTTATCCTGAATTGAGAAAAGAAAGGAAGGAAGGAAGGAAGGAAGGAAGGAAGGAAGGAAGGAAGGAAGGAAGGAAGGGGAAGGGGAAGGGGAAGGGGAAGGGGAAGGGGAAGGGGAAGGGGAAGGGGAAGGGGAAGGGGAAGGGGAAGGGGAAGGGGAAATGAAATGAAATGAAATGAAATGAAATGAAATGAAATGAAATGAAATGAAGGTCAAAATCCATCCCTGGGAGTTATCAATATGCACTGTACTACCAGATTTTTTATTTTTTAGAAAAAATGGCAGTGCTCGCAGCTTGTGACAGCAGAAATACATTATTTAGGAAATACTTGGAACATTAGTATAAACTTATTAGGTCTTTTTCTCAAGCAATATAGTGAAAATCTGAGTCTTTGCAATTTGTCTCTGGAGAAGGGGAGGATTGGGATCACCCACAAGCACAAAATAGCAGTCTCCCGTGGGTCTAGAGTGCTGAGAGATGAGGGAACAGCATCTTCACCCAAACTGTGGTTCGGCACCTTTTAAAAGGACACTGGTTTCACATACTTCCAAAATCACCTTTGGAAATTGCTTATCAACTGCTTTTCATCTATTAGGAACTTTCATAATGGCAAGTTTTACTACACTGGGTGAGTTCCCCTCAATCCTCAGTGAAGGAAGTTTTATACAAGTTTAAGGACTTAAAAGTTAATGATTGATTGATTGATTGATTGATTGATTGAAATAAACAGCAAAAGGGTGATTAGAGTGTTGATTCCGGAAAGTTATAAATGGACTAAGGTTTCAGATGGATTTGAAATAAGATTTTGAAACTAATTATAAGAATCGTTCCTGTCGGAAAATGCTGTTGTTTTCAATACTTAAAAAAATATGGAGATTTTGAGAGATGGGATTTTGAAGGTTGGACGCTAGAGGAACCAGAAGGAATTAAAGATTACAATTAAAGGAGAAGGCACTTGTTTAGCTTACTAATACAGAATGGAGCAAAATATTTTAATATTGGACATATTGAAGGATATTGTGAACAATGGACCCAGAAGTTAATTTTAAAAATGTCTGCCATTATAGACAGACTATGTTTAGAAGATGTTATGGAAGAAGAGCAAGCTTTACCAGATAAGACTGAGTCTGACTTGAAAATGGATCTAAAAATGATGAGGTATGGGGATGATGCGGAAGTAGATGTTACACTGGATATACAAATGAAACTGGTTGAGGGTTTACCAAACCAAAAGAGTGACCTGGATAATTTTCTTATACTGGAGTTACAAACGAGACCTGTTAAAGTTGTGAAGAATTTTGTGAGAAGGGACAAAGAAAAAATGAGAAGAAATCAAGGTCCAGGACTTTATTTGAGGGGATTAAGGATGTTTGTTAAAAGTAAAGGGAAGGAATATAAAAAGATCAAGATTGTTAAAAGAAAAAGGAAGGAATATAAAGTTGGTTTATTTGATCAAGGTTAAAATAGATATGTTGTTATCTCTTAACAACCCTTAATGGACTTTTGCTGGCTAGGATTGAATAACAAGGCTTTAAGGATTTGTTTATAGATAAGAAATGAGAGATGGGAAGAAGATCATTTGTTGTTTTTTAAGAGAAAGTGATAAGTTACTAAAATGGTCATTTCTTTTTATATTTTTTCTTTCTTTTTTTCCTTTCTGCACTTTCTATTTTTTCCATTGTATCTTTTCTTTTTTTTTTAGTTTGCATTAGTTCTTATACTTTCAGTTGTAATGCTCAATTAAATTATTACAACAAAGAGACCCCAAATGATTAATTGATCCTAATTGACCTTATCATTTATCAACCACCTATAGGCCCCCAGCCATTTACTGACTCCCTTTTGTCCTCCAGCCATTTATCAACCACTTGGATAGTCCTATCAACCCTTGAGGGTCGATATTGACCATTTTGGAGGACCCTACTCTATTCCAAGGTCCTTATGAGGTACCAATAACCTTTCCAGAAAATTAAAAGCAAAATGGAAAAAAACAAAGCCCATTGTTATTTTAATTGGCTTGGTTGGACCAAGGAAATGACCTCCTTCAAGCTATGATGTCTCGCATGTAAGACTAACCAAGTTACATGGGCATCCGGAACAAGCAAAGGAACCCAAGCACCTCTCTTGATTCCAAGCCATTCAAATACTTCTAATCTGGTGTAGTGGAAATAATCATTTTAGAACAATATTTGCCTTTCCTTCAGGAGCTCAAGACCAGAGTGCTTAAAACTGTATTTAAAAACCTGATGGGGCTCCAGAAGAGACTAAGGGAAAAGATGTGTGTGTGCGGGGGGGGGGGGGGGGAGAGTATACTCAGGGACAGTCAATTTTTTATCTCTAGAGCTTTGCTTCTTGGTTAGGAGTTCCAGGAACTGGGAGGGGGTTTTTTGGCGGGGGGGGGACAGTACAGGGGTAGTAACTAACAGGTTCCCTGGCCTGAAAAAATATGAAAACCCTTCCTTTAAACCAGTGTTTTTCAAACTTGGCACCTTTAAGATATGTGACCTTCAACATGAAGAATTGTGGGAGTTGAAGGCCACACATCTTAAAGTTGTTAAGTTTGAAAAACAATGCTCTAGGTAGTATATACAGCATTCCTTTTATGCTAGGTTGGACCCAGATCAGATGGTATAAATGTATTTTATATTTTGTCCCACTTGCATGACAAGACAATATTGGAGATCTTTGCGAGAGATTAGTGCTTGATAGTAAGTGCTATCTAAGAGCAATGACAACTTTAATATGGGGATTTAATAGAATTTCACGATGGAGCCTGCTTGGAGAGAATTGGGTATTTCACTCATATTGGCTTTCCAGCAAGAAGACCAGTGCTAATTGGAGTAAAGTCCAACTGACATTCGTGCTGGAAAAAACTCAGGTAGTAGCAAATTAAGGCTGCATTTGACTCAGTAAACTGTATGAGGTGGCAGAGGGATCTGGTCTGTATCTTCTTAATTTTGAAGACACTTGGCAACATCTGACCTAATCCAGCAAATTTTTCATAAAAGAAATTATTTGTGGACTAGAAATCTGCCCTGCAGCTCCCAAGTGGATAGGTAGAGATTGGACCTATTCTGGTCTGTTCATCTCTAAACTTAAAATCCATTGATTGTAATTTTCCAGCCCCTTCTCAGCCTGGGGGGGGGGGGGGGGGAGTTGAGAAGGGGCTGGAAAATTACAATCAATGGATTTTAAGTTTAGAGATGAACAGACCAGAATAGGTCCAATCTCTACCTATCCCTTTTTTTGTTCATTTTGGAAGGAGATTAGCATGTGGAAGTTCTTTGAAAACCCAGCTTCATCATCTTTCAGGGCCCAACTCCCTTCCCTCTCTTGTCCCAGAAACACTACTCTGAAATTCAGGTATGTTGCTGATGAATTTTGATCTGGGGGGTGCAATCTCAAGATACTCTCTTGGGGGTGTCATGCAGCTCTTGAGCCATAAGTTGCCCACCCCTTAAGGAATTGAAGGCCCAGACATAAACAAAGAATGCCAAACTGATTCAGGTGCTAGAAAACTGTGGGGGGGGGGGTGGAATTAGAGGAGAAAGATGATCCATCTCTTTTCCAACAACCTACCATCTTTCTATAGTTCCAAAGAATGAAATTTTAGAAAGCTTTCTCATTGACTATATTTGCTCTGCTCGTGCATTCTGTAAAACATATGCATTATGCTTGTTAATTGGTTCAATGAGCACAAAATAACTTCCTGGCCGCTAGATTTTGAGAACTCGGTTTAATCTTTATTTACATTAATACCTCCTCTGTTGACTTTCTACAATTGTGCACTATTGACAATTGCTTCTTGTTTAATTAGGAGGGAGATTATTCCCATGTTTAGATGATTACTGTGCATCTTGACACAAATGTTATTATTCCCCAAACCACCAAACATAAATTGGCTTTGATTTCTTTCACTTAATCTTATTAGCAGAACATTGTAAACCTCTTGTATTTCAACACTATGTGCTATCACCTAGAGTAATTCAATGCTTTAGCTACATGTAATGAGCAGGAGTTTGGAGCAGAGTGGGAAATCTCAATGTATCATCAATGTATCAGTCTGGAAAATCTGAAAATAAACATGGCAACGTGCATGTGTTCAGGTGCGTTAGAAAGATGTCCTGAGGCTGAACAATATATTTGGGGTGAATACAATTCCAGATGAGCATTTGAAAACTTAGAACATAATCCACTTCCCGTCATTACAGAATTGCAGACAAGAATGGAATCTGGCATTAATGGAGTCATAGGATAGCAGTATACACATATATTTAACAGAAGGGGAGGGGGCTCCCTTGTTTTAACACCCTTAAAAATAAATGAAAGTACCCTCATATAACATCTGAGGAAGGAACCCATCCCATAGGACTATAAAATCCAGAGTCTAAAATGACCAAAATGCCCCACATTTTAGTATGCAGTTAGGCTGGTTACTGTATATAAAAGGAAATGCATCATTACTCAACAGGGAGTGGATAAAAGGAACAAATGATACAAATTTACATGAACATTTGCATATGCTGAACTGTGATTCTAGATCCAAATTTTAAAAGAATTGCCATCACTGAGAATAGAAAGACAATGCATTTCACGAAATTGTCCAGATGCTGCCTTTTGATGGGCAATTTTGAAAGCACCGGATTATTTTGTATTTTTTCTTTCTCTTTGAACTCAGTTTTGACTGTACATCTTTTTCTAACAGAAAATTTAAAGCGATTCTTTATAAAGCTGATGGTATGGCCCGTTCAATAGAATCTTCTGCTTTCGTTTTTTGGAGACCTTTCTCACTGAGATGACACTCTATGGAAGCAAAAATTGGATTTTGAAAAAAACAGGATAGAAATATTATATGTTTGAACTTGGAGAAGATTCCTGGGAATATCATGAAGAGCCTAAGAATCAAGACTTCTTACTTGAGGTCCAAATGAGCAGGCTCAAATATTACATTTTGGACACATCATGAGAAGGCCCAGCAACATTGAGAAGTCCATAATGGTGGGAAAGTGGAAGAAAGAGAAGAAGAGGACAACCAGCAGCAAGATGGATGGTCTCAATTACAACAGGAATTGTCACATCACTGGGAGACATGAAGAGCCAGGTTGAAGACAGAACATCCTGGAGAAGCTCCACCTATGTAGACACTAAGAGACTGTATAACCAATCAATCCCTACTGAGAAGATATTCTAAAAAAAATAGAGATAAACCTCATTCATTATGCCATTTGTGAACATTAAGGTCATTCAAAAAAATAGATGGAGGTTACAGTAATTTCTTTTCAAGAGGTAAATAAAATACATAGCAATATATTAAAAGAAAGTTAGTTTATCCATTGATTATGGGCTATGGCAATTTATCTAACAAAGCCACAATCAATGCCAAGGGCAGAATTTGGATTTCTTAGTGTCAAAACAGGGGTTTCTAAATGTATCCTCTAGAGTTCTTTGTTGTTATTGTTATTGTGGTGGTGGTGGTTTCATTTGTTTTTTTTCCCTTATAAATGGTATTAAAGGTTTTAAAGAGAGGATAAAACTAGCAAAAACTAATACAGAATAAAGAAAAGAAAGAAGGAAAAAGAAAGAGAAAAAGATAAAAGTGCAGAAAGAAAAGATAAAAAGAAATAGAAAGAAGAAGTTTCCAATTTCCTTTTCAGCAAATACAAGTAAGATTATAAAGTTATCTCTTGCTCTATGGTTACAAAAAAGTTCACTTTTTTTCTGTTAATTAATTTTGTCTAATCATCCAAACCACAAGTCGCAAGGGCATTTTTTTCTGTTTCATGCAAAAAGTCTATAAGGGGTTTTCAGTCAGCCGTAAATGTAGATATTGTCTTTTCTTTAATGAAGGAAGTCAATTTAGTCATCTCTGCAAGTTCCATCATGTTCACCAACCATTCCTCCATTGTGGGTACCACTGAACCTTTCCACTCTTGAGCATATAATAATATTGCTGCAGTTGTCATATATAAAGATAAGTTGTTGTTTCATTGGTAAGGAACTACAACGCAGCTGGGATTACAACTTTGGTAGATGATGAAGAAGAAAATCTTCTTTTCTTCTGCTGTTTGGTCCTCATTTGATGCATTTAACTATAACATATTACCAACTCCAAAAGCAATAGACCCATAAAACTGTAATCTTTCCATCCAACCCTTTAAATTCATAGTTCATTGTGAATCATCACAGTGTTCTAGAATAACATCAAATACAGCATATTAGTCAAGCAGGCTCGCAATCCCTTCCCCTTTCTTCCAATGTGTATCTGCATAAAGGCACCAGTTTTACATATAAGCAAATATAGCAATGTTGCAGAATTAAAATTGATCAGAATAGCTCCCATATCACTATATTGCACACAGCAAGATGAAAGAACCACCATTCCAAGCATTCTTAAACTCCAAAACCTGGAGATTCCTAATTCTGCTGAACGACTTTTTCCCCATCCTCCCACCGTTAATCATGATAGTCTGGATAATTGTGAATTGTGCAACATTTGATGGCCATCATTTCTCCATGCCTGATTCCAGTAAATTAGTCTTCTTAAAATCAGGGCGATTTGCTTCTGAGTAAGCCCTTTAAGGATTATACTTTGCTGGTAAGGATCAAACTTTCAATATCTTGAAAGCCAGAGAAACCATTCCATTCAAAACTCTCAGAAGATGACTTTAGGAAGTGTTGGATAGCAAACATTCTAAGAATGAGAGAGTTGGATGCAATCACTGTCAGTGTATAGCCCAGCAGAGGCTGGAGGCCAATTGGGGAGATCAAAACAGGCAAGATGCAGATGTTGACCTTATTTGCATGTACGAAGGGGTGGGTTTGGATGGCAATGTCACTTCTTCCATCTTCCTCCCCCCACAAAACCACTGCCGTAGCCCATGCAACAACACATAGAATAAGGATGTGCATCTTCATGTTAATTCACACAATGTTTGTGTTATCAGGGGGAGGGGAGAGAGGGAGAGAGAGAGAGAGATGGACCCAACTGGTTTTTCAAAACTCTCCATTAAATAGATGGGCAGAGAAATTGGGTGACTTATTTCTCAGAATTTGCTCAACAGAAGAATGAAGCCTCCAATAATTTCTCCAGGTCAGATCTCCCTCTTATCAATGGGAATTGCACTGCTAGTGAACATGTGCCTAGGGAAAAATTCCTTCATGTCATCTTCCACTGGGATTTAATGGAAGTGTGGGAGCCAGAGAAGTTGCAGATCATTGGAGAGGTGAAAGGTTGTACACTTTCAAACACCCCTTGGCCACTTTGTGATGAAATAACTGCAAGATCACCACTCTCTACCCATGAGAAGTACTCTGAATTTCTCTGTTTTATTTGAAAGAATTCCAAGGGGGATTCTCTTTTCTCAAATTGAATGAAATCTGGTAGGGGAAAAAAAAAAATCCAGGGGCCTTTCTCTGCCCAGAAGTAATTTGGAGGAATTTAACTGTGAGTCACTGTACATTGTAGTGCATTATCAAAAGTCTAAAATATCAGAGAACTGGCTGTCAGTCAAGAGATTTGAGCTTAGAATCCATACAGAACAATTTTAAGAGGGGAAAAACATTACTATATGAACTTGTTAGAGAAATGACTTTGCTTCCTTTTCTTTAAGCAGTTTATCAATCTGTTCTTTTATCTCCCAACTGCTGTTTCTTCAGAAAAGTACAGAATGATACTTGTCACCTTCTCCTCTACAATTAATGCCAACTTCAGGATTTTTGATCAGGAAACTGAACATTTTCTCCCATTGCTGCCTATAAATAAACACATGGATATTTTGAGATCTCATCATGGATTTATGAGATTTCATTCCATTTTATCCTCAGAAACTCACAGATCCTTTAGAATTCCTGAAGAAATCTACCTCAAAGTTTAAGGCCACAGACTGGTGTTGAGTGATCTTCCCCTTGATTTCTTTGAATTCACTTGGATTTGGAAAAATCATTAAATTAGAGAGGGTTTGGAAAAAAGTATATTCCAGCATCACAAAGCAAGGTATTTTTTCTTGGGGTTAATCACACAAAGTGTTCAAATGGGCGGAGAAAATCCAAAGTGGTTGGTTTCCAAAGCTGTACTGAGAAAAACTAAACAAGGCTACTTTGGGGAAATAAATAGTATCCTGTGATGAGGAAAGAAGGTCATCTGAGTGGTCTGGGAACCAAAAAGAAAAAGTAAATAAGTAAGTAATTAAGTAAGTAAATAAATAAACAAACAAACAAACTGTCCCCCTGACCGTTTCTGATCCAAGGAGATATGAAGGTCTGAAGATAAAATGTGAAAACAAAAAAGCATTTCTTTTTTCATTTATTCCAGAAATGTCCTTTGAGAAGCTCCTGAGTCTCATTTCTCAGAGTGAGCCTGAGCAATATCTCTATTATTATGTGGAGGTGGTTTTGCTTCTTGTGAAGAACTCTTAATACATGTGAGATAGACCTCATCTGTTGGGAGAATGGCAGATACTTAGGAGAAGCTAGACAAATGTACTGATAGCACTGCATGATTAGATCCCTGAGTCATCCAAACTCTTGCCTGAAAGTGGTATGATTGTGTTGCTAATGAGCAGATGTCATTTAAAGGGAGCACAATTTACAACTTGAATTTTAAAAGAAAATGTTCAAGTTATGCTGTAGCTTTGGACAATGAAGGAATGAATGCTCCAAGTCAATCAAGTACATGATGAATTCCACATTTCTCAAGCATCATTTTTCAGATTTTTTGAGAAAAGTTTGCAGGTGTTTTATGAGGCTTTTCATTCCTTACATTAAAAAAGAAAAAAGAAATTCAGCTTTGCAATATTATTATTTTAAAAGTGAGCTTTGGTATGCCTTACATTCTTTCTCTACTGTAAATTTTGATGAGAATCTTGCAATATACTTTACAACTTGTTTTTCGCTTCTGTTCTACTTGCTACATTTATAATTTGCTGATCGGTATTTAGCAATCTGGTAAGTATGTTTTGCTGGGTTTCATTTAATTTACCTCTTTCACAGAACCATTCAACGGGGTTCCATTCACCTTCATTTAACAAACAAGCAAA
Organism: Liasis olivaceus; assembly: GCA_030867105.1. Taxonomy (NCBI): domain Eukaryota; kingdom Metazoa; phylum Chordata; class Lepidosauria; order Squamata; family Pythonidae; genus Liasis; species Liasis olivaceus. Next base: position 12,704,563 of record CM061351.1, on the reverse strand, counting down.
CTAAATGAATTAAGGGAAGTTGAAGCAAATTAATCAAAGAATTCCAGCTTCAGTGAACTATATGAGTTAAAATAGATTACATTTTATGCTACCATTCAGGTTCATCAGAATTTAAATCTAAAAATTCATTAAAAGAAGCAAAGTCTTGAGCATTTTTTCTTAAATTAATGAATCTCAACAGATTTATGGTTTTCAAGTTGTACATTGGATGTGGCGGGACAAATATTTTGTTGATGTAATTTCTCACAGATTCATTACATGGAGTTAAATTGACTGATGCAAATATTACAACCACATGGCATCTCCGTAGCACAGAAACCAACTAAAGCCCTCCAAAACATCTTAAGCAAACCAAAAGACCCAGTAGCCCAAGAAGAAAAAACAGGAGCCTTCTACAACATACAGTGTAAGAACTATAACAACTACTATGTAGGACAGACAGGCGGAAGGCTAGCAGAGCGCATCCATGAACACCAGCTAGCAGTCAGAAGACACAATGAAAACTCCTTAATCTCACAACACATGGACAGACTTAACCATAGTTTCAACTGGGAAGCTGTCAGCATCTTAGACCAAGCTAAATCCAAAAATGCAAGGGAATTCTTGGAAGCTTGGTATTCAGACAAGGCAGCCATCAACGGGTACATAGAGATAAACAACGTGTACACACTATTCAAAAGAGACAATAGAAAGGAAAACAAAAGCCAGAACATCTCCTATAAGCAATCATCACCCAGATAAGCAGAGATTAACTCCAAGATTACCACCAGGCATACAAGCAGTAAACAATACCTTAATCAAGGAACTACCAGAGAGAAAAAAATAAAAAAAAAACAAAACCCACATCCCCACCAACACTGGCAGGGCATGCCATAATATATAAACAGAGAGCAAACCCCATTCCATTCTAGCACTGAAGATGTTACCTGGCTGGGTAATGAAATGTTTGCAAGAACACAACCAAGCTCAGACAACCCCAAGGACTCCACAGTTCAACCCTACACATATTCACTTCTATTGGTACTGATGCAAATAGACAGGAAGGTAATCTTATATCCACTTACCAGAGAAGAAGCCACACTAAACTCCCTAGAACGTATTCTTAGATAAGTATATATGTAGGATTACCTGTAAAGCAAATACATGTAGAATTCAAAGTGACTACTTTGAAGCAATATCCCTTCAAGAGTATTTTATGTGGAAAGCCAGTGCAGACTTTCAAATAATAGGTAGGTAGGTAGGTAGGTAGAAGGAAGATAGATAGAAAGAAAGAAAGAAAGAAAGAAAGAAAGAAAGAAAGAAAGAAAGAAAGAAAGAAAGAAAGAAAGAAAGAAAGAAAGAAAGATAGTAGTACTGTGAGTGCTTCAGATTCAGTTTTCAAAAAACCTTTTGGAGGGTGCAGGTCTGCACCAACTTAAAATAGGTATACTCTTTCTGAGATAATTCAGCTGCTGAGAAAGACAGTTATGAGATCACCGGAAACAATATTTGGGAATTATGAATGTAATTGATTAGTTATAAAGCAACCAAGGCAAACTTTTAGCAACATCCATACTGAAAGCTGCATTCCAAATTCCTATATTCTGTTACTTGTCTCTAACCATGGACCATATTAGTTAAACGGATTATCTAAACTCAGTCTTTCCATCTGACATCCTAACAGATTTCAAATCTGGATAATGAAAAAAAAAAAAAGATGTTTTTAGTTATTTCACCCAAAATATAGAAGCCCACATTTGTATTTCATGATTTTTTTTTAATCTACTTATACACTGGATTTCTACATGTGTTTGCTCACAGCCATTTAACAGGGCCATGCAAAATTTCATAGGGAAGTTTCAGCTGAATCACCCCATCAAAGCAGATTTGGGCATCAGAGATAAGATCAGGTTTTCATCTGGTACCTGGAAACCTTTTCATAGCCCGTCCAAGTGTCTGGGAGATCTGGAGGGTTTTCTACTGCTTTGGGGGTGTCTGTAATATACAACACTGTGCAACACCACCTCTATATGTGAAGAAAGATGGGTGGGGAGGTTGAGTGGTGTGATGGGCTCACTGCTATTTATATGTGCTTGCTAGAGTTCTGGACTACATGCTTTGGGTTCTGGGATCCATTCTCAGACCTCAACTTCCTTAAAGTGAGAGAGTCTTAATTCTGCTTTTGCTTGCACTCAGAGGTTGTTACACTTGTCCAGCCAACACAACTGGAAGCTCAAAGCTCTTATCATTCTGAACATGAACTCAAGGCCAGCTAGTCTGGCATGCCCTCTTGTGTCAAATCAATACTTTTAAACTGTGCATGATTGAAACACGTGAGACTCTCTTGACAATAAGTGAATGGGGGGCAAGCTAACACTTAGGCCATTGCCCACAAGGGACTGATAGTGTTTTCATACCATCATCCAGCCATCATTAAAGTTCTGTAAAGCCCGTCCTGATTAAAGTTATTTTGGTACAAGAATGCATGGATGACTCTAGAAGATGCTGTAAGTTACTAGTGCAGAAAATAGGTGTTGGCCCTAATAGTTAACACTTTTTTTAAGGAAGGGGGAAGAGGTGGTGGAGTTATAAATGCCACTTGTTCTTCGCCAGTCTCTGTTTTTCTGGCTTGCCTATATCCGTAGCTTTGTATCTGTGTGCCAGCCAGTTTCTGCCACCTCTACTAACTAATTAGCAGCAAGCCACCACCCTGAGACAACCAAGAATTGCCACTAAGGAAGAGGACTTTCCTAGAAGGACTTCAACTTGCCAACCAGCTGTGCCAATTGTTTTGGAAATTCCAGGAAACCCAGTGAGCAGAAGTAGCGGAGGTGTTGCATCCAACCAAGCCAAGATAATAGTCATTTTTCATGCCATGCTAAAGCCTGGCACTTCAGAAAAATAAGCACAAAAGTAAGCATTCAATTTTGATTTTTTTTTTCAATGCGTTTAAGTTGAGAGGGGATTCTTTCTGTATCGGTTCAGCACAACTCCTGTGTAGGTTGTTTGCTGAACAACGTGGAGGCTGCTGTGCTCTCTATTCCTCATGCCTGCTATCTCTGTCTTAAAAGAAGTACAGGAAGCATTTGTAAAATTTACTACAAGAACCCTGAAGATATTGCAATGACACTTGGCAGGGTTGAGGTCCTCTAAAGATCGATCATCCCTGCTGCTTTCATTCGATTCTGAAAAAGGAAGAGAAGGAGAGAAGACAAGGAAAGAGAGAGAGAAAAAATACAGTAGGAGCTGCTGGTGGTGATTTGATGCTTCCTTTTTCTGGTCTATGAACCGACTGAATTGTTTTGAATCAGGATTCAAATCTCACAGCAGCCTGTATCAGTTCAGTTTGCCTTCAGTCCTTGAATCACAGATCCAAACTGAACCCACATGTCCTTTCCAAATGATCAGTCTCCAATCACAGCTGATTTGCATAGTTTCCCAATTCCATTTTGTGGGAAACTGTCCTATAAGGTTTGAAATGAGAAATACCTAGCCCCAACTAACAAAACAGAGGAAAAAAATCTAGCTGGATCCATGGCCCCTCACTCAGTTGGTGACATTAGCTACTGTGGCCCCCTGACACCAAAATCTTTCCTCCCTCTGAACTAACACTTGACATGGGTGAGATTAATCTTGGCTGCTCCATAGAGAGTGCCAAGCCAGACCCACCCAATGGTGAGCACTGAGCATGATGGTGGTGCAAAGACATTGGTGCAAAGGTTGAACGACTTGCAAGTGCAAACCCTGTTCCTGCAGTAACTATGTAACAGGAGTGGCGGTTCCCATGCTCCAAACTGTTTTTTGGAGAAGTGCTATTTTCAGTTTAAATGTATGAATTCTGTTGTGCAATCTCCACATAATAGGAGTACATAATGAGCCAAAGATGAAATAATGCATTCCTCTGTCTTTGAGGCATGTGGTAGAGATCAATGGAGGAAATTACAAAGGTGGAATTTCTAAGTGGGTGGAGTGAGGAAAAATTGATGGATGGGTGGAGTTAATGGTAGGGTATGCCTAATTATGATGACTCCCAAGCATTTACTTAATGAGAGCCATCAATATAATCTTCTTGTCATTGTAGCTATTGTTTGCACATCACGTGATAAACTCCACCTTCCTCTTCTTTTCCCCAGAAGTCTTTCTAAAATTCATGAGCAGCATTCTTCCACTGTTGCCTGTGGTTGATAACACATCCAGAAGTTTATTGCTCTACATTCTGAGAGCCAGATTTTAGAATGCATTTCTGAAGCCTGCTGTATAGTTCTGAACATCCTAATTCTCCCATTTCACTGACTCGCAAATAAATAATAATAAATAATTCACAGCCACAGTAGGAGTTAAATAAGATTCATTGTGAAGAGGACAGTACTTCAGGGTGCCACCATTCAACTTCATCTTTATTTACAGAAGTCTCCCTGTGTCCTACATAAACCCCATAGGAACTAGAATATAAGCATGCTGTTTGGCTTCAGTTCAAGGGTTTGAAAGTGTATTCATGTACCCAGTAAACTCTGTAAGCAGAAGTAAGTAAAATATAGAGGTGGAGGAGGCTAAAGGGATGGCAGTGTCAGGTTTAGCCCAAAGAACTCCAAGAGACAATGCAAATTCAGTTCTGCTGTGTTTATTAGCTACAACCTCTAGACAGAAAAATCTCCCCAGACTGAACCCTAGCTCCCAAGCCAGCCAGCCACAACACCTTGAATTCCTCAGGGAGGTGCCAGCCTCATCCTCTTGAAGTTCCCACACTCTTGTGGTGAACTAAGAACACGCTTATCTCCCTGAGCCTGGCCTTCATAATTCCATTCCATCACAGGCAGGGAGCAATGTTACCAGTTGATCTTCAGGTAGATTTGTGTTTTGTGACCACTGCCATGCTGTCCATTATGTGAGCAGAAAAGGCCCCAATGGGAGCTTTTTCTGAAAGCCCACATGACACAGTCTCAAAATTCCAATGTGTCTATTGACCAAGAAGGTGAACTGTCTCTACTATATCAGCATCCTCTTCTAGGATGAACCAGTCCTGCTCCACCATTCTACCCACACTGGAATCCCCACAAAATCTTATTTTAACACAGGTGAGCTGACCATATTCACCACTGCCTAGCTTAGCTTAAGGAGTGTAGAGCACCATGCATAGCACACACAGTTCTGTCCTCCAACAGGGGAAATGTTCAGGAAGCTGTCATTGTATGTGCTAACTATGGCAATCATGTAAATCTAGCTACATTTAGGCATTACTAAATGTAATATCCAACTTTCAGAATGGACCTGGACCTGGACTGTAATATCCATAATTACCTTGTTGGCTTAGATCAGTGTTTCTCAATCTTGGGAACTTGAAGATGAGGACTTCAATTCCCTAGCCAGCCATGGCTGGCTGGGGAATTCTGAGAGTTGAAGTCCACACATCTTCAGGTTCCCAAGATTGAGAAACACTGGTCTAGATGTTGGCACTGGCAGCTTTATTTCAGCTTACCTCTAATCTCATTGTGGCCTTCAGAGCTGCCATGCAATGGTCATGCAGCATACTAAGCTTCATTAGTTTTAACTTTGATTTGCTTTTTGGTGGTTAGTGTGTTGTGTGAATGCAGCTTATTTTGTTACTGTGTGCTTTATTATATTGTGCAAACCTCCCAAATGAGTTAATTTGTTAACCAGGTTAAGCCTAGATGTATGAAAATAGTCAAGGAGTCCATTGTGCACCGCAGTAGCTGGATGACAGCATGCCATTAACGAGCCTACATTGCATCCAGTACTTGTTTGAGCATTTGTTTAGCATTCAGGAAAGATTCAGGTTTTTCCGGCTTTGCTATGTTGGAAATGAAATAAGAGATTTAATTAAGTTGGTTAAGGAAAGAGATGAGATAGTGCATTTGGCAATATGCTGAAGCCCTCTAGGGCCACTCTGCATTGCCAGGGACCATCAAATATTGCTGACATTGTTTGAACTTGGGTTATTCAGCGCTACACAGGATCTGGCCTCCTAGGAATAATACATTCCCCTTTGTGTTTGATTATTTGGTTAATTTGAATCAAGTTTTGTGCTGCGCTCACTGCTGGCTTGCTCTTATTTGCAAAAAGCTATTTGTCTTGGACTGGATTTTAAAAAGGGGTGGAGAAAATCTGAAAAGGAATGATAGGGTGGGGGATCAACTCAGGGACAGCCTATACCCATTTGGCCAGGAGTCCTCCCCAACAGCCCTTTCTGTTACGTGTTGGCAGAAGGGGAGGTGGGTGAGCAATCTAGGCCCTAGATAAGCATGCATAGCCACCATTGGGATACTGGTTAGGAGGATAGAAATATCAATCGGAACAGGTTCAGGTGAAAGAAGCAGAAGAATAGGGCCATAGCAGAAAAGGGGAAAGATGGTGGTTCCGGTATTCTGGCTAAGTATGGGTTTGTTCCCATACTTAGCAATCCAGTTATTGCAGCTTATCAACTGTGGTTCACCCTTTAACATGAAGAGTGAGCCTGGTCAGTTGTGGTTATTCAAGATCATGGCAAAAACAGTCACAGTAAATCCAACCATGAGCCACTGAAAGAACTGGGAAGGGTTTGGGTGATCTTCTGTTCCTGCTCCTGGACAATGAAGACCTAATAGAGAATTTTGTTACAGCAACACTGACAGGCGGCAGGCCAGCCTTTCTTTCAAAACATCCCCTTGAGTGTGCACTCTTTCTGAGAACAGCCAACCCCACCATTGAACAGTTTTTCCCCTTCATTTTTTTAGCTGACATCCGCTTCTCTGTAATTCTAGTTCACCCAGTTGCTGTGTCTTAGTGTGACAACCCTTCAGAAATCTGAACCTTACTGTGATGTCTCCTCTTAATATTTTCTTCTCCAGGCTAAGCAATACAGCAAATTGTTTTCTTATACCTGTCACTTATGACATAGAAGTCAACAACTATCTCAGGTCTGGAGCCAGTCTAAGCAGGAATAAATCTGTTTTTATCAATAATATCTCAGATAACTCTCTCTCTCTCTCTCCTCCCCTGTGCATAAGTATTATTATTAGTATGCACAGAGCATCACTTTGTACTTATTAAGAAATAAATTTCACCTGCCTTTTCCCCCTTTTTGGCCCATTCCCTTTGTGCTTTGAGGTCTTTCTGTTATTAAAGGGAATTTAATTTTTCCTTTCATTATCTTTATTTTCTTCCAGAGGATTAAAACGATTATAAATTCTCCTCAATGGGACGAACCAGAGCCACTAGCAATGACTAATTTCAAATCATTTCACTTTTCCAAGGCAAAGAATCTGCATTTTAAAAAGCCCACAAAAATGTATTTAAATAAAAACGGTAACCAATGGATGAGACTCAGTACAGATTTCTTCAAGGAGATTAAGAAAACAGATAATAAAAGAACATTAAAGGCATAAAACTTTGTACGTAGCAAAAGTCAAAAAGCTGGGAGGGTAATTAGTGCTTAATTAGAAATTGAGATGCTATCGGTGTAATAGTTACAATTCTATTCATTCAGTTGTACTGGCAATTTGCATAGCACAATGTATGGGATAGTATTTTTGTGTAGGTATTCAGCATACATCAGTGGCTTATTAGCAAGCAGTTGTCAGGATGGATAAGAGAAATGCTTGTATTTTGTTTTTCCAAACATGCTGATCACTAGCTATTATTTAATCAAATATTGGGAGTCTTCGTGTGCGTTCCTGTTAAAATCACCAAGTACAAAAATTTGCCCAGTGACAGAATTTGTTAACCCACTTATCTGAAATTGGAAAGGAAAAACTAATCCCACCAAAACTGATTTTATTGCCACCCAGAAAACTAATATGTCTATCGATGAAGTCACCAAAACTAGACCATGACTTGAAGAAGACTTTACTTTTAACTACAGTGAGGGAATTCTCCATTCAGAAACTTCTCCACCTCTATCTGTGAAACTCCCCTCTGTTAAATTAGGTTGTATAAGCTTTGGACATCAGCTTAATATGAATCTGTTCCCCCAAGTTTTGATTAACTGGTATAGTTCTGTGTTTTTATCTGAATGATATTATTGTCTTGTCCTCATAAACTTTTAAGGGATTTATAGTTTTAAGTATACATTTGAGTTTTCACTGATGTATCCATTTTTGCTCCCTATTGGAACAGTTGTTTTTTTTTAATTAAGTATTTTTAATTAAGTTTTTACTCCTAATTGAATTGTATCCGTGCTCTGGGATTGTTAAAAACAATGAAAATGCAGCTCATAAATATTTCTATTAATAATAAGTTTTAAATGTTTTAGAAACTTTTCACATTTTAAACAACTTTGTAGCCCATCCAGAACACTCTTGTTGTTACATGGCACTTTAGAAAAGTGTACCATTCTAACTTTCCTGAACAGGAGATCCAAAGTTAGCTATCCACCAGAATTTATTTATTTTTTAATTTGTACGGTGGTGTACATAGCACTCCTCATTCCATTTTTTTCCAACAACAGTTCTACAAGGACTGAGACAGTCTGTGGCTGGTCCAAAGTAAGGCAATGATTTTTTAAGATTTGAACTTCAGTTTCATCAATCTTAGCCCAATGCTTAGGCATCACATCACACAGGCTTGTTTGTATTCTGTTTCTTCTCCAAATGCATGAACACTTTAAACACATCAACATGTACTGTTAAAAGCATATTTTGACATATTTAAAGTATTTCACTTTAATCTGAATTTAAACTTCATATATTTGTTGTTTTAATTGCAGGTTAACGTTCACAAGAATTATGCAACTGATCAGAGAACAACCTGAAGGTATGACACTGTTGTTTCAGAACAGAGAGAAGATGTGTTAGGAGGCAAATCCAGAAAGAGGACAGGTACATTAAAAATGTTACAAAACAGATACTATAATAAAATTAATAGCTAAGAAAGCAGATCAAGCCATGACTTCTATTAGAAAAAGAAGAACAATAGATTTCAGATCAAAACAGCACAGATCTCATAGATCTCAGAGGCTGGAAAAGCCAAAAGTTATATAATGTCAACATACTTTAGTCTATCTGCTATGATAGCGTTCTTGAGGAGAATCAGGGTGCTGTGAATAAGAAAGCCCTGACTGAAGGCAATGGAAAAGTCTTCATAAGCAGAGAGATGCATCCTATGCATTCTAAGACTTCCAGGTCCATTGGGAGTAGAGCACTCACAACTTCCAGCCAGCATGGCCATTAGGAAATCTTGGAGTTGAAGCATCAACACATCTGGAAGACACCAAATTAGGGAAAGCTAACCAAGGAGAAGACAATCTAGATCCAAGCCCTTTAGGGTTTTAGATTTTAAAACTAATGTCTTTGATCAAGTTACAGAATTGGACTGGAGGATAGTGCAGGAGTTTTAAGATGGGCAAGAAACAATACTTAAGCCTTGCCTGGTCCCCCACCCCCACCCCCAAAGTGTTCTAGCCTGCTACATCCAGAATCCAGATCATGTTCTAACCCAGGATGAACAACAGCAACATAGATGTAAGTCAACTATGCAAGGTCTGCTCTGTAGTCTTCTTCACCAGCCTTGGCAGCAAGAACCAGATTTCACTCTTCCATTCAGCAAACTACCTAATACATTGTTCCTTGCTGAACAATCACTTGTTCAGTGACCATTGGAACTTACGACAGTGCTGAACAAGGGGGACTTACAATGGGTCCTCACGGTTGCAGCCATCGCAGCATCCCCATGGTCACATAATTGCAATTTGGGTGCTTGGCAATCAGCTTGCAAATACAATGGTGCAGTGTCCTGCGGCCATGTGATTGTCATTTTTGACCTTCACTGCTGGCTTCCGACAAACCAAGTCAATGGGGATGCTGTCAGGAGGTCACAAATGGTGATCATGTGACTGTGAGACACTACAAGTACACAGGATTCACCTAACATCGGCAACTGGGACTGCTGCAACTGCCATCATAGTTGGCACAGTCACATGACATCATGCTTTACAACTGCGTTGCTTAGCAACAGAGTTGCCGGTTCCAATTACCATTGCTGAGTGGGGACTACCTGTACTGTATTATAATCCTTGAATTACAGATGAGAAAAATCAGAAGCATTAAGAAACTGAATGTAGTTCCCACAGCATGTATGGCAACCCACCAAGAGTTCGATCAAACCTGTGTTCTTTGCTGGCAAGTCAGGATACAGTTGGCAGTTGAAAGTCAGCTTTAGCAGGCACAACCTGTGCTGTCTGGGATCCAGATACAGGATTGTGGAAAATCATCCATACATTAGTGTTTGTGTAGCTATTGGATTTATTGTAATTCCTGTAACCACAGATATTCATTGATCACCATTACCATAATTTCTATATTCATTGATTATACATATATTATTTTCAGTACAACTGAGATGCATTGTAAGCATTTTAGAGTAGGAACAAAGGAATCAGTGGGATAATTTATCAGAGAAGAGGAAAAATTGGAAGTCATAAAGTTACAATGAAAGAACCTATGGAAAATGGGAAGTTGACAGCATAGGACTGATAGAACATCTCTAGGCTATCAAAGATGAAGGGACAAAAACACTGAGATGTCTAAGGGAATGGCTCCATGAGTCATGATGTCTAAGTCTTAATAGGAAACATTACCAATTTATTTAATCAGATTGAGTTGTACTAAATTTAGGTGCTCTTGAAGTGCAAGACTCTGGCCTGTATAGGGGGTTAGATCAATTAAACAAAGTATAGGTTTGTGTATAACAATTCTGTACAACATAATCATTTCATAACCAGTTCACATTTTCTCACAGTCAAAAGGATTTATCAAATTTAGTGCTAGTCTAGAAGTAAAGCCAGTCTAGTTGTGGATTTTGTTATGAGAAGAGCCATGAACCAGCCAATCTTTGGAATTCCATGGAAAGATACAGAACTCAATTTTGCAGATGATATCACACCATAGCTGAAACAGGGAATGCCTGCAAGCCATGACTTGATAAACTGAGGCCTCCAAAGTTGGGTTAAGAATTCGTATTGCCAAAACAAAAGTAATGCAAGTCGGAAATGCTAAAGGGACCACAAGACTCCTTGTCAGAGGCAAACACATCAAGCAGGTACAGCAGTTCACCTATCTGGGAAGCATGCTGCAGTGATGAAGACGTTGAGGTAATGTAGATGTCAAAGCCAGAATCAGAAGACCATCAGTGCTATTTCAGCATTTGTGCCCCCTGTTCATGCCAACTGTTAACATTGAGATAAAGTTCTGATTTCATAACCATATTGTTTTGCTAACTGCAACATGTACCAATGAAACATGGAAGATGATGCATCAGGTGGCACAAAGACTAAATGCTGCCTATGGAAGATCCTTGGTGTTACCTATGGCGACTGGGTTACCAACACTGAGATCCTACAAAGAAGTGTCTCATTTTAGATATAGACATCATGGCAAAATGGAGGACACTCTTTGTGGGACACATTTTACATCTTCCAGATTGGTGCCATGCCAGGACTGCAATCAGCTAGACACAACCCAGAGGAAAATGGAAGAGAAGCAGACCCCATAAAATGTGGAGCAGGACATTCCACAAAGATTTTCAGCTTGCTGATGTCCCACTGGAACAAGTGGAAAATGCCACATGCTGATCAAAAGTGTTGGAAAGGACTTACTGCCTTATGTGTGCAATAGCACTGGAACATCTACCACTGCTATTATGACCATTGTTTCAGCACTCTGCAAAGAAGAGAAGTGCTCCACCATAGTACTCAGAAATGTTAAAACCTGCTTTATAGGAAGACCTTTTAGCTGAGAATTCTTCAATTATTTCTTCTCAATGTCCCCAGATTTTTGGAAATGTGCATTCAATAATTTTCTCCCAGTCACTGGAACTGTGAGGAAATCAGAAATCATGTATTTTGCCAGCTGAGAGGAAGACCCGATGTTTCAGCAAACAGCTCTATTTCTTGGTAAATTTACTTGGCATCTGAGATGTATTCTTTCAATCTGGAAGACTTTAATTTGACATGTTTTGTTAACGTTTAGTGCTTTTCCACAAAAGAATGTCAACATCTCAGCATTTCAAGCTTGCTGAAGGAAACTTCTTTTGACTTTTTGTGAAGCACAGGAAGTGGCAGATTTATACATCTGAAATATGACAGTGAATTGTAATTCAGGAAACACAAAAAGCAGCTTATCAGTCACTCTTGCAATGCATCATACCTATTAGTCCTTTCAATGGAGATAAAGTGGAAACCATACAGAAGCACTCTCAGAAAAAAGATTCTATCATCTGATCTGAAGCAGGCATCAGGTCAGAGCCTAGACACTTCTATAAAATTATAGAATAAAATTACCTAGGTATAATAAAATGGGAAGGGCTTCTTCCACTCCTGGACTGCTTCAGTGCATTAGTGTCGAAGGACTAGCCCCTTAAACAGAGCAAATATCCAATCCCAAGCATCAGCTTAAACACCAAGACGTTTTTCTACCTGAAGCTAAAAGGATCTATAAAAGCAGCCAATAAGAGTAGCACTTACTTCAATTTTGGCTGTGGCAGGAGTAGGCAATCTGATGTCCTCCAGATGTTGTGGGTTTCAACTTCCATTATTCTCAATCAGCAAAGATCAGGGATCCTGTTCAGCATAATCCAAAATATCTGGAAGGTTGCCCATCCCACAGTATAGAGCAGTTATGTCCTCCAACACATCTAATAGCACTAGGTTATTTAGGATTTGCACAAAGTCAGCAAGATACATAACCTTGATCTTTGAATGCAGGAAAGAGGAACATCTTGAGGCTCATGGGGAAGAGATGAAGAATTGCTGTAGTTGCTACCTAGCATCTGCAGCCTCCAGTAATGCCTTACTTGCTTGATGTTAGGGCAACTCTGAGTGATTCCATGCTTGATGGTGTTAAAGATCCTTTTCCCTTTATGAAGCAATAAGGAAGGAAAGTCCACAAAAGCAAGTTTATTTAACAAAAGCTTAAGGATGGCCATGGAATAAATTATTATAGGAGCTCTGACAACTGGTCACAGCCAAAACTCACATAGCACAAAAATACCTGGGTGTTCTGAAGAACTTATAAAAACAAATTAGATTCCTTCAAGTACCTTGCATGCTAATGAGAATGGAGCAGTTATGAAGGTTTAGAGTAGCACTAAAGGGTGAAGGGAAGCTCAGCTTTTCTTGTCCTCACCAAACGATGACCATCTCTAGGCTTCTTTCATCCAGTTATTTTCTCTCAACTTAAATTAAGTTCACAGGCTGCATTCACTCAACACGCTTAATACACTTAACTTTAAAGAGGAGCAACTGCATTTACATAATAGGCCAAGCTTGGTTAAATAACCTTAGTATGTACCTCAGCAAATTCTGCAAACTCAGAAGGTTTGGTTATGCATTGTGTGAACCCAGAAAAATGTACTACAACTTCTCTAACTTCATCTTCTGTGATAGGGGACATAGCTGTGATAGATGACATAGCTGTCTTGTCATTTGTGAGTGTTGAACATATGCACAGCATTGAATTTGAAGGAATGAAACGTCCTTATGAAAATGTAATGTTCATTCTCTTTGTTGAAAAATGGGATAAAAATAGTTCCATGCCATTTAAAGGAGTGTTTTCCAATTCCTATATGTGTTGATCTTGACTTCCAGAATTCTCAGCAATGGCCATGCTGGCTGGGGAATTCTGGAAATTGAAGTTCACACATCAGGAGGGTGCCCAGGGTTGGAACCTTTGATCTAGAATATATTTTGTTGTATCAAGTAAAACCAGCAACTCGTATTGTTTTAGTAACTGGGACTATGTCTATTAAAGTAAACAGGTGATACATATTATTTGCCTGTGTTACTACAGTCAGTTCTCAGGTCTTTGGCTGGAAATGCTCCAACAGGATGTGGCTTTACACATCAAAGGATTGTTTTTGGTGATTCTTGGGGGAAGTTTGCTTTGTGAATAATCTCCTGAACAAAATGTGGAGACGCTGCATCATCTTGCTCTGCAATGCAGATCCTAGGAGTGGTGCTGTGAATATTCTATGAAGAGGGATACAGTTTCATTATTCCATCCAGACAATAACTGAAAGGCCTGGCTGCAGACCAGATTTTCTATCTCTGAAGCAGAGATTATGGGAGTAATATAAGCTACAGCAGTTGAAATTTGATCCTTGAGGAAACTGGCTGAATCAGATTGGTCTGTAAGGATCCGCAGAAGTGGGATCTTTAACCCACATTATTTCTACCTCACAAGATATGCTAGGCTAGTGAAAGGTGGGCATTTGATGGGACAAGTTATGTTGCATCAGACTGAAAGGATAAGCCTACAGAGAGTTACCATGACAATCACTTGAGGGCTTGACATTTGTTCTTATGTAATATTATTTTATTATTATTATTTATTTGACTTGTCCCCGGCCATCTCCCCACAACGGGGGACTCTGGGTGGCTTACAACATAGGTCCAACTAAGCTAAAACTGGTCCTATGTGCTCCACAGTGGGGATTCTAACTAAAGAATAGGATTGGGCCTTGAACTGTTTGAACATCCCATTATGGCTTTGAATGTAGTAATATTGAACATTAGAATTCATTTGTATTGTCACAGTGCCAAGGTTGATTCATTTGTTTAACATGTTGGTATGCCCCTTCGGACTGTTAAAAATTTCAGAGCTGTTTACTATCAAAATACAAATGATAGATTACAACAGTACAAAATGACATGGATAACTTCAAAAAGAAAATGGAAAAAGTACGACATTAAGAGTCTACTGGAGCTCGGCAGCCAATATATTTAAATAAATTAATAATGTTAAATAATAATAATTAAAAGTAAAGCCATAGATAAAGGAATTGTGAAGTGATAGATCTTTAATAGGAAGCCACAAGATGTTATAGTAGGAGACTGCTCCCAGGAGAGGTGTCAGCACTGAGAAGATCAATTCTGAAGTTCTCAACTCAGACATCAGAACCTCCCCAGATGATCTTAAGCAATCAAACCAGTTTGGAAAGGTAATCTACCAAATATCCTGGTCCTATATTGTTTAGGGTCTTACATGACAAGAGCAAAATCTTGAACCTGGCTCAGTTACTAATTGGCAGCCATACAATTCGTTTCAACAGGGTGTCTGTCAGGCTCACTGGTGAGAACTTGGCAGAATTTTCTATGGCTTCTTTAGGCCCTAAACTTGTACTCAGCTGAAGGCTCTCAGAGCATTGTTAGATAAGAATCTTTATAGTTTATTAGGAAAAAAATCCTAAGCCATTTGTTTTCTATCAATATGAAGGCTTTATAGCCATGGCAGCTTAATTCCAGCCCTTCTTTGTCCCATCTCATCCCATTGTGATTATCTGGGAAGAGTTTGAGCCTGTTGGTCCCAAGAAATCAGAATCAGAGGACTGGAAGACTTGGACCTTCTGACCAGTACAGAATCCTCATATCATCCCAGACAAATTGCTGTCCAAACTTTTCTTGAAAACCTTCGGTACTGGAGCACCAACTATCCCACTGTTTAATAGCTCTCACAGTCAGGAACTTCCTCCATTTCAAGTTTGGACCTCTCTCCGTAAACATGTTGATGATCCGGTAGTGAAAATTTATGTAGGATTTTGAATAAGTTGTGTTTCTGGCCTCTGTTTTGGCTCTTTTATATTGTGCTGTTGTGGTTCTGTTACAGTACATTTGTTGGTTGTCTTGTTTTGTCTTTATCCTATGTTAACCATCTAGAGTCACATTTTGAGAGTCTGGCCACCAAACAATTTTTAAAATAAATAAATAAACTTGATACTGGCCTTACAGCTGGGAAATTGTGGGTGGTTGACATAACTGAAATTTCTGCCCTGAAAAATCAGGCTCTCAACTCCCACAGTGTAATATATACATGGCTGGATGCTGAACTTGGTAACTGGGCAGCCTTGTTCTGCACCACCTGAAGCTTCTAGAGCAAGGGAAAGCCATATAGATCTAAATTTGTGGCTGCCACATCTGAAATACTGTAATTAAGCTAATCCTATCCAGGAAAGAAAAGAAAAAAAGCTTATTTTATCAGCATATTGATAACATCTACCCCTGCCCCCGATTCCTCATTTAGATGTTAAATAGTACTGGGGATAATTTAAATGTTTTCAAATTAATTTCTATGTGTGGGTTCTTTCTTTCTTTCTTTCTTTCTTTCTTTCTTTCTTTCTTTCTTTCTTTCTTTCTTTCTTTCTTTCTTCCTATTTGTATAAAAGTGTTAACACTCACATACATTCACACACATAGACAAAATAGTAAGATGAATTATTCCTTCCCCTTCTGCATTTTTACTAAAACAGAATATATTTTCAGCATTTTCTATACAGTTAAGCTTTGTTTGGGAAGTTTCCTAAGAGTTTTCTGTAAAATCATCACATATAATAATTGTGCCATTATGCATAATTGCGGTATACCATTACATCACATAATTGGATCAGTTGAAGTTCTAATTGCACAGATTTTTTTGTCCTTCCATACACTAGGATACAATTACAGTAATTTCATAATTCTGAAATGACTGCTGTCCAGATATTGGGGGAGGGGGTTGGTTATCCTAATTCTTGTTTATAGACAAGAGATGAGATATGGGAAGACGAGATCATTTGTTGTATTTTAAGAGAAAGTGATAAGTTACTAATATTGTTTATACTTGTGATGAACAGGAAGTCATTTCTTTATATATTTCTTTTATTTTCTTTACTATATTCTTTTTTTTTCTTTTCTATTTTTCTTTCTATATTTTATTTTCTGCACTTTCTATTTTTTCTTTTTCTTAGTTTGTATTAGTTTTTATCTTTTTAATTGTAATGTTTAATAAAATTACTTAAAAAAAAACATAATTCTTCTAATAAACCCGAATATTCTCAGTGGTTAAAAGGGTGGGGAATACTCTTAAGTTACAATTATTCACAATTTTCTAGGATGTATTGAATCTGATGCCT
Organism: Liasis olivaceus; assembly: GCA_030867105.1. NCBI lineage: Eukaryota > Metazoa > Chordata > Lepidosauria > Squamata > Pythonidae > Liasis > Liasis olivaceus. The sequence goes on along the minus strand of CM061351.1, from coordinate 12,687,709 downwards.
TGGAATTGTAGTGCTGGAGAAATGTATTGAGAATACCATGGACTGCAAGAAGAACAAATCATTCCATTTTAGCTTAAATAAAATCAGAATATTTATTTCTGAATAAAAGGCTAAGGGATCCAGTGAACAATTTGTCCAGAAGCTAAGATTGAAAAGCATATTTAGATTTCCTCCCTCCCTCCCTCCCTCCCTCCCTCCCTCCCTCCCTCCCTCCCTCCCTTCCTTCCTTCCTTCCTTCCTTCCTTCCTTCCTTCCTTCCTTCCTTCCTCTCATAACTATTCCATGAGAACCCATGTTATGCCAAGAACAGTTTATTCTGAGTCTCCTATAGTGATTTGCCTGGATGGAGGAACAAGTTTCAAGGCTGGAGTTTTACAAGGCTTAGTGGAATTAGATTTGGTCTTCTAGGTCAGGTGACTTAATGCTAAACCAGTGATTCAATACCACAATAAGACCCAGCTTCTAATCCAGCCTCAGTTGCAGAAACCCCTCGGATGCCTTTGGGCCAGGTGTTTTCTCAGAGCCCAACCTACTTCATAGGGTTGTTAAAGGGAAAATTGGAGGGGGGAGCACTATGTATGTCTGCTTGAGCTCCTGAAGAAAGAAAGGATATTAATCTAATAAACACATAAATAAACTCGTCTTACAGCCTAGGTCTTGCTGCTGAGGAACACATTTTTAGCCTTTAAAAGCTTTATTGCTGTCATTTAATCATTCACTCCCTTCTGACTCTTTGTGACCTGATGAACATCATTTCACCAGGATTGTTTGTAAATAACTGTTTCTTTGAGGTCTTGCAAGCTCTTGCATGCTCCATCAGTGATAGTATCTAGCCATCTCATCTTCTGTCAGTCTTTATATATATATATATATATATATATATATATATATATATATATATCCTTCAATTGTTTCAAGCATCCGGGTTTTCTCCAGTGGCTCTTGCCATCACAATATGTATCCAAAATAGTCAAGCTTTACCTTTATTACTAGGGCTTCCAGTGAATATTCTGATTTTATTTAAGCTAAAATGGAATGATGTATTCTTCTTGCAGTCCATGGTATTCTCAATACTTTACTCCAGCACTACACTTCCAAGGCATCAGTTTTATTTTATTTAGCCTTTCTGATGGTCCAGCTTTCACAGCCATATGTTACAGCTGGAAAAACCAAAACCACATCCTTGATACATACTTTGTTGTCAGAGTATGTCTCTGCACTTTAATATTTTATCCAGATTTGACCTACTCCTTCTCCTAAGATGTCCCTTTATTCCATGGCTACAATCACTATTGTGTTCTATATATATATATAATTTATATATTAAATATAACAGAGGATTCTGTTTTTAATTTTGGGAGTTGGGTGGAATTTTTGAACCTAGGAAGATAAAGTCTGAACCATTTCAACATGAATAGATTGAATGCGCCAGGCTACATCCACAATGTGTTCATAATAGGCATACTAAATATTACTCTTAATGTTTCTAAGAGGCAGAATGATATACTTGATTGGTCTTTTAGCACTGAGTGACTTTACCAGCAATTCAAAAGTGGACAGACCTAAACCAATATCACTTGGATGGCCTGGAATAGTGGGGATTCACAGAGCACCAGGCAGGCAAAGCTTTCATTTCAGGGCCAAGAAGTCAAAAGTGTCCCCAAAGACTATATATATCACCAAGTAGATGGGGCGGGGGGGGGGGGGAATCCCTGTGTACTACACCTAAAATCTCATCTGGGTCTAAGTTAGGACAAATCCCTAACATATCAAAACACAGGACAAATATTATGTCTTATTATAGCTTCCTACATTCAAAACTACCTGAAGACCAACCAGCTACAAGTATTGACGACACCTTTGTTTTACACCTTTGTTTTTTTGCATAAAGAGAAATATTTCTGAAATGATGCAATACGACAGCAGGTAAAGTTGCCCTAACTGATAAGCTGCTTTTTAAGGGGGGTGGGGGGAGAGGTTGTAATTGTTCAAACCACTTCCTCCCAAACTAACATGAACATTCTGAGTTTTTCATACGTTTATCAAGGTAACAGTAAGCACAGTCTGTCACATATTTCATTGTATTCCAATATTACTGAATGCACATTGACAAGCAACAGATAGGAAAAGAGAAACACAGACAATAAATAAGAATTACAGGCACCAGCAGCAGCTTGCAAAGGAGGATGGAATGTTAACATAAAAGTATCCATTTTTTTCACTATGCCTATTGATTTATCCATCGCTCACGTTGCTGCTTCATTTCTCCATGGAGCCCTCCACATGGATTTTCAGAATTCAGAAAGCTTGTAAAAGTCCATCCACCATTCAAAATGCTGTCTCATCTCCAACTGCATCCCCTTCAAATGAAAAATGGCTACGACAGCTATTACTTTGGATTTTACCCATAAAATACATCAGGCAATTTATGAACTCAATCCGTTGAAGATGGAATCTTAGGACGGAATAAGACATGAGTGGGGCTATGGAACCTTCCTGTTTCCAAGAGTTCCAATTTTAATGGGCAACTAGGGGAAACAGATACCAGGCTAAAGGGGCCTATCTCTCTGTAGAGAGTCAGAGAGATGGCCTTGAGCAAAATATTCAGAAACCATTATCTCAACAAAGAGGACAAACACATTCCTTAAGTCTTGAGAAGAGAGAGAGTATTAAGAAGAGACTCAAATGGACTCCTCCCTGACTCACTGAAGGAGGGGAGAAGTACAATCAGACTTGCAAGATTCTGTTATTATAGGCATCTCAGTAGAGTTTTGGCCTTTCTGTGGAGACTGTTTCCTGATCTGGTCTACCTCAAAGGGCTAACACTTTTACAGGGATCATCTTTAAATATATTCTCCCCAGTCCCACCCCCAGGATCACATAACAATACATGTGATCTGAGGCGTGAATGCCCGAATCCAGTGATGCGGATATTTATGGGACTAAGAAATTAGGGCCAGGAAAAGTCAAGCCTATGTTTGTATGTATGTATTTTATTTTACTGTATGTGGTTAGGGACATTGTGGTGGAGAAATAGAAGGATGCTGCTTTACAGCAACAGCCAGATATGCCCAGTAGAGTTTAATTCCAACCTATTTAGGAGAACTCGTTCCTCAGCTCCATCCAAGTAGATTACCAAAAGTGGAAACTCCAGTAGACACCTTAACTGTAAACTTAAGATTAAAAGACTGACATTTTCAACCTATTCACTAGCATCCATCTCTTGTTTTCTGAAAGAGCTGCCTTAATTTTCTTAAAGATAAGACCATTTCTGCTTATGCCCTGTGTCCTTCTAAAGATGGGTGAATAATGTGCTTGACTTGTGGGGCTGAATTCTCTTTTTTTATATTTTGTGTTTCAGAAACAGTAGGGACGAGAAGTAACTTCTTTCTTTTTGCTGAGGAATCAAAGATTACCTTGATTAGAAAGTCACTGGATTCTTTCTGGGGAAGACATGCATGATAAATATGAGCAGACAACCTTCTGAGTCATCTTTAAATTATTCTCCATGGTAACTGACTCCATGTGATGAGCTGTTTGTCTATAAGAAGTGAGGGCAGTCTGTAGCTGCAAATATACCCCCAGATTTGTGTAGCTCCTATTTCCTTCCCAAATTATCAACATTAAACACTCCTTTTTACTAAAATTCATAGAATCATAGGGTTGGAAGGGACATTGGTGGTCTTCTAGTCCACCCACCCATTTAAGAGTATAGTTTCCTTTAATACAAACACAAAACAATAACTCTTTGAAAACATTAAATTTAACTATCATTCAATTCAGATAGGCCTTTTTCCTTAGCTTATTTCTTTCTTTTCTTTTCTTTTTTTCATATCCTGACCTTACCGCCTTTTGATTACCCCAACCTGCATTTTGTGGATGTAACTCCTGGTACACAATTCAGATAAAGTCTTTGGACTAATATAAGGCTGACAATGATCCCAGCTCACGTCCGTGATTGATTGATTGAATGAATGCATGTTGACAATAATTTATAAGAGAAAAGGATGGTGTTAAAGTAATGCCAAATGTGTAGCTGATTACCGACAATCTAGTACAAATAAATGACTGACTCAAAAAAAAAAAAAAAAAATCAATTTCTCCCTAGTCAAACTGCTTGTGAGCAGCACAGGGCACAATCAAACATAATCTGCATTCAGGCTGGTGAATAAATTGATAATTGGCAAAATGTCATCCCAAAGGATAGCCTTGGAATGTTTGGAAAAACTGAAAAAAGAGAAAAGCATAAGAGCAACAGCATATGGACTGCTAAGGGCTTAATCATTGGGAAATTGTTTTCTGATTTCAGTTAGACAGAGAGAGAGAGACTTTATTGTCTGTTGTAGTGGCAAGCTATCAACTCTCCTAAGAACTTTGTTGTCTACAAGAAATAATTTGTATCCTAATCAAAAATACAAAAGTACAAACAGCTTAACGAAATGGGGAATTTTGCTAGCAGCATCCAAGTCTTCTAAGACAGTGGCAGCCTCAAATGAATATTAATTCTTTCACTCTTAGTCATTACGTTTTTCTCCAGAGAGTAAAAGAACATTCAATGACATTCCAAGGAATCTTCTTAAGTGACCACATCACAATGGTAAAATCCATACCTTGGCTAGACAAAAACAAGTCATCCCTCCTAAACAGGAGAAAATTGGAATTTATCTGTAAGGATGGATGCAATTTACAGTATAAAATGATGGACTGGCTATTTCAATTCCCCAAACCCCAGCAAGTTCAAATAATTATAAACTCTTGTTCTACTTTTTCTATTTCTTTTTCCTATAACTTAGCATCAGAGTACCTTCAGGACTCATTCTTGACATAGAATCAATCCATCCAATACAAAATATATAGGAGATATTGTTGATAGTCTCTCACTACAAACAAATCAGGGAAGAAGGAGATGTTTCTCCATTATGGTCCCCATTTTATGGAACAACCTTTCAAGGAAGTTCAGCTTGCCCCAACCTTGCTAGCTTTCTCAAATTTCATCAAAATGAATCCCTTCTGGAAGGCTTTTAATTAATTAATTGACATAGTACATTGAAGTGTTAATTGATACTGCATACTATTTTAATTTTAAATTAATGACAATGCTTTTGTGGCTTTATAATATCAATTTATATTATTGTATTTTGAATGCCTTTAATTCTGTAAAATGCTGAAAGACATAAAATTATAGCAATCTTAAAAAAAAAATACCAAATAAATCAATAAATAGCACTGCAGAATTCTTTATTTTTAGCAGTAACTAAACTGGTCCATGTGATCTTTCAATCCCTGATATTTCTTTAGAGCCAGCAATCTTTTCAGGCATTTGGCACTCCTCCCATGTTTTTAAAATTTAAAAGATACCCAAAATTTCATGAGATTGTCAAATCCTTTAACAGGTCAAAAGATGACGAAGTTTCCTCACTCAAAATTGCTTATGAGATTTTACATGAAATCCCATGCGATCTAATCTGAAACCTGGAACTGAAACCTTTTTGGCAATATAATGAGAGTTCAGATATTTTAGAGTTATTTTTTTACATTAATTTTAAATGATTGTTTTGACATCATTGGGTCTTAGAGCATTATGAATGCTTTGATGCCCATAGCATGCTGATCCTGGTCCTAACGCCATCTTTCTTTTATACTTATATGCCATTTTCCATCAGAATGATCAACAAGGCATCATACAGATACATACCCTACAAAGCATACACATAATTGCATTGCATAACCAAGATCAAAAGATTTAAAAATGTTTTATCTAAATTCCTGGTGGAGAAGTGGGAGACATAATACCAATCTGCCTCCTGTATTTTTCTTTTGCAAAGCTCAAAGGAAAAGAAGTTAGGCAAACCAACCAATTGAAAGCCTAAGTATTATACTGACTGATGATCTATTTTAGACCATGAGATGGACAAAGATAAGAGCCACCAAAAAAAAAGGGGGGGGCTGATTGCCACTGGTGATCTGCTTCCTGTTGTTCTAGGAAGATGGGTGTTCCAGCAGAAGACTGGGCTTCTGCAAGATCAGGGACAGCTCCAAGTTTCAAGTTCAGGACGGTGATTAAAAAAACAAAAAATCAAAAGCATCTGTAAACAGATAACTCTGGACCAGAGGTGAGGAATCTGAGGTCTTCTAGAAGTGCTTATCCTTTCTTCCCTGGCTAGAATGAGCTCATGGAAGTTGTTCTCCATTTTTGCTCTAGACTGAGGCTTAAATAAGGTTGCAATTCAGTTTGGGTATTTAACCAGGGCCTTTGCCTGTTTAATAATTAATGGGTCTAAATGCATTTAGGGCACTTTGGCTGTACTACCCCTAGATTCTGATGATACAAGTATCCATAAGTTGGGAAACAGTGAAAAGATGGACTTCACATAGACCAGGGCTTATGGAGGAATGGGAAAATCTGGTGCTGATGCTGAAGAGAATTCCTTCCAGCCATTTGGACTCTATGGCCTTGTCCCCTGAAAGTGAAAGTCTGACCCTAAGGCCAAGTCACCCAACAGGATAGATGCATCCGGCTTATCATGCAAACTCATGATGGTTCAGTAACATTTGCTTCCAGTGAACTTTGATAGATGGCACCTGCCAAAATCAGCTCCAGTTGTGGCACCTACCAGAATATACAGTTTCATGGAAAAGAGCTTAAGTTTAAATGCCACATTTCTTTCCCTTTCTGATATCTCTGCTGAGCATGCATTACTCAGCAGATAGCTGACCTGTACGTTACACATACCGAAGAATAACAATCTTGAAGAACTATTGCTCCCTGAAAATGGATTTGAGAAGTGGATTTGTTTTTGTTTAGGCTGGAAAGGCAGCAGTTGCAGCACTCTTTGTGAGACAACTCTGTTATGACTTGTCTGTGTTTAAATGAAAGAGTTTTGGTTGCTTCATCTTGAAAATGTATCTTCTTGACTTGGGAAGCAGAGTCTATTGCAACAGCATGTTGGGCCTGAAAAAAGAAGAACGCGTTCCATTCTTACATTTTTTTTAATACTTTCTGTTTGACAAAGACCTCCTGGGGCTGTACCAATTAAAAGTACAGGTTTTCTACCTTCTTTGAACAGGGTAGAAGACCTTCCATGCATCCCCACCATCACAATTCAGTGTAAAGACCCAATAACCTCCTTCTGTGTACTGTTTTCTAAATATGAACAAAGACCAGCTATGCTCAGATGTAAAGGTTTGTCACACAGCACAAAAATCCATGTACAGACTTCAGAGCAGCAAAATGTGATGGTGATGGCATGACAAACAGGACAAAATGTATGGAGGCTGATTAGTTAAACTGGAGAATGGCCCCTAAAACTTTAAAGCATGCATCCTACAATTTATTTTGCAGCTGGGACATCAATTGAACAGTAGGATAAATTGTTTGATAGGCTTTTCCAAGGGTTTATCAAGCCATGAATACATTTTCCTGTAAGCATGGATGCAGCTGAGCAAAGCTGATATGTACCAATGTAGACAATATCATCAAAATCTACACCGTGATGAGCTCTAAAATTTGCTTGTAGCCTTTGCTTGGCTTAAGTGAGAAGAAACATGGCTAGGCTAAGAGAAAAGTTCTTCAATTCAAAGACAATAGTCTGATTCTGAAACATTGCTCTTCCCTAACCAGATGTCTGAGACAACAGCTGGCCTTTGGGTGGCGTGCTAAGGACCACACTTCAAAGAGTAGCAGGTGGGGACTAAACCTGAATTCATTTCCTTTAGTTTGACATGTAATTAAAATTAAAGATAGCTAATATGATTACACTTTATTTCATAATGTTCCTATTCTGTCATATTAAAAATTGCAATCTGTGTGTACATAAAAGAAGCAAGGCATTACATCATCTGGTTGCGCTATCATCTGAAGGCATTCTATAACTTACCTCTAGGTAATTGCATCCTATTTTTCTTTGATTGACTTTTGTTATCTGGTACAACAATGTACAACATATTCTGAGTTGTTAATATGAAGATCACCTTGTAGATTTCTTTGGTTTTCTACCAGGCAAGGATTCTGTATGGACATTGTTTTGACGCTAACACAGTGTTGCCCAAACTTGGCCACTTTAAGATGAGTGGACTTCAACTCCCAGAATTCCCCAGCCAGCCATGCTGGCTGGGGAATTCTGGGAGTTGAAGTCCACTCATCTTAAAGTGGCCAAGTTTGGACAACACTGCGCTAACAGCTTCAACTCCTACTTCCAAAAGTGGGGAGCTTATAGATATTTGCCTCTTTCTGTTTTCCAGAGAACCCACAACTCAATTTAATAGGACTCTAGCTGATTATGACCCAATTTGTATGTCTGGAGATTCCCCCTGACTTCATCCAATAATGTAAGCTGGTATATCTAGTAACAGAGAATATATGTGGCTGAGGGTTGAATTGCTAGGACCTTGGTGTTCTCTGAGCTTGGTTGTTTTCCTGCAAACTTACAATTACCAGACTAGGTAACATCATCAGTACATGGGAGAATGAAGTTTGCTGGCTGATAATCTGATTGCTTATAAGCTGGTATAGTTATTTATGAGCTGGTTGTTTATAAGCTAGTATAGTTCTTGTTCCAAGTTCAACCACCTTCCTCAGCCCCCCTTTTTTCCTCCAATCATCTTGCTTTACGAAGAGTTCTTGCAGCCATTTTATAAAACTTCAGCGTATTAACGCATTGCCTCTATGGATTTGAGATTCCCTTTGGCATGACCGGTATTGTTACCCTTGCTTTTTAGGCTGATATAAGAACTGTGAATTAGAGCCCTGTCTCTCAGAGCAACTGTTCAGAGAATTCCTTTGGAAAAGAAATGGTTATTACATTGAGTTAATTTTATAGAATAAATATGGCCTTGCAGTGTATCCAATACAGCTCAGAAATCTCCAAAGCTATGTTTAGTTTTCCAAGGTAATGAAAAGCAAAGATCAATTTCTTTGGCTATTTGTCTTCTAAATAACTCAAGGAGAGAAGAAAAGGTCTCCAATATTTTTGCCATAGCCAAAGGAGATTGAACTTAAGAACCTGGGTGTTGTCATCTGTGGCTTTCTATCACAGCTGGTGATGGTGGTAGTAAATGATCTGTCACAAAGCTGGCAAAAAAAATAACCAGAGTTTTAGGGCTGTGCAGGTTAAAGACATCAACATCTTAAACTCTACCTGGAAGAATGCAATTTTCTCCCTCAGTAACCATTTGTACCTCAAAGCATAAAGCAAATAAACTGGTTCCCTTAAAACTTTTCTTTCTATTTTTCCCCCCTCAGTAAGGAAAAGAAAAAGTGTAATACTATTTACACAAGCTGCCTCACAGGTGTCAAAGGAAAGGACCAAAGGTCAAAAACCTGGGGAGACTGTTGATGAAGCTTCAGCTGGAGAGAAAATGCTCCCCGATCCCAGTAAATCCGGAGGAAAAAGGTCACAGCTGTGTGGAGACGTCAAGTGAAGGGTGGCACTTCAGGGGGACTGTCAACTCAGCCAGGAGGGGCAAATGAGAAAGCTGGCTGGAAAAGTTACAGTACCATCGTTCGGGCAACTAAATGAGACTTGCCTCCTGCACCCAACACGGCGATGGGCTTTCGATTTCTGACGGGCAGTCAGGAAGAGATCAATCGGTTGAGCTTCTGCAATGGCATCTGAACACCAGCCATTCGGGGTGGGGGGTGGGGGCAACAGAAAGGTTAATAAAATACAAAGCATAGAAAACAGAGTTAGAGATGAGCAATGGCCTGAAAGGAGACAGAGAAAGAGAGGGGGGAAGAAGAATGGGAAAAATAAGATCAGCAGCTATGAACATCTACTCTGGATTTATTTTTAGTATATATTATATACATAACATAGGTCACGCTAACCCTAGAATCTATGGTATCTTCTTGATATCTATGCCAGTTCTGTTTCCCTCCCTCCCTTTCTTTCCTTTTTGGTCTCTCATTAAAATATTGTCTGAAGGAATCTTCCCTGCCTCCCTTCTTGCTTTCTGATACAGCCTTAAGCTTGAAAAGTTTCTCATTCCTGAATTTTGATAAAGAGGATCTTACTTCACCTGAGAAAGAATTATTATTATTATTATTATTATTATTATTATTATTATTATTATTATTATTTAGTAGTAGTAGTAGTAGTAGTAGTATTTCTTGGGAAGGACTCGATAGGTGGATAAAAATTATTATTATTATTATTATTATTACTATTTAGTAGTAGTAGTAGTAGTAGTAGTATTTCTTGGGAAGGACTCGATAGGTGGATAAAAATTATTATTATTATTATTATTATTATTATTTAGTAGTAGTAGTAGTAGTAGTAGTATTTCTTGGGAAGGACTCGATAGGTGGATAAAAATTATTATTATTATTATTATTATTATTATTATTATTTAGTAGTAGTAGTAGTAGTATTTCTTGGGAAGGACTCGATAGGTGGATAAAAATTATTATTATTATTATTATTATTATTATTATTTAGTAGTAGTAGTAGTAGTAGTAGTATTTCTTGGGAAGGACTCGATAGGTGGATAAAAATTATTATTATTATTATTATTATTATTTAGTAGTAGTAGTAGTAGTATTTCTTGGGAAGGACTCGATAGGTGGATAAAAATTATTATTATTATTATTATTATTATTATTATTATTTAGTAGTAGTAGTAGTAGTAGTATTTCTTGGGAAGGACTCGATAGGTGGATAAAAATTATTATTATTATTATTATTATTATTATTATTTAGTAGTAGTAGTAGTAGTAGTATTTCTTGGGAAGGACTCGATAGGTGGATAAAAATTATTATTATTGTTATTATTATTATTATTATTTAGTAGTAGTAGTAGTAGTAGTATTTCTTGGGAAGGACTCGATAGGTGGATAAAAATGTCTAATCCAGTCTAAACATCTGGCTGACTGTGTGACCAACCATAATAATAATCATAATCATAATCATAATAATAATAATCATAATAATAGGGTCACATTGAGAACATCAAGGGTCTCTATCCCACTGCTGCTTCAGCGAAGTCCCGAGTTATGGATGTTGGCCTTCCAATAATAGAACTGTTTTTCATATGTCAGTTTCCCCCAACTGTCGTGAAGGTGGGAGGCTTAACTGGGAAATGACTGCTCTGCTACCTGTATTTCTGCACTTACTGCTTTCATCTGTGAACATATATAAAACTAAATTCATCCCACAGGAAACTCTATGGATTTCTGTGATGAATTTGGCTCATTTTGTTCTATTAAATTGTCATTACATAAAATTATATACCAGCATAATGCACCTTGGGAAAATAAAATGCTTAATCATCTCAGAACTCAATTCTCATTATTGTTTCTTAGGCAGCTTCAGCATTATATTATCATTGAATTTTAAATTTTGCCACAAGCAGTGAAAATAACCAAATCAGGAGGGACCCTACAATTCAAAAGTAACTGCAAAATGAGGCCTTGGAGTTTTGTTTCAAAAAAAAAAAAAAAAAAGGAAGTGGCAGAGGGAGAAGAGAAAGAGAAAGAGAAGGTGCTTCTGTAGAATGTTATGATGGATATTTTCCTGCTTTCTCCAACATGGAGTAAAACAAGTCTCAGAATCTCTAACTAGCTCGGCCATTGAAGGATACTCAGTTGAGGCGAGAGATGCATAGGAGCATTTCCAGACTTCTGAGTCAGTTGAGTTTGGTCCTTAGAACAAATGAGAAAGATCAGTCTTCCTTCACCAGCACAGCGTTGCTAACACATAAATATGTTCACCAGCAGAAGTCTTGACGTATTTATTATTTGGAGGCAAGTCTCATAGAGCTGAGCAATTTTCTTCTGATGGTAGAACTAGAGGAGCAGCAGACTGACGTCCACTGTCTCCAGCCATTTGCAGAATCATCCATAAACACCCTTAGACTTAACACCACACTCAACCTCTGGCATGGCCACCCATAACTCCTTCCTTCCTTTGCTAGAATTTTTTAATTCAATCCAAACTGGATTTATAAGAGCTCTATTTGGCTTTTAGCTGAGCAACCCAGCAACTGTATTTATAGAGACAGTGCTCGGCATCCATTATCTCCCCTTCCTCCAAGGCTTCTCTTAAACTAATATGAGTATTTTAAAAAGGAAGATTTGAAATACAAAATGCTGGAAGCATCTGGCTGACATCATTATGAAATCTCCCATGTCAATGACATTGCTAGTTCACCAGACAATTCCATATCAGATTATTTTGAAAGTATCATTACTCCTTACTGTCTAAGACACTGGCTTAGCTTAGTTTTATTCAGATTTGCATGGACAGATTTAGTTATACACATGGGCCCATACTCTTTCCCAGGTGCCCGTGGTATCACATCTGCATGGCTGTGATTTCGCCCTGCTCGTTCCCCTTGTGAACTCCTTCACGGGAGTTGTGCCAGGAACCCTATTGACTTATTTCACCAACCTCTGTAGTGGAGCACCTGGGGTCTGTCTTATTTAAATAGCACTCTTTGGCTATACAAAAAGGCGATGGGGCATCTTAGATTCAGATAAGCAAGTGATAAAAATGTCTTGATGTTTCATTGCCACCAATACCCAATATTGCTATCAGCACTCTCCTAAAAGCTTCTGCCTGAAATTTATGATGTATCTTCAAAAGAATTATGTTCTCCCCCTAGCACTGTTCTCTTGTTCATTACTAGTGATCATCTCTTGGTTTCAAAGCACAAGGAACAGCCATTAGAAATAAGAAAAGGGTAACTCCAACCGCTGCTGCATTTGGAAAATACCACTCTTACAATAAAGGACTGGGATCGTGATCTACTTTTGTGCCACTTTTGTGCCACTTTTGCATTATCATTTATTTGTCCCCTGGGTTTCCCTTCAAAAGGAAACCCTGAAGGAAGAATGTGGTCATTTTTTTTCACAATGGAACAGCAGTAGCAACAATATTTTGAATAGAGGACTATTCTATTAGGAATGGTAAAAAATAGTCCTCTATTCAAGATATTCTTTGCTTTGACCTATCCCAAGATAGAACTCCCCCCCCCCCACCAGGTGTATTGGGATGGCAACTTCCAAATAACCGGCCTTTTTTAAAATCATTGCTAGCAAACCAAACATACCTGAAGGACATGCATAAGAACCCTGAAAAGAGAGAACAGGAGTGCTGGCTTGACGTTAACCATCCACAGTTAGCATTTGGGCAGTAGACTTAGTCATAGTCTTTCCCACTCGTGGTGAGATGCATTCGATAGTTTTTCTCTTCAAATAATGCTAATGATTTCTCAGTGTGCAGCAATACCAATACATGAGCACATACAAATACCATAGAAACATGTGCCTTCTTTTTTCATGCATTATCTCTGGAGGGTAATTAGCCTCTTTCAGTGAAGGTAAGCCTCATGCCAGATTTTCTTTGGGGAGCAATAATGTGAGTTCTGTAACTTTTATGAGCCTTGTAAGTTCCAAACCTCTTTGAAAACTCTTCCAAAAACTGTTCCAAAGGGTTTTTTCTGATGCACCAAAACTTCCTCAGAGGACAGCACGTCGGTCTATTATGACATGATTATGACACTGGCATAAGTGATTGACAACACAATTGCAATGGGAAATATTTTGACTGGCCTAAAAGCATTATCTCTGAACCAACCGTACTGTCTTTTAACACTCAATATTGCTCCTCTTAGAGAATTTTTCTTATATTTTAAAATGGCTTGAAAATCACTCCCTCTAGTACTGAACCAAAAAGAACACTCATTATTTTGACCCAGGAAACAAGACAAGACAGGTTAATCTCAATATTAAAATAAGTGGGATAAATTCCAGGCTGTAACTATTCAGCCTACACATTGAGAGTACACATTAAATCCATTATTGATCAGAGTAATCAAACAATTATGTGTGTATGTAAGGAAAGTCTTTAAAAAAACTCAAATCTCGTATCAATGTCAAAGATATCAACAGGCAGAGCAAAGTGTGAAGACAGATATGAGAGTACTGTAAGGAGGAAGCAAGGGAGAAAGGAGGCATGTTTTCACTCAACTTCAGCAGAAGAGCTAGATCGGAATGCTGAGATTGTGCAATTCATTCAGCATAGATATTAGCTGTGCGAAGAAAAATATGTGAGCAAACATTCTCCAATATGCCTTCTGCAAGTCATAGCAGCCCAATATAAGTTTTATCCAATATCTTATCTGTTAGGAAGGAAATTCTCTCCAGGGGAAGGGCAAGAACATTACATTGTTCTGATTTATTGGGTTCCTGTATGGTGCATATTTGACTCTCTTGACTACCAACTCGGTTTCCATCAAGTTTCTTATTGACTTGATCCCAGGAGACCTTCTTCTCCTTCTCCTTCTCCTTCTCCTTCTCCTTCTCCTTCTCCTTCTCCTTCTCCTTCTCCTTCTCCTTCTCCTTCTCCTTCTCTTTTGCCTGATCACTCTGCACTGCAAACATGGATCATCCTATCATGAAAATAGTTCCATGCCCACAACGTGACCCTAACTGTAGATGTTATGAATGATGTCCCTCTGTATTAGGGAAATTATGAATGCTACTTAAGCTACCATAGCATTGGTTTTAAACTAGACATGCATGGAGCTGATCTACTGAAATCAGTGCAATTCAAATGAAGCATGACTGAGTTATATCATATTGAATTAAGTGGATTTTTCTTTGCATTTTTTTCTAGACAGATCCTCAGATAGGTTGAACTGAATTATTTAAAAAAAGAGAGAAAGAGAAACTAAGAAATACATTCATTCATCCTTAACATGCATAAGTGCATTCACACATGAAAATTCATATGTGTTGTGGGTTCTTACTAAGTTTTTGCTTTTGTTGGTAAAGACTTGGTAAGAAAGCTTAGACCGGATATTCTGAGGACATAACAAAGCAGCCTCTTCTTCTTTATGAATTACAGGATTTCATCAGGAAAGAACATGTTCTTATTAATCCTGAGATAGTACATGCACACCCGTGCACACACACACACAGTGTTGCAATGAGAAAATCTACTTGCGGGACAATAGGAAAATCTGCTGATATCTGGATTTACTCTTAGTGATATGTCTCATGAAAAGGACAGCCTCCTTTTCCTAAATGTGAAGCATAGCATATATTGAACTGAGAAGCTCAATGCAATAACTATAATTTGGATATCAGCCTGATTAAAACTGAGTCAGAGATTTCATTTAAAACATTTTAGAGGAGAGTCAGATACAGAAAGACTCAAAGGTCCGTTCTTACACAAGATTTAATTGCAAAGTTAGCTTTAGATCATTCTTGCCCAATTTGGTCTTCTTTAGATATATTGTTTTACAGTGCCCCTATGCTTTGATCCAGGGAAATTATGGGCACTGCAGTAAGAATGTACAAATCAGTCTGAACTGGGCCTCTGGTAGTATCACAAAATTTCACTTATTACTAGGTTCTTAAAAAAACAGAAAACTGGCTATATGCAATATATACTTTTACAATTCTCCCATATTTATATGTTTCTTCTTTTCTAACATAGTAATCTGCAGTTACTCCAGATATGTTCTTTATATACCTTTCTGAGAAAAGAACTAAAAATGTTAGCAATGGAGTCTATTTTGATGGAACACATCATTTTTGGATGGGGCATGTCACTACTGAAATCTGTAGTAAAATGCCATTTATATACCAAAATCACAGTCGTAGCCATTTTGAGGGCCCCTGGTTTCAAAAGCTGCTTTAGATCATTCTGTTTCCAAGTCACTTGTTGCAGTTAATAGACAATGTGATCCACAATGATGGATATAATGTATAATATGTTACATATTATAACCGAACTGAGGAACTAAAAGTATGTCTTCTGTTTTGCAGGGCATCCCCACGTTTTGTATATGATCTAGCTTGGCTCTAAATCATATCATAAGCTTTGGGATTTGCACAGAATCCCAAAGCAAGATTCAACTTGCAGTCTTCTTGGGCCGTCATAAAATGTAAACACATCCAATCTCTCCTGTTGTACCTGATAAGTTTGGCTAATCTTCATCTGGGATGCCTCATAGAAGAAGGATGATTTCAATTTGACTCCCTGAGTCATCTGAAATATATGTGGAAAGAGGTTCCTGGGTATTCCTTTCACAGATAAGAAGTCTATGGAGGATGGCTGAGCAAAATGGCACTGGGTTATCTGGCTGCTCTTAATCTAAATCTTATTCTTGCGTACTTCTCCTGGTATGCAATAACAAATTGTAAAATGCTGAAGTGCTTTCCTTGTTGCACGTACAATGGGAATGTCTCAAGCCCAGCACATTGCACCCTTTTCCTGTCACAAAAGTATTTATGATCAACCACAGTGCGTGTATTAACCAAGAATCTTCTCTGTTTTCTTCAAAATTTATTCCGGACGTCTCCTAAACATTGGCTGTGCCAAGTAAAATCCAGTCTTTCAAATGTAGCTGATTAGACCTCAGCTAACGGGCATTCTAACTAGCTGACCCTCATGAGCCTTTCAGATGTCAAGGGTTATGACCTTAAACTTGAATATTTAAGTTCTTCTTGACAGCTTCTGTATTCTTAGTTTTGGAATGAGAAGGAGGGAGGAAAGATACGGCTTATTTCTGCAATCACTGTCCTAAGGAATGCCCCCTCCCTATTGTAACTTCCCAGGTCCTTTTGTCATTTTTGAAGTTTCTCCTCCAAGTGTAGAGAACCAGGTGACTTAAGGGGCTCCATTTATGGAATGTTCTCTCCAGACCAGAAAAGCCTGTCTGGCCCTCATGTTCATGTCTGTTCACTGCCAAAGACATTTGCCTCCTACCAAAGCATTTCCATATTTTTGTTCTAGCTCTGATTAAGAGCCTCGTTCATTGTGTTTTGCTATTTGCTATTTTTACTTTTTAATGTTTTTAGAAACATTTAATGTTCTAAGGAACTTCATCATTCATTCATAGAACTTGAGATACTGGGCAGATGGAGAGAAAATAAGCAAACAAACATAACAGTACTACAAGATCACAAAGCAGAAAAACAATAGCCCTTATTGATATTTGGCCCATACTTAAGAATTCACAATGTTCTCTTTTTTCTGCTCATTCAAGCTTTTTCACATACTTAAGTAACATATTGAGGTTTACAGTTCAGTCCTATGCAAGTTGAGTCATCAGTGGGAATTATTTTGGGATGTACCAAAGGGACAGGCAGCCTTTTGGGGACCAAGGTCAAACTTTTCTCTTTTTTTTTCAACTTCAGAGGGGCCCACAGAAATGTGGCAGTGATGCCTGATATCACTGGAGGGAATAGGTAAGATTTTTTACCTTTTTTTTTTTTTTTTGCGTTTGGGGGATAGGGACTCAGTAAAATAAATACATTAAGCCTATTGGGGGTTATAGATTACTGCTTATTCAAAAACAAGCAAAACAGTGCAACAATGTTGTCTTGGGAGATACGTCACAAAAAAGGGGCTGAGTTTGTGTGCAGTCTATATGTTGCCTACCATAGGATTGCAGCTTAAATGTTCCTGTTCTCAGCCAGGTTTGTAAGGCCAGCTTTCCATTACGTGATATGCTCCAGATGTGGTAGACTTCAACTTCCTTTGTCCCTAGCCATAAGACCTTCTAATCAGGGATGATGGAAGTTGGTCTAATACATACAGAGCATAAAAGGTTGGGAAAATCTGTTCAAGGTATAAACCGACCCAACCCAATGAAATGTAGAAAGAGATGCTGATTGATTGATTGATTATGTGCCATCCATTCTTAATGACTACATAAATAGATTTTTTCCGTGATGATCTGTCCCTAACCTGATCCTTCATCTTTTCCAATGGTGTATCCATTGCCACTATAACTGAGTCCATCCACCTTGCTGCTGGTTGTCCTCTTCTTCTCTTTCCTTCCACCCTTCCTAGCTTTAGAAACTTTTACAGAGAGCTGGGTCTGTGCATAATGTGTCTGAAGTAGGATCATTTGAGCCTGGTCATTTGTGCCTTAAGTGAGACTCTGGGTTGATTTGTTCAATGATTCATTCTTGGCTGTCCACAGTATTCCCAGGAGTCTTCTCCAACACCAAAGTTCAAAAATGTCAATATTCTTCTGCCCTTTATACCCCCAGTGACTTTAGGATTAACAGACATATATAAAAAGCAAAGACCCCTTGATCAAAGCACAATTTTGGGTTATTATTGGTATGTCTCTATAGTTTTCTTGGCAACAATATGGAATTCTTTTGCGTTTTGCCTTCTACTGTCCCCCCTTCCCCCCTCACATTTCTCATTTTAGGCTATAGCTCAATAGTTTCCCACCCAGATGCTAATAGACATAAGTTGCAGCTATCCAGATTTCATTTAAATAGAAGTAAAAACTATATGGGGGTAAGATCTGTACAACAGTGGAACAGCCTAACTATGGAGTTTGTGGGTTCTTCATCTGTGAAGAGTTTTAAGAAGAGGCTGGGCAGCCCCTCACATAGATAGTTTAAATGGGTTTTTTCTATCTACTACAGAGGGTGGAGTAGATCATTTTTGTGGTCACCTCCGGCTCTAAAATTCTATGCTGCTATGATATTAACCAGGTCCAATCCTGTTTAGCTTTTCTTTTTTTATTTTGAGATAACCAAAGTGAGCAAGGTGTTGCTACCTGGTATCTTTAGCATATACACACGTACCTCAACTTTTATTATCTCAGGGCCCATCATTAAGAAAAACACTCCTGACCTATTTCCAATCTAGCCTATTTTCAAACCACAGCCCCTAGTTACTTGAGATAGATGAATGGGTACCGTCCTTTCTCAGAAGTTCCCCTCTTTTTGAATTTGCTTCTGTGTGATGCTAAGATCGGCTGATTCCTCCCATACAACATACTCTCTAGCGCTACTTGGAATAGGTGGGTTAACTTGGTGTGTTCCTTATTAGAGTGGCCATGTGACACTTTCTCCAAGTGTCAGTCCTCAGTCTGAATACATCTTTTCGGGGGACCTTAATTTTCTTTGAAAATTAACATAACCAACCATCCTGTTCATTATTATTCCCTATGTCCCACTTCACCTACTTCCAATTTAACATGATAATCCTTCAGATAAATTTTGGAATTTGTATTATGAAGGTGGGGAAATATGTCTTGCTGTGTATGTGTGTCTGCCCATGCTCTCTGTTTGCATCTTTTTTGTCCTCCCCTATGATAACGATGATGAGAAAAACTGAGGAAAAAGGAAAAGGAAACACCACTGCATTTAGATTCGCCTATTGTTCCCAACCTCCTATTATGGGAAAACAGGCTG
This sequence comes from Liasis olivaceus, assembly GCA_030867105.1. Lineage (NCBI taxonomy): Eukaryota > Metazoa > Chordata > Lepidosauria > Squamata > Pythonidae > Liasis > Liasis olivaceus. The sequence goes on along the minus strand of CM061351.1, from coordinate 12,668,538 downwards.
CTGGGAAAACAATTTTCTATTCTTGTCTTTAAAAAAAAAAAAACAGCTGCTCTGTCTTTCTCAGTAAGGCAACATGAGACTGAACATTTTTACAAATTTGTCAACTTTGCAAGTTCTGAAATAAAATTTGAAATATAGATATGCATTAATTGCCCAATACTAGAAAAAAGAGGGGATGTCATTACACGACAGGGCACAAATGGATCCTGCTACTGACTTTTCAGCCAGTACCAGATTTTGAGAACTATTTGAATTTTCAGAATTCCCTGGAATAATATTATTCAGGGGTCCTGTGGGACATGGAAATGGCAGCTCATGGCTTATTGCGATTTGAACCACGGTTGTCATTGTTGTTTACTATTGCCACCAGTTAAATCTGACAGGGGACAGGCTACTAATATAGCAAAGGTGCCACTGTAGGGCCCTTTGCCAAATGCTCCACTAACCTAGAGCCAGCCCTGCAAAAACAGTGCAGAAATAGAAAGAGCTTGGAGGTGGTGAAGTGGTTTCATCTCTCCTTGAATTTCTCTCTTCAGTGAGCAAACAACCCAAAAATGCTCATTGGTTCTGCTCCTTCATCAGCCAGCTGTACCAAGGGGGCTCAGAGAAAAGGCATTTTCTCTTTATAGGCTGCCTAATCTGAAAGTAAACACAAGGATTTGAGCCAAGAGTGAAAAAAGAAGATTTATTTAAACAGTAAACACTGCCAGCAAGAGCTATGTGTTTAACAGAACAGCAAACAGCTACCCCAGCAGTGAAGGACACTTACTGTCCTGTGGTAGCCTTGGGTTTTTCACAGGAGACCCTTGACATGAAGAAAACCATCACAAATGAAGTCCAGCTTGCCGATAAAGGAGATGCTGGCTTTGCTTAAGCTTGAAGGCCTACCATTTTTAGAAGGTCATCCATCTCTAACCTGGCAACTCTGGGCCCAGCCCAGCAGCTCCATTGATCTTGACCATAGTATGGCAGCTTCTCTTCTCCCCTCTCCTCAGGAGAGCAGAGTCTCCCATCTAAAAACGGAACCCAAACCATGCAGTTCCAGCTGAAATGATGCAAAAAAGACCTCGAGTGGAAAAACTGCCCTTGGAGAATTCAGAGCTGCATGTGTGCGTGCGTGCAGAGAGAAGGAGTGGTGGACAGAGACAGAGAGCGCAGATGTGCTTTGAGCTTGTTTTAACCCATATCACAAAACACTAACCAGAGTTCCAGATGGCTTCCATTCCATCTGGACAGGCTGTGGTGTGTAAGCAGAATCCATGCGTGATACAAAGCAGGTCCCTAGTAATCAAATCATGCCAGTGGTAGCATTAGAGAAGCTGAGGGCAGCTTTGGCACCAAGTCTACATCCGGTGAGATTTTGTGAAAACTTGTAAAACTCCCATGCACGGGGGAGCTGCAACAAGCTTTATGGCCTTTAAACCAGTCTTGCCTCTTCTTATCAGCCTACCAGTGTGGGCCCTTGAAAATCTCTTTCAGGAGAATTTACACTATAGGTTGATGCAGTGGACATGATCCATTTAGGTGACAGTAAAATAAAATCAATGAGTCTTTAAAGTACACAAGGCTGTGTCTGTGTCTGTGTGTGCGCCTGTGCTTGCCCACAAAAAACTAGTATGGCTATTTCTTTTTAAGGAGTCTCTTCTGTGTCTGCCAAATGCACAGTGACTACAGACAAGTTACACCGAAACACATATCTTTTTTTATGGTCTTGTACTTTTCAGCCTTGACAGGAAAATACATAGCACAACCATTTTATATGGTTTACAGTTTAGGAAATAAACAAATTCTTCTTGGAATACTCTAACCATGAAACATTCTGAGATATCTATGTGCCCTGTCATCCAAGTGGAAGTAGGGAGGAACAACGTTTAGTGTATGCGTGTGTGTGTGCGCAAACGTGTGTGGGGCAGGGGGCTTGGTGAAAAAAATAATCCCTCTCTTTGAAAGAAGGGCTCAATTTACTCAACATTTGGGGATATGGGAGGAGGCCAGAAGATATTTGGATCTTTTGTAGTCCCACCACCTCATCCTAAACATACTTCATTTAGTTTGTCCTTAGTATTGTATAATTTCAGGACGTTAGATTTACGTAATGCCTGTTCTACATTACATGCCATGAAATCAGGGCCTTTCAAGACTCTGGAGAGTTGGAAGAGGCAGAATGTTCCTCTGAACCCCATCCCTCCATTAGATACATCCTCCATTGATGTCAATTCCTCCCTCCACTCCCCCAGTATTTTTCATCCACTAAAGTCAGTAACCCAGTAATATGGTGTGTTTATTGAAACTTGAAGTAGTGATATAACTCTGGACATTCCTTTTTAACTGCCTTGATTGAAAAAAAAAAATTAATTCAGTTGATCCTTTCAAATAATGAATTATACTTAGATGGGACCACTCTGTCAAAGATCTGGGGCAATTCCCCTCCTGGTCCCCTTCTTTAAAGAGACCCTACATGAAATGAAACAAATTAGTCTTTATCTTTTTTTTTTTTTTTGTCTGCGCTCAGTCATTACTGACCCTGCAGTGACTGCCTGGACGAATCCTTGCAGTTTTGAAGGCAATTGTTTTTCGGAAGTGGTTTGCCAGAGCCTCCTTCCTAGAGCAGAGCCCAGCTGGCGAGCGCAGGAGGTGGGATTTCCATTGCTTCGTGCCCTTTTCGGGCGAGCGCGGTTTCGCGCTTACCGGCAACTGGTCCCGTCTCTCTGTGCAAGGTGCTGCCAGCATTTTTCCTCCCACCGGAGTGAGAGTCCCCATTTATCTACTCACGTGAGTTTTCGACCTGTTGGGTTGACAGGAGCGGGGGGGGGGGGGAGAAACAGGAGCTCACCCTGTTAACACAAAGGCTGGACTCGAACCGCCAAAGCGTCAGCCATTTCTGGCCGGCAACTTTCAGCGTCATTAAGCCGCTGCGCCACCATGTCTTTATCCCACCTAGCTTAATTTTACGCACTTTATAAGTCTCTTCCCCCTTTCTCTTTCATATTCTTCATCTTATCCTTGTCCCTCTTTTCAAATGCAAGTGTGCACTCATGCACACACACACAAACACACACGAGATATATCTTCATCACTGAGTTTTCCTCTTTGTTTGAGACTTTCCCCTGGTATGCATAAGCATTCTCTGCTTCAAAAGAAATAGGTACGGTGCTTTCTTCTTTCATGAATATTAAGAAAGTCAGGCCAGGAGAATTGGTCTCTCTCTCTCTCTTCCTTCTCTTTCCCCTCCCTCCTTTCTTTCTTACAATATTTCATGCCTTTGAGGGAAAAAAATGTCACATAAGAGCAAGCTGTTGAGAAAAGAGTATGATAAATATTTGACTCGATAAATAATTTTTGGTTCAGTTCAAAAGAAAAGTGCCAGCATTTTGTTCACAGAAGGGACTCAGATGCCCCCCAGGAAGGACAGAATGGTGGTGTGATGTTACAGCAAATCAGAAAAAGCTTCAAGGCAAACCTTTTGAATCAAGATGGAGTCTACAATCATTTTTATACTTCCATCCTCCGTCTAGGTTTTGCTCTGTTGTGTTCTTTAGACTAAATGCATGCCCTATAATAGAATGTTCACAGGCATATAATGAAGGATAACCGTTTATGAATGGTTAGATGTCTACATAGAATCTCTGCATTCAGAAGCAATATACCTCTAAATATTATTTGCTGGCAGGGCTACTTCCTTCCTGCCCTTGCTTGTTGGATTTAGGGCATTTCCACACTGCCAGAGAAGGCCACCATCAGATTTGGAGTGCAGGAATGGATGTCACTGTTTTCTACTCACTTCTAGCCCACAGAAAATGCAACCCACATCTGAACTGAAAGGAGTATTTCATAGCTGGTGCCAGGTCAAGATTTACCTACTGCAGAACACGTAATCATATATGTGCATATGCAGGTGTGGGGGTGAGTGTCCTCCAAGCATAGGTGTTCCTTATGAACCACGATGTTGAAAAAAATGAGTTGCAGAACATCCCTATGCAAATCCTGCCATTTTGTAGCTTTCTCTTAATGTCAGATGACAGGTTTGCACTGTGATGTCACAAAACATACACCCCTTGCCTTTACTTGCAGAGGCCTGCAGTTCCTATGTTTAAACCCTAGGCCTTTTCTTCCCAGCTTTTGAATCAATTGAAATGTGGACATTTGTTTCCTTGCCTTGAGGTTTGGAGTCTCATATTCAGTGTTTACTTAAATGTTCTGTCTTGCCTAAGAACTGCTGATTCTATTTTGACAGCTTCAGCTTTTACAGCCAATATAGTGACTTAGATCAACCTCTCCCAAGATGATGCATTGGATTAAATTCCTGAAATTAGGTTAATACTTTTATCCTAAGCAAATAATACCCACCATATCCTTACAGCATTGCTATAGACTTCTTTGGGACAATTGGATTCAAAACCTGGCAGAAATAAATTGTTTTTTCCCAGAAGCATTTTGCCATTCCCGAATTTAAAATGCTAATACACCTAGTCACTCCTGAACTATTTGCTTCCATTGTGGGTCTCGCTTGTTGCTTGTTTTTACTTCCAAATAATTGTGTGCATTTGAATACAAATCCAAAGAAAAACAAACATGATATTTCTGGGCTTGGTACTTTTTGCTGGACAAGCTAAAAATAAAGGGTAAAAAAAAAGAAAGCCCAACACAAATATGTTAATTATGGGCTTTGTGGGAGAGCATTGAAACAAAAGGACAAAAAAAATCCTTTATGGCATCTGAATAGGCTGGAACAAGATATTGACCCAGGTAGCCAAATTAAATCTATCAGGAAACATCCAAATATATCCCAAATAAATGGTGCAGGTGATCAATTTCTAGTTGGAGCCTCATGCTCTTTTTACTATCATTTGCAATGGCCAAGGGCAGGGGTGGGAAATTTCTCCCAGTCTTCTGGACGGAGTGGGAGTGGAAGTCTATTCCTTTGCTTGCTGTATTTGGCGTTCTGTGCCTAAAGAAATGGACTGGACTGGAATTGGACACTTTTAGTCAGAAGGTCACACTGTTTACTATTCAGGAGGACATGAAAAATAAAGGACTGGCATTGCTTTACTAAGTCAGGAAGGATAGTAGTTGGGTAGAATGCAATGAGTGACCAAATATCAGCAGTGTTTCTCAATCTCAGCAACTTTAAGATGCATGAACTTGGCTGGCTGGGGAATTCTGGGAGTTGAAGTCCAAACATCTTGAAGTTTGCTGAGATTGAGAAACCCTGAGTTAGGCTTTGACAACAACAGGGGTGGGGTGGGGTGGGGGGACAAATAATGAAATGAGAAATGCACTGCCAGAATGCAATCTCCACCCCTTTCTTATATGCACTGTGATGTTGCATGAACGTACGACAGTGGAAGAGCCGGTGTGACAATGGCGCAGTGCTTGTCTTGTCATTTTGATGGAAGCGTTGGATCCTGTGAATCCCTCTGAATGTAAGCGCTTTCAAAACTTGCTCTGAGCTTGCTTCTCACATTGCCTGCGCAAACTGTGATGGGCAGGTGGGGGGACACAAAGTTTGAGAACCTTTATGATGTATTGATTCAAACATAATTATTGGAAGTCGATAGTATATTTGTTTCTTGCCCATTTGCTGATTCATGGGAAGGTCACACAGATTCAATTATCATTTGAATAAGTCATAAGAAGCTTGAGATCTTATGCTATAGTCTAATGATTTGAATGCTAAAAAGGTTCCTCTGGACCATACAACTATTTGGCTGGTCATTCTTTCTAGGCAACATGGAGGCAGAAATTGTTATCTCCTGGAAAGCCTAATTGTGTTAGTCAACAAACTTCATATATCAATAGAAGAGAATATGTGTAGCTCAGGGTTGAACTGTGGAGTCCTTGGGGTTCTCTGAGCTTGGTTGTTTTCTTGCAAACGTTTCATTACCCAGCTATGTAATATCTTCAGTGCGATGTTACCTAGCCAGGTAACAAAACATTTGCAAGAAAACAACCGAGCTCAGAGAACCCCGAGGACTCCACAAACTTCATATATATACATATATGCATATGCATACACATATACTGTACACACACAATTTTATACAGCGATGAAATTCAGCATCCTACAGACTGATTTTATATGTACAATAATATCTGAAAAAAGAGTGGGGAGAAATAGTTATTTTAATCCTCCTCCAGGGAGTGGGTAAAAACATCTCCCCACCTGCCCCAAGCTTTATTTGTATGCATATTTCAACATTGATCTTTTCATTGCTGGGTTTAATTAAGCCTGAATCATCAGAGAGATGCCAGATCATATTCGATCCCGGTTTCACTTTCCCATCACCCTTGAAGAAAACATCGTTGTTGGAAATCAGCCATTTCCCCTTTACTTTAGAACAGCCTCCCTTAAGAACAACCCAATCAAAAGAGCCAGCAAAACTTTTGGGGTGCCTTTATGTTTTCATTTTTCTTTCCTTGTCTCCAGCCTGTGAATGGGATGATTATAGAAAACTTTCCCCCACCTTCACCCATATTAGAGCCAACAAAACATCCCCAACTGCCTGAGAAGTCTTTGAGGGTTTCCTGTGTAGAAAGCATCTGGTGTCTTATACCATAAATCCTTTTTACTATATTGCAAAATGGTTTGGTCTCCGTCCTCCTCTTTTCTTTACTTTTCTTTTCTTTTCTTTTCTTTTCTTTTCTTTTTTCTTTTCTTTCTTTCTTTCTTTTTTCTTTTGCAACTGATAGTACATTTGGCCTCATTAAATACTTTCACAAAAGACCAGAAGGAACTAGTTCCAGTCCATTATATGAGTGATAAACTGTTTTTAAAACATGGCCTAATTAAATAATTACTCAATAGACCACAGCTATTCTGATCTGTCATGTAGCTAATGTGCAGTTTCCCAAAAACGAGCTAATTAAAGTAATTACCCAATGGAGCTCGATGACTCTAAACGAGCCATTTCTTCTTGCTGGGTACTTAGTACCTGGATGGGAGTTTCAAAGAATCTTCCAAGCTGATGAGATTATTTGTAAGTAAACTATCTGATCTCTGGGTAAATAATGGTTTTGAGCCCTCTTTAAATTTTTATACCAGTAGTGCTTTATTGGTTTGGACAGAAAGTTTTCCTGTTTACAGAATCTGGATCTGTGGGGAAGCACACACTTCTACACAGTAGTTGAAATACTATTTAAAACTAGAGTTTAAAATCCATTCCTCCCCCCGCCCCCTCCACTGTGCTTAGGGAAATGCGCAAGTGAATTCTCAATATTATAAATGATGTTCAGTGGAGTGTCTAATATGGGAAGCAAACAGCCATTTCAAAAAGGCTGTACAGCCCTGCCTGTCTGGATCCCCCCTTTTTAAATGGGAATAGATGTAATCTCTGGATAGCTTGTAATAAAAGCTGTTTAATAGTCGAATGGCATATGAGCTTCTCCTGACTGCCAAATCTGAGTCAGCAGAAAACGCTGCCAAAGTGAAATTGGCTATACCAATTGCTGATCCTTATCCTGCATCTATCTGAACCCTATCCCAGAAGCATCTATATTCTCTGCTTTCTCTTCCCACCAAGTGATGGTAACCTGATTGACATTTACAAGGCTTGTTAAGCAACATGATTAGGTAAACCCTTTGGCCTTGCCGTCCTCTCCTTTCCGGGAGGTCACCAGCTGGGGGGAAGCCATCCATCCATGGGTGTTCACAGCTCCAGCTCCTTTTGTCCAAAACATACCACCAGCATCATGCCATCACTCCACAAGCTTCAACCCCTTCAGATGTGCCTGTGATATCATGTTGCTTGTACCAAAGGGATGGGCTTGCATTATCATGGGACCCGCTGTTTTCATCACTGAGTGTTTGCTGCATCCATTGATCAGGACTATGGCAGAAGAGGCATAGAAGATGCTTCAGAAGATGGCTAGTTGTTATTGGTGCTTTTCCCTGTTGCTTCTGCTCTCTGGGGAGCCCTCTTTAGTACTCTTTCATAGCACCACAGCTCCCAATATTACCGAACACACTTGTGGAAAAGTGAAGGTGAAAGAGTTGATGTCTTTAACTGTAATTGATTATTTAGGCCAGGTTTCCCTAAACCAGTATCCAAGTAGCCAATCCCAAACTGGGAATAGATGTATCAAAAACGTTCTCTTAGTCTGTTTTATTATTATTATTATTATTATTATTATTAGTTACTTCATTTGGATTGACGCTGGCTGATTCCAAATGACTGTGGGCGACTCACAATATACCAGATAATAGGAAAACAATATAATAAGAAGCAACAAACAAAACTAAACTAGAAGAGAAGAGAATGAACCAGCTGTTTCTTGTATTTAATATTATAAAGATTAATATTTTATATTTTTATGCTTCCAAGCTGCTCAGAGGAAAATGTCATTGGGTGACCCATCTTTTCAATGAAGGGAAGAAATGCTGCCTGAACCCTTGGATTTTTTAAAAAATCTGATTTGGATTATCAGATTATCCATGTAAATATGCATCTGCCTGAATCTGAACTAAAATCCAGAGAGATCAAATTACTCCTTTTTTTTTAAGACACTGAAGAAGCTTGTAAAGATGAAATGCATTTGCTAATAGGCTTTCCATCTCCTATTTCCACTTAAAGATACTTTGTGGCTTCATTACTGTTTGTAAGACAAGACTGCTTATTAACAACATCTGCAAGAAAATGACTTGTAGGTAATCTGGAGTTCTTGGAATACAGAGTCTCAATATTTTGTTTTCTTGTTGTTTTACTCTAAATTACTGTTCTTGTATTTTCTCATGGACATCTTTTAAATTCCTGCTCTGCCCTTTCCCCCTTGTGATTTAAGATAACTCAGTTTCCCTTCCTTCTTACACTTCATTAAGAAGATTGCTGCTGGTGAGAAAAAAAATAGTAAGACAATCAAGGTCACCATAAGAGAGGATAACATGGTTACCAGACACAGATGAGAAAGATTGAAACTTTGGAGAAAGGGAGGTGGATTTGGGGATTGGTTTTGGCTTGTTAAGTCTCAGAATGCCCATTCGCCTTCATAATGTCTTTCTCTATCACGTACACACATCCTACTAGAAAATGGTAAAGACTCACATCTCTTTTTTCTTATGATTTGGTACCAAAATCTCTATGTTGGGCACCTCATTGGAAACTCACAGCCATATTTCATATCTCAACTTAAATTAATTTGCCCAAAGAGAGGGGAAGGGAGGGAGAGAAAATGGTCTTGATCAAATTAAAGGAGGCCTCCAGAGGTCTCCGTGTGTCTGTTGATAAGATTGGGATCACAGTGAGGTAGAGATTCCGTCTCCGCTGCTCTCAACCACAATGATAGAGTCTGTAATGTTTTCTTTATATCCTGCAAGCTGGGACAGCAGATACCATGTATACCATAATGCAGTTGACCAATCTGTCTAGGAATTCTGGGAACTGCCCTCCTGACACTTCTGGAAGGCACTAGATTGAGGAACTGGTCTACGTGCTTAGTCATGTCACTCATTTCCAAATTCACTTTCATCAGGAAATATTAGCCTAGCCGACATATGAAGTGATGGAAGTGTTAACACTGCAGAGAAGATTGTCACTGTCAGCTGAAGGAAGGGCAGCGGCCTGTGGCTAATACCACGCTGGGCTCAGCCTAATTGCAAGCTATTAAGGCCTTTCGTAAGACCTCTCTGGCCTTTCCCTGCACTCTACAGAAGAGAAAAGGGGGCAGCAGGAAAGTAAGGAGGAAAGAGAGCAGTTAAAACAGAGAGTGGGAAGCCTGCCAGAGGAAATGGCCTGGTTGGTGCCATACAGTTGAGGTTCTGCTCTTACTGTCTGCTTGTTTCAGATTGGTCCACCACTGACATGTGGTCCCCGGCAAATTACCTCTCCTCATCCAGTCATTTTCAGGTGAGCCATTGCTTCAAGACCAGAGCGTCTATAAGACTGCCATTCCTCTGAATTCTGGTTTTAGTTGTTGCACTCCAATTGCTTTGGGGACTGGGTTTTTTTTTTTTTAAAAAAAAAAGAAGAGCTTGTTGATTGTTGCTGGCTTCTTTCAAATTGCATTTAGGGAAAATTGCTTCCACTTCAGTTCTCACCCTTAAAGACACACACCCCCATGTGCTAAAATTGGTCCCCAACATGATGATTTTGAGCCATTTGGTGGGCCAAAGGTGGAAATGGGTGCAGTTTCCCTCTCAGAGGCCTCTTGCCCCTGTTAACACTACCGTTTCTTTTGAACTGCATGACCAAAATCCCTCTACTTTGCCACTTAACTTCAGCAGCAGGCTCTCTGGATATTGGAGAGCTGAATAAGGCCCACAGGCCGCAGGTTGCCTGCTTCTGACGTGGAAATTCCAGAGACGATGGGTAAACCACAGATGATAATTGGAGACAACAGCCCTAGTACAAAAGTACCTACTTTTGGCACGTAATAAATATTGGGGAGTCATCAAAGTAGTAATAGAGAGAGGTAGAACTGACAGGAACAGAATGATCATTCCTACACATTTTTGTTCTGTCCGCAAATAAATCTTACACATACCAAGTTCTGTAGATGATGATAATCCTCGTTGCCTGAGTCAGCATGCCACTATAAAAATGTTGCTGGCACACTCCCATGGGCTGTTATGCAAGAGATTAAAGATAAGCTTGTGAAAGTTTGGGCATTTGTTTTCATTGAAGATGGAAAAAGAAATATTTACCTGCTATTCCAGTTTGTTGGGAGGGAGGAGTATTTAGCATGAGATTCCCAGTGAACGTGCATCATACCTATGTAAGAGGGAATCTTCTCTTTTCCTTGTTCTAATCATCTTCAACCTCTCTCATCCCTTGAAGTGCATAGCTTGGGACATTAAATCATCAAAGGCCACAGGGCACTGTGATATCACCCTTTTAAAGAGAACTCGATTCAATGCTCATCCACGGTCCTGAGCCATACAGTAGATAATTGCCTTAGTATTATTGGATGGTAGCCTAAACTTACATTCAAGTTTTTATCTGCTTTCTTTCAAGGTCTATTTCAATTGCTCCGATATATGTGTGTATATGTATATGTCTATATATGTACACACGCACACGCGCGTGCACTGTATATATGTATACAGTGTATATATACATACATAAATACACCACACATACATGCACACGTACATATATACAGTGTGTGTAGACATATGCACACATATATACACACACCCATTACATTACATATTGCACAATCACAGGGATTCTGATTTACAACAATTTTACAACAATAAAACACACAGCGACACACACACAGACATCCCAACCCAAAATGTTCCTCAATTACTCAATAAAGTCCATTATCTCATACTTGAAATCTGTAATCAGAATTAAAATCTACTCAAAACACCACCACGAGTGTGTCAATATCTGTGGAAAACTGGTTATTTTAATAGCTTTCTGGGACACCATCAAGGTGGGACCCAATTGAATCTCAGGGGATAAGCTGCTTCCCACTGTTTGAGCTGCCACTAAGAAGGTCTGCTCCTGGGCTCCTATTGCCTTGCTCTGTTGTGGGCTGGGCACCCTAAGCCTCCCCTCTGAAAATGATCACACAAGACAGATGGGTTCAAGTTGGAAGAGGCAGTCCTAAATGAAAGCAGGAGCCGAGCCATGTAAGGACTTTGAATTGGACCTGGAAACCTATTTGCAGCCAACACAGCAGCTGAGTAACCATATTTTGAATCAACTGCAGTTTCCAGTCTGGCTTCAAAAGCAGACCCATGTAGACTATGTTACCGTAGTCTACGTGTGAGATAAAAAGGCCATTAGTCTAAAAAGGGCTGCAACTAGCATATCAGCCAAAGTTGGGCAAATGATCCATGGCCACAATTTCTACCTGCTGCTCATGCTGGAACTGTGAGTCCAGGAGAACCCCCAAGTCACAAACCCACTCTTTTGGAGGAAGTATGACCTTGTCCGGAGCTAACCTTGGAACTGTGAGAGACAAGAATGTTTACCTACATACAGCACCACCTTCTTGTGGAGATAAAATTTAAGCTTGTTTTGTTCCATCCGGTCCCTCCAAGACTCCATAGCCTGAGTAAGGACTTCCACTATGTCTCCAACCTGGCCTGGAGCCAGGACGTATAATTGAGCATTATCAGCATTCTGACGATTCTTTTACCAGACTAATGGGATGATCTTTCTAGTTGGTTTCACATAGATGTTAAATAACATGAAGGGGGAGAGCTGGCCTGTGTCACACCCCAAACTGGAACAACAATCTTCTTCACCCTTGTTTTCCCCATGACTATCAACTGTACTGTTCACTGAGGAAAGAGCAAAACCACTGTAAAATGGTGCCTTGATCACCAACCCTTGCAGTGGGTCTAGAAGATTCTCGCCTATGAAGGAGAGTTGTGCAAATCCTTCAAAAAATATGCTTCAGAATTCAAGGAAGCATTTGTGAAGTGGTCCTATGTGCATGTGCTTGCAGAGACAGTTGGGAGTGCCTTCCACGTGAGACTGAACACAGATGTGTCTGCTTCAACATGAGCTCCCGTGCATCCTCTTTTGAAGGATTGCACGTTTGCAGTACCTAGTCCAATGTCTTCAGAAGATATCTCTCCCTTATTCAGAAGCAGGCATTATGTATGACAGACCTCTTCTGTTCTTGTTTCCTTACCACAGTCTGAAGATTGGATTGTCATCTCTCTCACGTGTCACAATGTCAAAGGCGCTCTTTTTTATCTCAGCATCAGAATATCAGACGATCTGAGATACCTCCAGATTGTTTATTAAAAGAGTTGTTTCCCATGGATGCTATAAATAAATCCAAAACTTTCCTCCATCTGTCTGATGGCTTATAATCAGCAGTATCCTCCAGCTCTTGTGGCTTTCATCAGAATGACAAGAGTGGCATTGTGCCACAAACTCTGCCCCTTTTTATATGTCATGGTGCATGCAGAAAGAGGCAGGACTTGTACCGTGACACTACAATGCTTTTATCAGTCTGACTCCCTTACCCCTTGCAGATGTCTCTACTTCTGGTTTTTAAATATCTAACTGTGAATACCAGGGCTATGCAAAGCATAGGCAAAGGGAGCTTCATATGATCCTGGCTCATAAATAGCATTAACATGAGCAAAGTCCCCTTTGTTGAAGTGCTGAAGCAAATTCATCCTTTGGAAAGCCGATGCAGTTGTTTTAAAGGCTGTATACACACATGCACAGCCACTTTGGTTCCCTGGCAATCTGGCATGAGTGCTGTCTATACACGCCGACCCAGAGCCTGCTGGGCCCAAGCAGCCATACATGCTTTGCATAGCCATAGTGGGGGCTCCCACATGACCTGATCTAACAAAATTCCCTTATGAAAAGCAGCTCAGCAGAAGGGAAGAAAATACATTGAGATTTGCTTCCTCGCTTGTTAATCAGAATTAGTAGGATAACTGTATCCTATTTGTAGATCTTTGGGGCCAACAGATGCAGAGCAGCCATCTAGCAATAGCATTTATGGTATTCCACAGAGGCAATACTTAATCCAGGAGGGCAAAATGGTACCAAAAACCATTCTCAGGGTCAGCAACCGAGCAATACTAGGCTATCAGCAGATAACAGGGTTAAGACTGAGAGAAGTCTAAAGATCAGGAACTGGGCAAGAGAAGTTTAACTGCAGCTAGTCTGTTAGCGCATAATATCTCAGCACCAATCTGTGCAAACTGTGGGGGTTTTCTGCTCTAACTTCAAGATGAGATTTTAGCTTTTTTTTCTGCATCCTTTGTGAATTCATATTTTTTATCACAAATCATTTGCTGTAGCAATTCATTATTTATCAATTCCAAGTGCCATTGATCTAAACTCTGACTAGTTCAGATGTTATTTTTATTGTAGTGTTAATATTAATGTTGTTTGCTCAGCTCCCACATGGCTGGGTTTCCACAGTGGTGCTAATTGCAAGATTTGAAACTAATTAGCCTTCCTTTTAAACTCCCCAATCTTTGAATCCCTGCTGTAGATTTAGTAGGAGGGGTTCTCACTGTTTATTTTTAAAAATAAAATTAAAGCATCAAGATCTTGGAAGCCAGATTTCAGTACATTATTAACTTATTCTTTCACTTAATACTGTCTCCTGACACAAAATCTACTGCTAGATATTTTGCTCAAAGGGGCTTAATACCATGACAATCATAAAGCCAATTGATACTGCTTCCTTATTAAACAAGGAAATGTGGAATCACGTGCCACATGATACACTGTGCTTGTAGAATGCTTGCTTGTCAAATTAATCAGCTGATATATCCAGCAGTCATTTAAGAGATAAATTAGCAAATGTAAACAATCAATGTCATGTGTTTGGTGGTGGGTTTCAACAGCTTCCTCATCTGGAAATGTTGGGACTTGAATGAAGGACATGGCATGGATGCAAAGCCTGCATTCTACCCAAAATAACAGCCTAGGGAAAGCCTACACTTGTGTGTTACCATAAAGTCACAGTTCCTAGTAATTTTTTTTTTACAGTTCCTAGTAAATACCATCTCCTATGTAAACTAAGCCAACCCTTATTATCTTTGCAGGAGGCTATCTTATCAATCTTTTCCATAAGCAAAACAGATGTTAATAGCTTCTCTCCAAAACAGCCAACCATCTTTCTTACAACTTTCTACCAACAAATAAATAGCTTTGGATTTAGATAGGATTTTGACGTGATTAGCTGATTCCTTTGAATTGTCACTATGTAGTGCTTTCTCTTTGTTCTCATTCCAACTGCCCTTTATTTTTATGGGTTTATTTTATTGATGTGTTGTTATCTGCTCTGGATTTATTTGGTGACATGTATTTATGACGATGGTTAACTTTGCATTCATTTTATTGTCACCAGGTCCCTTGGGCACATTCTTGTGCAAAGCCGGATTGAATAAATAAACAGATCGACTAATATGTGTGATCTGATGTAAGGCAATTTCCTGTTCCACAAGATGCCCCAATATCCTATAGGGCAAATCCTATGAGGATGAATACAGATTGGAATATTATCGTTTCCTTCCCAAGACAGTTTCTTGGAAAAAAGGGAGGAAGGAAGGAAGGAAGGAAGGAAGGAAGGAAGGAAGGAAGGAAGGAAGGAAGGAAGGAAGGAAGGAAGGAAGGAAGGAAGGAAGGAAGGAAAATAACTCAGAGGGTTTAAAAAATATTCTTAAATGTATGTCATTTGCACAGCACTTGGAAAATATGCTAAAATACCTTCTGAAAACCTAGGACATATGGAACTGGCTCTAAGATGACATTGTTGTTGTTCAGTCATTAAGTCGTGTCTGACTCTTCGTGACCCCATGAACCATATTGCGCCAGGCCTTCCTATCTTTCACTGCCTCCCTGAGTTTGCTCAATTTCATGCTCATTGCTTCAGTGATGCTATCTAGCCATCTCATCCTCTGCCGTCCTCTTCTCCTTTTGCCTTCCATCTTTCCCAGCATCAGGGTCTTTTCCAAAGAGTCCTCTCTTCGCATTAGGTGACCAAAGTATCTGAGCTTGAGCTTCATTATCAATCCTTCCAATGAGCAATCAGAGTTGATTTCCTTTAAGATTGACTGGTTTGACCTCCTAGCAGTCCAGGGGACTCTTAAGAGTCTTCTCCAGCACCACTAAGATGACATTAGGTACATGTAATCTACTCTCTTATAGCCATTGTGAAACTTTTTCATCAAAGTCAAAGGGGTAAAGAAAAACAGCATCCAGTTTTGTCTTCTTACCTGTGAAGATGAAGATGTTAATATTTTGAATGTAAAAGGTTGCATTTCAACAGTATTCACAGATTTCCAGTAAAAAGATAATGATTCCCTGCTGAACTTGCTTCCTATTATATACCTTTCACATACTAATGAAATCTCCAAGAAGACACCTGTTGGTTTTCTGTTCAGCAAAACGAATAAAAAGAGCCAAAACTTTTCCAAATACTTGTCCAATTTAATCATGTTGTGAATGACTTTGCCTTTTATGGGTTTATCATGATTTCCAGCAAGGTGCCCATCAAATGGTCAATTTAAAAAGGGTCATGGGCTGTTCCTTGTTCCAGTTCTGAGCCTGGAATCTCCAAAGTCACAAAAAATGGCCATTAGGGCAGTATGAACTCTGAACTGATCCCCCCCCACCCCCCGTTTTCTGGTATTCCAAGAAGGAATGTGTTTCCCACAATCTCTCCCAGCTTAAAAATAACAGATTCCCCAAACTTCATCTGTTACAGAGTAATTCAACTTCTAAGTTGAAGGTTACATTTGGCCTTTGAATGGAGAGCCCAATTAACAGTGCACCCATGGACATTTAATTAATGCAGACATATTAAATGCAAATTTCTTCAGCGTAAGCTTCTTTTTTTAAAAAAAGAAAAAAATAACTCTCTTTGTATGCAACTTTTAAAAATACATGCCTCTTTTTTTAGAAACCAAGTCACGAATGTTATGACTTTTGTCTGTGTGTGCACAAATTTTTGACTACAGGAAGATGGATAATAATGGATCTGTTGACTATCCCCCTCCAAGCTGCATGATTTGACAGATCTTGCAAATCTGCTTCGATAGAAGTCAACCTTCCCATTTCCTCTTAAACATGAGAACCACTGGCTTTGACAATAAGGATCAAGCATTTGTTCATTTTTATCAATGAGTTTGCAGGATGCAACCATTAAATCATGCAGTTTTCCAATCATTTCTGTAATGGCTTACTTATTTTCAGAAATGTGCTCTTCCAAGGCACTGGCATCACTTAAGACAGCTTAATTTACAAATCCAAATAAATTTTAAAAATATATTATTTTAAAAATGAGAATATATGGATGGATAAAAAGTCATCTGCCTGATTAAAGAAAGGCCTCACAGAACATGAACAGTCAGTGAAAAACAGAGGGGGGTAAACAGATCTGACCAGTTATGATATTTCAAAATGTGGGCCCTTTTCAGTCAAACTTAATCAAGCTTCAGGGTGGGATATGAACAAAGGCTTTTTCAATAGATCTTAAGGAGGTGTCTTAAAAGAGGAGAAGGTCTCCCAGCATCTTAAAATTAAGCCATTCATTTAATGTTTTTGCAGTAATCATCAATTCTTTGAAGGGTACTCAGAAACAAATTGGCAAGGGTTAAGTAAGTTGTAATTCAGCTGTATTTGGAGAGGCCCAAATCTTGAATGGTAGGTGTTGCAATTTGCTTAAGCAGTATGATTTTATTTTAAAATTCATAATGAATTAAACCTTCCAGTTTGTTCACCTTACATGACAGTGTTTGTTTATTCTCAACCACAAATTAATGCTTTGATGATAGCAAAGATTACAACATACTCCGCTCAGATGCAAATGGCTCAGAGCAAGCTAGGAATGAGAGGATGGCGGAACAACAAAATTGGAAATAGAAGTTGGTACTGTGTAGACTTGGGAAGCCTCAAGACAAATTTTATTGAGACACACACACACATCCCACAAAATATATATATTTCTTTACCTACATTTCTACCTCTCTCTTTGTACATTTCATATTTCGCCCAACAGCCTGCCATAGATCATGTG
Source organism: Liasis olivaceus (assembly GCA_030867105.1). NCBI lineage: Eukaryota > Metazoa > Chordata > Lepidosauria > Squamata > Pythonidae > Liasis > Liasis olivaceus. Next base: position 12,651,087 of record CM061351.1, on the reverse strand, counting down.
AAGATTATGTTCTTCTGAAATCAATCAATAGGGGCTTCATCCTTATAGCCCAAGCCACCATGATTTCAATGCACTACAAAGATTTGATCTCAGTCTAATCTGATGGAGACATCTTTCCATTTGAATAGAGGTGACTGGCTTTATGCCTAGAAGCAGCTGCTGTGATCGACAGTTGGTTACACTATCATACCTGGATTAGGATGAATGCTGTTTTTTTTAACAGCATTGTTTTCGCTTAGATATGCTTAAAGTTGGAAGGCAGAAATAATCAATACATCAGTAATAACCATTAAAATGCAGGCATAAATAATAGACTATGAAATGGTTAGCTGACAAAAAGGGACCTAAAATATTAGGGCATCTGTAATTTAAAAAAAAAAATGTCCAGAAAGAAATTTTCACCCCAAATTCCAGGAAATGATAGAGCCAGTTAAGATTTCTGGAAAAGTGCCAGAGTTGAAGCTGGTGGGGCAGGAATCTCTTTTCACTTAATTGTCTGTTTATTTATTTCAATTTATATAGCCACCCATCTTAAACCCATGACTCTGGGTGGCTTACAACAATTAAAAGCCATATAAAAACCAAGTACAATATAAAATCATGTTTAAAAAACAGTATAAAAATCATACGACACCATCAGCAGCCAAGGTGTAAAAAAACTGCCAACTACAATCAACATAACCACTGTACGGGTCAGGCACAACACCTGACTCCCAGGCCCATGGCAAAATCCCATCTTTAAGGCTTAGGAAAAGCCAGTAGGGTGGGGGTCGATCTGATCTCCTGGTCGGGGTGGTGGGTAGGTGGGGAATGATTATCCAAGGGCAGGTGCAGCAATAGAAAAGGCTTTCTTCCTAGGCCTCACCAGATGGTGTTCCCTAACAGATGGGACCTGGAGCTTGCCTCTTCTGCTGGACCTAATGGGACAGGTAGATATAATCAGGGATAGGCAGTCCCATGGATAACCTGGCCTATGCCATGAAGGGCTTTATAGGTCATCACCAGCACCTTGGACTGAACCCAGAAGCTCCTTCCCAGCCTTCCCACAATCTCTCATAATTCTGGTGTCACCAGCAACCTCATAGAACCCTCCATCATTCATAAGCACATTGTCCCTATGCAGCCTGTCAGTCCTCCATTTTGAGTCGGAACTATTCATAGGCAGCTTTTAGACTCAGGACCCATTTCTAAGTGCATTGAATGTCTCCTACTCATCATCAGCAATCATCTGAGTCCCTGTAACTTCATTTAGCCTCACCTTTACATTTTCCAGTAGCCCTGGGAATGAACTAACTTCCAGCTCACAATCTACATACTTGTTAAAATCCTACCTCTCTGACCAAATATGGTGGACCAAGGTGATGTGCTTGGAAAGGATGAAGCAGAGAATGTGCCTCTTCCCATATCATCAAATCATTATCCAATGTCGAAGATAGATTTAGCCCACCTAAAAGAATTATATCTATGACAGTTTACAGGCAGGTTTTATCCATGCATCTTCCTCCTCTGTAAGTACAGTATGCCTACCTTTTTTGTTAAGAAGAAAAAATCCTCTGTTTAGTCCATGATTACTGATTCCTAACTCTGTTACTCATTAGGGATCACTACTTTTCCCCTCATTGCTGAACTCCTAGAAAAACACACATTTTTCCCAAATGAGAACTTACAAGTTGATTCATGTATGAAGGACAGGCAAGAATATTTATCTGCCTTTGCTACTTCTTATAAGTCTGAATATACAGTGACACCATTTGAACCTGGCATGGGACCGCAGTCTTCATGCAATTTATGAATAATATCTGTCACGGCCTTTCAGATTATTTATTATCTATTTATTTGGATGATTGCCTTATTTATTACGACTATCTCATTATGCTGAACAAATTCAGGCAATCCTTTAATGCCTCTTTGAGCTTCAGCCTCTTTGCTAAGCTAGAGAAATGTACCTTGCATTGGATTGTTTCGGTACTCATATTTCCTTGGAAGGAATTTAGATGGATCCAGCTAAAGTTGAGGCTATTCTGTTTTGTCCCGTCCACATGCATTATTGAGGATGCAGTGTCTCTGGGGCTTCACCAATTTTACATCATAAATGTATTCCTAATTTTGCCATTCAACATGCACCATTTTACCAAGAAAATGATTCCCCTTAATTGGGATTCAGAGGCCCAATAAGTCTTTTTCCTACTCAAACAGGCATAGTCTTCCCAACCCATCATCGATGTGCCACATAATTCTTTGTGGTTCAGGATGATGCTTCTGATTTCACCTTAAGTCCTGTACATTTATAGTCTGCTCCAGAGTTTGACAGCAGCTGACCCCCTGTGCATTTTTTTCCCCTTGATGGCTACTTCCAGCTGAGCAAAATGATGATGTCTTTAACAAGGAGCTTCTGGCCATCAAAGGCATCTCTCAACACTGGCAATATGCCCTTGAAGGCGGGGAACAACCTTTGAGGTCTGAAATAACCATAGTAATTTGGAACACTTACAGACTTCTTACAGGCTTGTGAACCACCAGGTTGAACAATTCTTTTCCCTCTTTGACTTTCATATATCTTCTATTTTTAGCTCACAGAGTAAGCAGGCTGCTCTGTGACCCTCCACCCTCACCCATTCTGCACTCAGAAAATTTTGCCTCCCTCTGGCAATTGCCCTGGGCTGTGATATTCTTGAAGTTGGATAAGAAATTCCTTCCCTAAATTGACCAAATCTATACTCTGCAGCAACAGGAACTGTTATGCATGAGCTTGGAATAGATGAACTTCAGGAAGAAGTGAAGGTAGAGCAGAAGGTGGTGTAAGGGTTGAAGCTGGAGAAAGAGATGGGGATCTCTGGTGTATATGCCAGAGAAAGCTGTTTTGTAGTCAAGGGATAGATAGCAGAAATCTTCAAAGCTGAGAAATGAACAGCCATTGAAAGATTGACTCAAAAAGGCAAGAAGAAAAGACCTCAGGATTCAAACCTCTGAACTAACATATATAAAGGGCAGGTTTTCTGGGTGTTGTTAATTGAAGAGCTTCCTGCTATGTATGGCTTCCTCATTTTCTGGAATAAGCCTACTTCTTAAAACCTTTGAGCCTACTTAGGAATATGGAGCAGGGGGAAAATCTCAGCACCATACCTGACCCTGACTAGAAGGATATATCATAACATTGGCACCATGATCAAACATCATCTGCTCCATCTTTGATACTCTCTAGTAGCACCTGAGATCATGTGGCAGAACTTATACTCCAAACATTTCACCATTCAAACAAAAAGTTATAATCTTAAGAAAGTTATCCTGATTCCTTTTTGTTGCATAACAATACATATTCTTGATGTTGATACAAAGAACCATGCAGTTTTTAAATAATAATGTTTAAGTTAAGGACATGGATGGGTACCATACTATCATAAAACCCTGGTTACAGCCTTTACAGCCTATATTACAGTTATTGGGGTTTTATTAAGGCAAAACAGAAACAGGAAGTTTGAAAACATAGAATCTTGGAGAACGTATCGGATACGCAAGTAACGTGCTAGGTTTTCTCATTAAATTCTTTCACTGGATCAGTTCCCATAATATTTCCACATAATATTGACTGTGATTTAAAAAAAAAAAAGCACAGGGGCTCTGAACTTACCATGCATCAGCTTGGAGCATCATCATACATGTCCTGGAAATTAAAAGAAAAGAAGAAATCAAATCAGCAGGTGATATAAAAATGCAAGTTAAGAGTTTAACATGCAAGGAGGCCAACTTAATGCTTTTTACCACTGGAAAGACTAGCTTTGGCAGGAACAAGAACAACATAAAGAAGTGTGAGTTTAGGATGAGACACACTTCATAATTATGTGGTGGAGAAAGTTTTCTATTTCACAATCTTTTCTATGTTTGGGTGTTATTTCAACATCTCAAGGGAACGTCTGTGTAAGGATGCCATCAGTAAGATGAAAAACAACCCTGAGATGGATTTTAATTCACTGTTTATATTTGGTGTATCTTTCTATAATGAATACAAATTTTCATTTTCTGCAGCATATGCTTTAAAAAATGTTTGTCTAGAGACTCACAAAAGATGATTCATAAGATCTATGAACAAGTTCATCTGCCTGTGTGTGTGCATCTGGGTGTTTTAAGTGTTAATGGTAGCCACAGGGGATACAAGGGGAGCAAAAATAGAAGTTAAGACAGCAGGACTGGAGAGGAATGTCTTCCATAGTTTTCCAGGTTAAAATCATCCATTCCACCAAAGCTGCTATTATTTCCATGATCTATGCACTTATCTGAATGACACATGGTGGTTTTCTTTGTGGGATGGAAAGGAGCATAGGGAGTGATTTGGACTGGGAAAATGCCAAGGGACACGAAAATTTGATCACCTTTCTCCCCTTTCCTTTAGTTCAATTTCAGAACTTCTTCTAACCTAAATGGGTGACTGTTATAAAGTGCTAAATGCAGATCCTATTTATGGAGGAGGGGGGCATTTGGCAGAAATACAGAAGTAATTAGCCACAGCCTTGCCTTGCCTTGCCTTGCCTTGCCTTGCCTTGCCTTGCCTTGCCTTGCCTTGCCTTGCCTTGCCTGCCTTCTCTCCCAGTCTAGCCTACAGTCCTTGTGAGATATAACATGGGAAAGATTTTGAGCTGGATTTTGGATTCCTATTAGACTTGATTGATGGGATTTCAGCCCTACACAAGTACTTGTGATCAGTACTTATGAGTAAGGCTGGAGACAGCTTCTCATCCTTTATTGGTCCCAGAGACCCATCTCCTTATGAAGCTAAAAACAGGGGAAACCATTTCTGAACATTTCAATTTATTTTTGTTTTTTTCTGATATACCAAACTCTCCCTTCCATAGCAAACATCACATATCCTTGATTTACTTCCTGCTCAACATTAAGCCATTCTCTAAGCAGTCTATCGATTCACAGGCATGTTTGTCTTCATTCAGCAACCAACTTCTAAGTTCATATTTGTACAGAACTTTCACAGTCCAGATCTGTACAATTTCTCTAAATCAACAAACCTGCAATAAACTTTATTTGTTCACATTTATACAATTTAATGACTTACTAAGAGCAAAACTATGGTCTGCACACCCCCTGCCCAGCATACAGTTGCAGTCAACTTCCCCAAGATTTTCACTGCCATTTCTTGTATCCTTTCAATCAGAAGTCTGCCAAATACATTTCCCAGGCACACTTAACAGTTTAATTCCTATAGTTCTTGCATTCATTCTTCCTACCCTTCTTCTGAAACAATAACAGCATTCTTCCATTCTTCAGGCACAGATATAGCCTTTAAACAATTTGCACAGTTATTTCATAAACAAACCCCATCCATATTTTAATATTTATCTAGTCAATCCATCTGTACCTACAGCCTTATTATTATTTAACATGCTTACAGCATTTATGACTTCCTTTTCATCATTTTTCCCTTGGACACTAACATTTATAGCATTCATTTCAATTCCACTTTTTCACACATCACTATCATTCCCATATAAATCTCTAAAATACTTCTTCCTCTCAGTTCAGCTTCACCTCTAATCATTTAATCCCTCTTATTTTTAATTCTGCTTATTCTTCTGAAAGCTCCTTGTTGAGGCCTCTGATCTATCACTTTCACTTTCATTTTTTAAAACCTCAAGCTGTTCATGTTTTGTTGGTTGGGTGGAGGGCAACCCTTTAATTTGTAAGTTCTTGCCAAAAAGGGAACAAGAATAAATTCTCACCCATCCCTAGCAGAAGTTATGTGGAATTCTCTTTCTGGCTTTTAGGTTTTGTGCCAACAGAGGCCATGCATTGCAGAAAGCCGTTCCTAATAGAGAGGATCAGCAGTTTCTGATGCAGGGGGGCAGAAGTAAAATGATGAAAGCATCATCACGGCATTGCAACACAAATCCTGTCCCTTTTGTACGTGCATTGCGAGATCACACTCATATATGAAAGAAGCAGACCCAGGGTTGTCTGGGGTGGAGGTTAAAAAAAGCAATATGGTGGCCACAACCATGCAATCAAAACCCTGACCCTTTTTAATGTACATTGCAATTTTTTTGACACCCCCTCCCTTGTGCAAAGTTGGTGGCACAGTGTCATCCTGCTGCTTGCTTCAGAAAGAAAGCAGCAAGATCCTCTGGATGCCCCTTAAAAAGCCAGTGAAGTTATTCTCCACTGAGATTTTACAAATTTGTACCCAACAACTTTTCAGTAAGTATTTGAGGGCACCCACATCAAAAAAGAGAGTACATTCCTCCTAATTCTGGTCAGTGAAAGAGGAGAATCAATTAAGAATTGACTACAAAATGAAATGAAATTAATATCAGTTTATAGAAAATGCCCAGAAGTATGAGATTCCTCATCCGATGAAAAGGTCTAGAGTTCCATTTACCAATCTTCTGAGAATAATGAGAGGGCCAGTGTTGGAGGAACACTGCAGAGACCGAGGTACTTAATGGTAAGCACTAGCATTTGGAAGCATGCCTAGGAACCAATGAACACAAGAAATTCATCTAATTGTTTCTCTCCTAAGAACTCAAAGGCACAATTCATGAGTCTATTAGAAGCATGCTTACATATTGTATGTGTATACAGGTTATAAACACAGTGAGATACATTGCTTCTCATAAGTTAGCAGACAAGGAAACACTCATCCATTTTAAATCTCCAACCATTTGGTGTTTCTCAGAATATTCACTTGGTGATATGATATTGGGGGAGACTATGTCCATGCAAGGCCTCAAACAGCTTTGGTAAACTGTTGGCATAGCAACAGGTGTTAATGCATGAGAAGTTTTGATTTTCCTTCAAGCAATTGCAGTGCAGAAGTGATACAAATGAGTGCTGTTCTCTTGCTGTCTATGTTACTTGCTCATGTACAGTCTCTCTCTCTCTCTCTCTCTCTCTCTCTCTCTTTCATGCAAATCAGTCATTGAGAACTGAGTGAGTCACCCAACAAATATGCAGAATTACAAAGTACAGAAACTTGGCCCACCCTTGTCAACACAGTGGGATGCTGACTGGTGAAATGCCCATTCACCTCTGATTATCTAAGCAGGGAGAAAACCACACATTCACTTTCTGATGACAGTGGCTGACCCAATTAAACCTTCTGGTGCCTACTGAATCCAGCTTTTGTCCAGAGTCCAGACATCCAGCAGATTATCAGCTCTGATATGCATATTCTGAATACACAAGAGTGCCCAAAATTGTTTTGCCTTTCTCTTCTGGAACACATTTCCTCTATTGTCATCATCAGTACAAACAGCTCCTCAAGGTATAGAATCTGTGGAGGAACAACCTCAGGCATGTCTTTCCCATTACGATCCAACTGGCTTTGCTCTGGTATGTAAGTGCTCTGGGCTCAAAAGTGGATCCATTAAGCCAGCTGTACAATTACCCCTGGGTTTTAAAATCCAGTCCTCAAGTAATATGGAGGAAATAGACAGGTTCACATGTCCAGATGGATTGCTCTGCTTGCCCAAGGATCTGCCACAAGGCATTCTTGATCCCCCTAAATCAGAGTTTTTCAAACTTGGCAACTTTAAGACGTGTGGACTTCAACTCCCAGAATTCCCCAGCCAGCATGGGGAAGTCCATACATCTTAAAGAAGTCCACACATTTTAAAGTTGCCAAGTTTGAAAAACACTTCCCTAAATGATACCCATAGAACTGCAATGGTCATTAAAAATTGGCAAGATCTCCCTAGATTAGCAAATCTCTTGTAAGATGTTCATATTTCAGGTGAGAATGCCAAAATCTTGTGAGATTTTTACATTTGTTCAAGATCTCATGAGTTTTCAGCCATTCTGACATGTAAATGTGTGAGTGCGTGTTTGTGTGTTCATTGTGTTCATACCATTATATGATGCTGTGTGCTGGTAACTTCTGCATTAGTCTATTTTAGAAAAAATAGGAAAGAGAATAGGACACCTTAAACTTAACTATTTGAATTCTAACATTGTGATAAACTACAGTTTATTGTGACAAGAGTGAGTCTAGCTTCCTTTCAAAGAGGTGCATATTCTTCTCCTCTGGCTCAGTCCCAAGGAGAAGATGTGGATCTCCTTACTCTGTTTTAGATGAATCACAGTTTTCCATGTGGGCCAAATGTTAGCATGTTGTTTATCTGAACTACAGTTGTTGGAACAAGCCATGTTCTTAGCCCATAGTTAGATTAACTGTACTTTGTTGAGTTTGCATAGCACTATGGCTGAGTTTGCATGACACATTTAACCAGGTCACTTAGACATGCTAAGTTTAGTTAGTTTTAGATATGATTATTTCTTTTGTGATGTAAATAATTGCACAATCCTTTTTGGTTGGCTGATAACTCAGTATATGGGGTGGATGGAAAATGGGTCAACTCAGTAACTGTTAAGGGTAATGCATGAACCCAGCCTTCAATCCATATAGTAATATTTTTTTAAAAAAGCAGAAATGAATGTTTTGAAACACTTCACTGCAGCCGTACAAAAGCTGCAAGAGGAACTATGCAATCCCAAGGGAAGGCTGGCAATTTTTGTTTCAGGATAACACAATCACAGGTTCATTATGGCAGAAAAAGTTTATGCCAGTCTTTCCCCACCCGAGTGTCTTTCCAGATGTGTTGGACCACAGATTCCATTAACCATGTTGGTTGGGAATTCTGGGAACTATGATCCAAGCCGCTGATGAAGAATGGTTGTAGTAATAATCTGGGGAGCCTTTTAAATGTCACATTTCTCTGTAGCACTCTCTATGGTAGGCAGATAGGGGCCAAACAAGTTGTGGTAGAAGAACAATCCATAATCAGATTTTCTAGCAACTTCTTCTTTGCTTAGAAGCAGAGACAGGAAGGAAAAGGCCAAATCAGGGTCATGTCATGCCTAGGGGGAAGGTTTAACCCTTTTTACTGTGTTGTTTACTTGGTGTTAATCAGCTTCTTGTTCTACTACAGGTAACCCTCGCTTAACAACTGCCCTGTTTAGTCACCATTCAAAGTTACGATGGTGCCGAAAAAGTAACTTTACAACTGGTCCTTGTGCTTATAACCATCATAGCATCCCTGCAGTCATGAGATCACCATGTGTGCACTTCACAGATGGTTTCAACAAGCAGAGTCAAAGAAGAAGCCAGGAGTGAAATCGAAGTCACGGTCACGTGATGTTTCACTTAATGACTGCAGATGGCTTGCTTAACAAGCACAGGGGAAGTGAGGTCATAAGTCCATCATGGTCATGTGATGTCTCGCTTAATGACCATGTCACTTAGCAATGGAATTGCCAGTCCTAATTGTGGTCATTAACCGAGGACTACCTGTATTAGCATTTGAAACGGGGAGGAAAAAAAATCAGTTAGCCATATTGTAGTTGCCTTTCCTTATACTAAGGCTAATAGTACCTTTGGGAGGGGAAAGACTTAAGTCAACAAAGTAACTTCAAACAAATATTTCACTGTATCCCACATCTTTCCATCTATAGCAGTGTTTTTTAGACTTGGCAACTTTGTGTGGACTTCATCTCTCAGGTTTCCCCAGCCATCAGGCTGGCTGAGGAATCCTGGGAGTTGAAGTCCACATATCTTAAAATTGCCTGAAAAGCACTGCCCTATAGAGTGGCGACTTTCAAATCTGCAGTTTACATCACTGTGTTCAGCAGTCTGTTGATGTACATTTCTTGCACATATCTTTCTTATGCATATATGAGTGACAAGTTTTATAAGAGTTTGATATTACTCAAAAAACCCCAGAAGTATTTAACATAGCTTTTTATTAAAAAAAAAAAGCTTAGCCTAAGCTTTCTTCAAGCTTAGCCCAGAATAACATGGCGTTCTTTATGCATTGAAGCAAGGTACTTTGTTTTTTTATACTTTCTTTTCTTATTGAATTGTAGATGGGCTTTACAGGAATATCTATTAAAAACAACTTCATTTGTTAGGATTATGCATAAATGTTATTTTTGTTGTGCAAAACCATGGAACATAAGACACATTTTCTGAAATGCATTAGCTTTCTAGTGTCCCAGGATTTCTAAAGATAGCTTAGATTTTCAAGCTTTTGGCGTCTGAAGGTTTACAGTGGAATGACACAGATACTTTGGGATCAGAAGCATTTTCAAGTTATGAAGTCCTTGCCAGCAGCAGATATCTAAAGATTTTGAAAGGCCTGAAGCTATTAAGCTATTGAGCTATTGCTCAGTGGTGAAAGAAGAAAGGCATAGATTAGAAGACACCAAGGAATGTATCAGGGTCTGGCAGAGTAACCTCATTGAATAGCTCTCTGGCCTACTGGGTCAGCTTCCAGGTGGTGTGAATGACCAACCTGATATGAATATATTGCAACATCAGTCAATAACTGGCTGGCAGATGTACTAAAGACATCAGATCTGCTGATTGAGGTGACCAGGGGAACCATCTGATTCTATAGGAATATTGAATTTTGCTGGGCTTCTTTGTTTTGCCCTCTGGTTTCCCCATCCAATTGAGAGATGTGCAGAGCGGGGTACATCCAAATATTTTTCTTTCAATTTTGCAAGGTAGATTTCCGCTTTGACAGATTCATGTCCAGATTTCCAATTAAATATCTGTATATAAATATGCTACATCCACTGTCTTCCTCAGAGACTTTTTTCTTTGCAGGACTTCCTGGAATGACCAAGTAGTATGGTCAAATATCCATTCCAGGAAATGCTGCAAAGGAGAACCAACTGCTGCAGAGGGGATGTGAGGGGTCTTTTGCTGCGAAAAGAAAAACCTGAAAGCCTTGCCCATTCCATAAATGTAAAAAAGTGAGTTTTTCCATGGGGAAAAACAAATACACATTGGATTTCATTTCCTCCTAATGTTTACTATCATTATTCCACCGTGGAGCCACTGGGAATGAAAACTCCCAAATCCATTCCCAGGAAGATCTGGGTTTGAATTATTTTACGTCCCTAAGCATTGTGAAGTCTCAGTAATTCATGACATTCACATTTATCACAGAACATTGAATAGAACATTTATGGGAGCTTTGCAAGAGTTGATCCCCCACAGAAGACGGCACATTGATAGTGCCTATCTCTTAAAAAGCTGTGAGGTATCAAGAGGAAGCTTTGCAACTATTTCTTCTCTTTTACTGTCTTGCCACTGCCTAGGAATTTTGCCAGATTCCACTAATGAGTCATAGGAAGTTTTAAGATCACCTCCTGGGTGTCCATAAAGGACTTTAGGACATAAAGCTGAAAGAAATGGTGGAGAACAATTGACTGGGTCAATGGACAGAAGCCAGGCAAAATTCCATTGGTTGATTCTTCTAATGGCAAGTTCATTTCAGTGGGAAAAGTCTCCAGTAGGTGACATTTTCTTGCATTTCATCCTATAATTATTCTTTCATACACACACACACACACACATACAGTATGCCCCAATATAATAAAATATACTATACTAGTATCTCTATCTATCTCTATTTCTATATCTCTACTTCTACATCTATATCATCTATATATCTATCTACTTCTACAACTATATCATCTATATTTATATCTTCTATATCTATATCTGACATACACTTTCTCTATTGCATTAAATATATAATATAATTTTGCACAAGAAATACATTCATTTTTAATGGCTGGGTTCATATGTGTGGATCGTCATTATTCCAAACGTGTTATAAAAATCTGTTTGCTATGACATTTTCCATTCACCACCAGCCATCCTACACAGATGCCACGCGCATTCTTTGAAAATACATACACATATAGAATGAAACACTTGCTTGATGTGGCTCAGCCTAATAAACTGGAAAATCTAGCTTTGCAAATACACTTCTCCATAAAATACAAATAGGCTAAATGTATTTATTATTTTAAAAAAAAAATACGCATGAATTTAAACAACTTGAAACGAATCCTTTAGCTTTATGAGCCGTAACTTTAGCACCGTAGAATTCCAAGAAGGTCAGTCGTATACCACATGTTTGTGAAAGATCACATGTTGCCATGGAGACAACAGTACCCTCTGTATAGTATAAGCAGCAAACTCCTGTAAACACAGATTGGATAAAATAAGACTTTAACCTAAATCATACATCCTATTTTTATTAAAAAAAAAACACAAAAAACAGATCAAATGTTTCCTGTAACCAATCTGGCTTTCTGAATTAGCAGGCAGTATTATATTCTGCAGGACATTCAATCCTCCTTGATTGACAACAGTTTTGAGCTTGTTTTGATTTATTTTCTGAAAAACAAAAATAGCCAGTTTCCACACCGCTCATTAAGTATGGGATCATGGATTCTCCAGAATGATCCCCCACCGATAATATTCAATCTCCCATTTCACAGTGGGAAATGCAGCTTAACGTCTGAATATTTGACCTATGGGAGGCCTAGAAATGCCAGGTGGCCAAATAGGATGTGCTGAGGATTGGAAGGATTTCAAAATTTAACCTATAATGGAAATCTAACCCATTCCAGCCAGTGGAAAACAAGAATCAGCAAATGATAAATCCCAAATTGGAATTATTTCATATCTGAGAGGCTAAGGTTGGGTCAGGAGTAAGGGGAGAAGAAGTTTAAAAAATTAAAGATGATGGCCATAACTATGTTATGAAAGCCCTCTCCATTTTGCATTGCACGTAAAAAAGAGGTGGGCCTCTGATGGCACCACTGCGGTTGCAAACTTCAGCTTTTCTTTTTTTAATTTCTACCCACTGATACCCCTGGGTTGGGTTTTTAGAACATCCTAGGCTACAGAGCGTGAAACATTCTCCTTCATGTTATTAGACCCAGCTCCTAAAGTCAAAAGATCAGATGATGGAGTCCAAGAGCCATCTTGTGATCACCCTATACTGATTCCAGCTAATGCTATGCAGAAACTTACCCACATACCATTTTTTTCAGTAGTTCTCATTCATATTGTATGAAGGAAATTTGACTTTTGAAATTTCATTTGAAAGACAAGAGAATTCCAGAAGAATCCTCATGAGTGTAATGGAGTGTTGTTGTGTTTATGGGACTATGAAAGAGCCAAGAAGTGCTCATGAATGTCATTATATCAGTGCTTCTTTACCTCGGCAACTTTAAGATGTGTGGACTTCAACTCCTGAATTTCCCCAAGCCACATGGCTGGCTGGAGGAATTCTGGGAGTTGAAGTCCACACATCTTAAAGTTGCCAAGATTGATAAACACTGCATTAGAAGATCATCTCTCCAGTTGTCTGCAGCCACTTCTGCTTCCCTGGCTTCCATTCAATTCTATGGAGAGCCACCTCATCAGTGAACTTCGCCCATGGTGCTTTTTCGAACTGGAAAGTGTAGGTAGCCCAGGATGCTTCAGAGCACTGGAAAGATGTGCTAGAGAAAGCAACAAGACCAGCTGCATCATCCTTTACCTCCAATAACAAAGGGAACTAAAAAAAAAAAACCGCTCTACCAATAGGAAGTGAAAAGAAATTCTAAAACACTCTGGAAATAAAGGAGAGGAGGAGGGAATAAATCTTTGCCCAAAAACAGAAAAAGACAGCTTTCTCACATCATTAATTCCAGATTGTTCCTAGTAAATGAATTGGGTCCAATGGTCCTGTGAATGAAAGGCAACTTACTCCACCAGCCTTTCTCCATCATAGCTACCTTCCTCCTCAGAATTCTCCTGTCTTTCCTCCACAGACTCAAGGTAGCTGACATGGGGATCTTCCTTCATTTTATCCCCATCAGACTGACACTGCGAGATGGGCTGATCTGAGGGAGAGTGATTGACCCCAAAATCACTCAGTGATTTTCCATGGCTGAGTATGGATTTGAACCTGGGCTTTTGTGGTTCTAATCTATTTCCTTAACCACTGCACCACACTGGTTCAACTGGGCAAGGAGAGAAGCTGGTTTTGCACCACTACAACAGATACTTAACTATTAGGGAGATGGGGGGTGGTGGTGGTGGTGGTGGAAGGATTACAGGTCTGGAGGGTGAAGATATTATGTTCCACTATTTGCATTTTACCCATTGATATTTGTGTATCCTCATCACAGTTTACAGGTGATGGAATATAGCTTCACTAAATCAGTTGTCAGAAAGCAGGAGAAGCCTTGCATTCTTCATTTTTGGACATAGCAGTACTGAAACAAAAGACCGAAAAGGAAGTTATAAGAGAAAAAGCAACAAGTTTCTTCAAGGGATGAGAAACTGACTGCAATGTATGGAAGCAGGTACAAACGGACATAACTGGCTGAGCTTACAACAGGCAAATTTATACAAAGGGGCAGATAGCCGAAAAGTATATCCCCCCCCCCCCCCCCCGCCACCGGAGGAAAGCTCATTTAATCTAGTAATGGGGAGGGAGATGTAACTAGGAAGGAAAGGAAAGAAGCAAAGCTGGAAGAGGCTGTGATCTGAGTAGAAGTAATAATTGGTCAATTAAGCAGGAAGAAAAATTTCCCCAGGGAGACATGGCAGCGAAAGCTTTGTTGCTTCAAACATCAAAGTCTAGGTACCTTCACTCACAGAAAATGTACTGTCTAGTTCAAAAACACCAGCCACAAGTAGCACAACTGTTAAAAGAAAAAGAGATTGGCACTGATCAAAGGCATTCTATTTTGAGAAAATAATAATTGAACATTAAAAACATTTAACAGAACATTGGAGAGATGGAAAATGTCGCCTGTATCTGGCTGGCTGTCTCGGTATGATGTTTGCTTAGGGTTGACATATTATCACAAGAGTCCAGGCACAGGCAACGTATGACCCTCCAGATGTTGCTGAATGACAATTCTCAGCAGCTGTAGGAAAGATGGCCTGTGGTGAGGAATGCTGAGAATTGTAGTTCAGCAAATCTAGGTCAAGAGTTGCCTACTTGTACAATAAATATTACAGCAGCTTTCTGGAAAGTTTTCCACAATCAGGGTGCCGTCACTGAGTAGGCCAGTGTTTCTCAAAGTATGGGTCATGACACCAAACAGCCATGAGACAATAAATGGAGAGTCACCAGAAAGTGCCTTCCTCACCCTTCTTTCTGAACAGGCCTACGGAGTTGATGCAAAAGACCTCATTTGCAAAGAAATGTGACAGTCCCGGAGCCCTATATGAAGCCTGGTTTGTTTTCTTAATGCAGGAGGTATGATCTGTGTGGAGAACACAAGGCTTCTGTGCAAAATTATGATCATCTGATTTAGCCCTTACTCTGCAGGGTGAATTGCAATGGAGCAGAAGGGAAATAAAATGGGACAGAAAGTGCCCACATAGCCTGCCAATGTTTTACAAAGGTGCAGCAGTTGAAGAAAAGCTGACTTAAGGCAAGGAAACATCCTTTTCTTTCCTTTTTCCTGACATTGGGGAATGACGGCAGCTATCTTCAAAACGAAATCAAGATTTCACGACTTCTTCCCTTAGGGAAAAACATGGTTTTAAGGGTGGGTTGTTTGTTTTTTTGTAACTGTTTTTATTTTACAAAGTTCTAAGTGTTATTGTTTTAATGGATATATAGATTAACTTTTCAAAGCCGTTTTTTAAAATTAAAACATTATTTTTAACTTTTAAATATTTTATTGGTAAAGTATAACAGCTAGAAGATAGGATGAAATACAACCAAAAATATAACATTGCTAATATAATATATATATATATATATATATATCTGCGTAACAGTCATTACTGACCCTGCAGTGACCGCCCCCTAGCGGTTTTCAAGGCAATTGCATCTTTCTAGTTTCGGAATTAGACTTTGCCAGAGCCTAATTCCTAGAGCGTCAGCCCAGCTGGCAGCACAGGAGGCGGGATTTCCGTTGCTTCGCGCCCCTTTTTCGGACGAGTGTGGTTTCGTGCTTTTTACCGGCAACTGTCCCGTCTCTCTGTGGAGTCGCTGCCAGCATTTTCCTCCCACCGGAGTGAGAGTGCTCATTTATCTACTCACGTACGTTTTCGATCTGCTGAGTGGGCAGAAGCTGCGGGTATAGAAACAAGAGCTCACCTTGTTAACGCGAGGCTGGACTCGAACTGCTGAAGCTTTCAGCCATTTCTGGCCGGCACTTTCAGCGTCATTAAGCCGCTGCGCCACCGCGTCCCCCCCCCAGAAAAGATATATATATACAAAATAGTAATAAATTGGGTGACATTTAAAGAAACATTTAAAGAGATATACCCATAAAGTATTAATATAGAATTAGCTCAGTCTTTTAACATATTATTAAATTTAGCCATATAGACCATCTACTACTCCATCTTCTCAGTTTTAATATATTATTTCAATACAATAATATTTATATAATATACTTAAATTCTTAATCGTATTTTATTTAGATGCCTTAGAGTAATGATTGCAGATAAATGGATATTCTATCAATATTACAGTTTTGGATGTTTATGTTACAAACATTATGATTATTTAACTTTTTCTTCAAAATTAAATATAACATTAGAGATTAATGTTTAATTATTCAACATAAATGGTGCATTTATTTTTTGCACAACCCTAACACCAATGAAATCATTCGTTTTATGCACTGGGGGCATAGCTCATAGGTTTGATCATTTTATGGGGTCACAGTATCCTGGAGGAAGATCTTTTCCTTTACCCTCCTATCACATCTTGGACTGGAAGGTAGACATCAAAGAAACGTTTGTGCTGTAGAATTACTACTGTTCTACATGAGAAGTCATATCCTTTGACTTTAAGGGATCTTGGCAATCTGGGCACTTTTTTGTGCATATGACAAAGTTATTATGATTTATTTCATTAGATTTGCATTTCTTTTAGGAGCTCAAAGAAATATATATAGCACTTCCCTTTGAGACCAACTGGACTAAGATAGTAACTGAATTTATGCAAGGTGTTACTAAATTAATCCTTTTTTTTTTTTCAATTTGGACAATATGTTGAACCATAAACAAACGAAATGAACTGGATTCATAACACATACACATGCACACAAACAGGGTTAAAATTAACCAAGCCTGGCATGTGCTAATTTAGGCACTAGATCTCCAAGCTACCTAATCATATATCTTGTAAGAGTCATAGTGATTGACCCAAAGTCATTCAGCTGCCTTCGATGGCTGAGGTTAGACTTGCATGGTCTCCCAGTTGTAGTCCAACACTGTAACCAATACATCACCCCAATCCTCTCGGTTGCAGCACATCCATTATGAACTTTGACACTTCTGCCAATGAGTCAGCCTCAAGAGAGCCAAGATCTCTGTACAACAATTATAGAAATTTGCCTTGGCAAGCATCTTATCTCTCATCTGTTAATGCACCTCACTGCTCTTGGGAGACTAAAATAAGATAACCTTGTGCCCCCTGCCCCTGAGCTACTTGGAGGAGTCCTTCATGCTTCATTACAGAGAATGCCAATGTACCCATGGCAAACCTAAAAGCCAAGCAGAATGAGGATGTTTTACATCAAGCAAAACAATGTAGAAGTTGATTTACTTTATTGCCACCAGTAAACTCCAGTATAATTCATCAGTGTCTTGGGTAGAATTTGATGTGGCCTGCTCTGTACTCTAGCAAGTTCTAATGTGAACACCATGATTACCTGCATACAGTATCTTAAGACCAGAATAACCCATGGCCTGAGGTGGAAGAAAGGTCCACTGATCCCTATCCCTCCCCACCCCCCAATCATCAAATATGCAGTAGAGAAGATATTCAGGCTACATATTGTGAAGTGACCATGGCACTTTCCTCCATAGACAGCAATTGTGGCCCTTCTCAGTGTAATGTTTGTGGGTGGCCTCAGTGTAATGTTTGTGGGTGTTTGTGTAGGCTAAGATAACTTAGCCTATTTCTCCACTGGTGGCTTACAAAATCTCAATAGCATCATCCAGACATTATGAAATATGTTATAAAGCCTGTCTGCATTACTGTTGTCTTGGCACAATGGTGGTTGGATGACTGAAGAAGGCATTGTTAATTGCTGGTGTGGCAATGACCTTAGAGGGTGATCAGTGGACGACTTATAGAGTTATCTGCTCGGCAAACAGCCTTACATCTTAGATACAATGATGCAGCTGCACTGGGTAGCATGTTGGAAGGATAGTAAGTGGGGTCTTATCCTAATGGTAGGAGTGGCCCTGGAGAAAACTATCGTGATAAAAAATAAGTCCCTAGTTCACATATGTCAGTCTACCATCTGCCTCCCCTTTTTTTTTCCCAGTCCATTCAACAATTTTCTAATTATGCAACCCAGCAGCAAGCCTAACCCAGAAACTTTCAAAGGAGTCAGATAGTATCTAATCCACCCGAGTTTATTGATATGAAGATGTACTCTGGTAGATATGACAGATCTCCTGTCTACACTATTTAAATAATCTTTAAAAGTTCTTCCACATGTCTTACCATTAAAAAAAAAGCTTGTTGAGAACATGAGATGGGCCTTTCTGTGTGATGGCACACCAGCCTCTCCATAAGAAGAATAGTTTTGTTACTCTGTTAAAACTTTTAGGAAGATTCAGCTTGGTTTCTACAAATTGTTTTAAGTATATTGACTCCACCAATGTTTAAATATTCATTTTAGCTTGACTGTTCTTGATTACATATATGTGTATATACAGTATGTGATCCAAATATATTCACACTGATGAAAATTCCAAATCATCTAATCCAGAAAGTGATTCAGAAATACTGTAATAATAAAATGAAGAGCCATAAATCTTTAATTCTATGGAGCAACTATACTGATAATTAGCTGTGTCTTTGCCTTGCCATCTTCATAGTTTGAGGAACACAGTAATGATACTGTATGGAGTTAGAAACTCTGATTATACAGATTTCCTGATCTTGTAGAGTACTATAAATTTATTCTAATGAATAAGGAACTTTCAGACATTCTTCAGATGTCCCATCACTATATGGGGTTTGGCAGAAGGAGCATGAAGCTGGGGAAAAAATTGTCTCCAATCCTGAGAGTTGAAGTTCATTCATCTTAAAGATGCTAAGACTGAGAAACATTGCATTATATTATAAGCTACCTTTGAACTGTCTCAACTGCAAGAGGACACTGAAATACAGGTGGACGTGTGAGACATCTGCTCAAGAAAAGTGGGCTGTCCTTGCCCCAAGACAAGGGGGCTGCATGGATTCGTCCAAAATGATATGCTTTCCTGTTGTTTTTCGTCACTGTATTTATCGTATTTTTCCGACAATAAGATACCCCCATGTACAAGACGACCCCCATTTTTCCAACCCCAAATTAAGAAATCAATATTTTAAAGATAGTGCAGAACACATTTTTATTTAGTAATTAGGTAACATTGACCTGCTACACTCGGTGGGAGGAGGTCCAAACCGTCTCTCTGCAGCTCTATTTCCATGCTCTTTTGCATAACTGATTCCATTCCATCACGAGTGAAACTGCTGATAGCTTGTCTCTGCAAACAGCCTTCTCTAATTGGTTTGTTCAGCATCAGCTGACGCCAGTTACATAAGGCTCGTGATTGGAGGAAGTCTGTTTGGGAGACAAGCTATTTCACTCGTGATTGGAGGCTAGCAATAGGAGGAAGCCTGCCTGCAGAGACAAAGTATGGGCAGTTTTGCCACCGCGCGGTTCTCTCCTCGGCTGACTTCCTTGAATAAGACGCCCTTCAATTTTTAGGGTAAGGATTTTAGAAAAAAGTATCGTCTTATAGTCGGAAAAATACGGTAATACTATGTTTTAAAGTATCTGGTGTAGGCTAGTCTGCGAAGTGGAAAAAAAAAAATCTGAAAAATGGCAACGACCAGCTTGAGAACATGGAGAGCTCTTTTAGTATAATAACTGAACTCTTCTCCTGTCCCACAAGCTTGTTTTGAGGTTTTTAATTTTTTAAATAAAAATAATAAGACACGAAGATCAAAGCTCCACAATACTGAACCTATCAATTACACCAAAGTAATTTTTTCCCAAATCCTTTGCCTCTAGCAATCATTAAATAACTTCCCTAAATTTTCCACCACATCTCGTGAGAGTGAATTTGATACGATAATATGCTTGTAGGCTGGATTAGAGTAGAAGCCTTGAAATAATTGACAATTTAGGTAGTCCTGATTGCTTTAAGTCTCAGTTCTTTCAATACACATGTTATTCTGTGTTTGGATCTTTTGTTTTGCACAATTATATTCCCTGTGATTCCACACTGTACTGATGTGGTGAAAATTACTGTCATCACATGATCCAAATTTGTATGTTTGTCCTTCCCCCCCCCCCCATCTGTCCTTACTTCTCCTCTGTCCTCAGGTGCCCTCTACATCCAAATGTCTATACAAATATAATACATTTGGCAAAGCTAGTTGCTTCCTGGTTGCAGCAGAGGAAATAATATTATGTTGCACGCATCATTTAGGGCTTAAGGAAAAGGGGTTGCTCCTCCCTCACATTTCTTTTAAGTTGTTAGTGAAATATGGTGGAAAGGAAACTCTCATAGAAAAAGAGTTTGGGGCTCTCCTTCCTTCTCTTTCAGTTCTTGGCACACTTTTCACTACGGGTTTGTGGAGGAACATGAATTACTCTGCTGAGTTTCATTTGCATGTAATTACTGAAAATGCCACTTTGGCTGAGAGCTCACACACAGTGAGGTTGTTGTCTGTACTCTGAGAACAAATAGACAGAATGGTACACATTTGGGGACACGAAATGTTCATCGCCAGCATTCTTTGCAATTAAGCAAGAAGTTTTAGGGTTGGGTTTGTTTTTTGGCTAACAAGCCCCAAAACACATTAAAGAAGAAGGGGAGAGACCTTGAAAATCATATTCAAAAATATCCCTTCATCCCCCAACTAGTCTGGCTCGTCTGTCAAACCAGAAAATGTCATGCTGGGGAACGGTGAGATTCCCTCCTCTGGTGGAATCTCAGCAGTGGTTTCTTCACTGGGACTGGAGCTGGAGGGAATTCCTTGGGTGCTTTGCTTCTCCTCTTAGAAACCTCACAGAAAACCCCAAGTGATGCTGTTATCGTGAGTGTGAAGAAACACTCAGAATGGGCCAAATAAAAATGGAAGGGGTGGCTTTGGCAAGGGCGGTCTAAAAAGCCAAGATGGCAGACGTCACCGTGCAATAGAAGCAGTGGGGCTTTGATTGCATGGATGCAGTCACTGGCTTGCCGAATCTAAAGTATGACCAGATGTGCCCCCAGATGTTAAATATGTACACAGAAACGCATTGTCATCTGCAGCTTCTTAGCTGATCCTTATTAAGGCACGTTTTGCTTTCTAATAATAGGGGATATTTAAACAGAAGAACCAGACTCTGATTTTTGAACTGAACGTACCACTGTTGGTGAAAGACTGACTTGAATTAACCTGTAATAGTATCTCCTCATAGAATAGAAATGTTTTGTTTTGTTTTGTTTTCCTCCAAAGCAGGCCTCCCCAAAGCCCTGTTTTAAGGCCTGAAAGACCTGGAGGCAGAATGTCCATTTGTGCCCCCATTTTTGAACTTCTTCTCACTGTACTTTACGCTAAGGTCATTTTCTCAAAATAGCAGTGTGGGAGGAAATTTGAAATTCTGAAATAGCCTTAGGGAGTTTCCGTCTTCAACAAACAAAGTTGATCCAATGGATCATTTAAAATGCTGAACTATATCTGAGATGTGATCCCCTCCGTGTGTGTGACCTGGGGTAATTCTCCCTCCCACACACAAACACTCTGGGCTTTCTGAGTTTTGACTGAAATTCCTTATGAAGGCTTCCTAGATGTTTCCAGATGTGCTGGGACTGTAACTCCCAGAATGCACCCTCCCAATGCAACTGGAAAGCTTTGTATAATTGAATGTAATTGTCTGAAGCAACAAATCCAATCTGGGACCTTTAAGTTAGCCAATAAATTTTGTACTTTCTTTTACTGTTGACCTTACAGTATCCTAGGCCTATTATAGGCAATGAAATGGTATCAGCCATATACTAGGGAAGAGGTTCTGCATATCTGGGGCAATTGCATCTCTGTCTCTCTCTGTATCTCTCTCTCTCTCCTCCTCTTCCTCCAGCTGATCTTGACTCTTGAAGACTACATGGACCCATTGCTTTGTCTTTTCTTCACAACAATATGGAAGCATTTTGTCATTCTAGGATGCTTTTCAACTTCTTAGTTTAGCTATTGCCCTCAGATATCCTGATAGTCTCCCATTTTAATACTAACTAAGTCTGACTTGGAAACAAAGCACAGAGCTGTAGCCAACTATCATTTTTAATTTTCTAAGCAATTCCTAGATGATGCCTTAGACTGGCACTTTGTGTGTATACACACACACACACACACACACATATACATACATACATACATACATACATACATACAGGCAGGGAATCTGCCAGCTGTGAAGGGAGTTATTGAAGGTCACATTGAGACACCCAGGCTTCCTGTTGGAAACCCCAGTGTTAGGGGGTTTATGATGTTCCCCAAACGAGTCTAAGGATTTCCGGCAGCACCTGGTGCAGGGTGCAGGATGATGGTTTTGTTGAACAACAAGAAAAGACAGCTGTTTCTCCCACATCTGGAGCTTGCAAGAAAGTATTCCAAGAATGTCAGAGAAACAGAGATTGAAATTTCAGTTGGGACTTTTGAAACAGTGGGATGCTTGCCATATGGATTCTCCCCGCCTGAAGAATTCACAATGTACAATGTGAGCCTTGAATGCCAGGGGCTGTTGACAGTTGAAGATGAGCCACACGAACTGAAGGAGAGGATCCGTAGTTCTACAGTAAGTCCTGTGACACCACATCACTTGACTCAGCTCAAATGACTGGAATGTAATTGAACACAGTGTAACATGAGTCAGAAGTCATGCTAAAACTTCAAACATTGCAGGGCAGTCCAATTCATTTAAAAAAAAAATAAGAAAGAGAACCGATTTGCAGTATGTTTATATCTGTGCAAATTATATACTTATTTACTTATTCAAGTTAGGGGGAGAGGAATGATTTTGAAATGAAATTAGCTTGTTATGTTAAGAATATAAGAGAAAGCCTGTAGGATCAAAGGAAGAATCTGTAATCAATGGTGGCCAGGTGGTTCGTTTAAGAAAGTTCACAAGCAAAGGAAGAAAACAGTATCCGTCTCCTGTTATTGCTCTCTAGCAACTGATATTCAATCATAAGAAATGAACATTATCACAGCTAACAGCCACCAACATGCCTCCATGAAATAAAGGATCTTTTCAGGCGTCCACCCTGGAGCACACACTCTGGTATTTAAGCTTTGACAGATTAAGGCATATTTCTCCAGATGTGTTGGGGCCACAAGGCAAGATTCAACAGGGCCATACAATTGTGGTGAAGCACTGCTTTTGAATATTGAGGATATAATAACTTACATACATTAGCCCACTTCAGTCATTCCCTTCCAGGTCAATCCAGATTCCCATCTCTATTTTGGAAAACTTATGTGTACAATGGAGGTGTTTTCTGTGCCAGCATTTGCAGCTTCATCAAGGGATGTCAGTCCTTCAAGGTAGACCAGTGTAATCAATACACTACATGAATTCATGTAATCAATATTACTTTTATTGTAAAGCTATGGTAACAAAAACTTACAAGTCTGAATGAGCTTCTGTAATGGTATGTGAGAAAAACCTTGAGCGACACAGGGTGAAGAGATGCTGCCTAGGGAATGGTCAGATAAGAGTGGGCATAGCCCACAGCTGCATAATGGATGGAGAAAGAGGCTCAGAAGGGACCCTCCCTAACTTCTCAGGCTGTAAAGGAGATGGTGGGAGATTTGTATTTTCAGACTTGCAAGAGTCTGTTAATGTAGCCTTACAAAGTAAGGTAGTAAAGTAGAATTAGTTCATCTGGTCATGTTTCCTGTCTGGTCTACCTGATAAGGCTGACATCAGTCTTGCAAGCCTGAAAGTTCTGCTCCAGACTCAGTGCTCTTTTATCTGACCTTTGTCTTGGTAGTGGCTCTTTCTCCTGTCCTTCAAGGCTATTCCTTCTGCCATCTCCATTGCGGCACAGGACAGTCTGATTCCAGGAGGCCTTCAGGTGCTCAGAAATGAATGAAGGGAAAGGGATTCCATGTGAAGTGTCCTGTCCATGTCTGAAGAGATCACATATTTGGAGTTTCAATTCCATTCCTGAGCCACTAGGGCTACAAGGCTCAGAAGCTACCGTAGCAGTAAAACCTGGGGATAAACTTGCACAGACATTTTAGGAATTGTCTAGCCAAGGAGCTGAAGAGGAATGGCACCAGAAACAAGCAGTGTTCTAGTTGACTTTGTGGACTAGGAGATTAGGAGAGTTTTATCCATAGTACTTGTAGTTCTTGCTTCCTCTTGCCTGTAGGCTTCACAAATAATAACCCATGGGTTGCCAGAACTTGTTCTCTTCCAAGTACAGATCACAACCAGAACTGAGGGAGGGAGCTGTCCAAACTAAACAGCCATTCTGTCAGATTCTCAATTAAAGGCATGAGTTTAGGCTCATGATTGCATGCTGGATAATTGTAAATGGTCAGAGATCTTCAAAAGCAGAACATCCTAGACTGAAATTTAAATCAGTCTAAAATAGTCTTGGTGGCTAGATGCATCAGCTCTAACACAAGCTTTTTGTAATTAATAATAAGTCTTAATTGGTTACCCTTTAGCATCCATTGGCCCCAGCAGCACAAAGAAGACTTTGCAGGATTATTTCCAGACCCAAGAACTAACAATGAAACCTCCTCAAGTTGGGGCAAGAAGCTTCCTGGGCCCAAGGCAATGACTCAAGTGATGAAAGAGCTTGTGTGCTCCAAGCTGTGACAGCTGAGGGAGGATGGGAGAAGGGAACAGGAGGGTCACATGGCTGTTTCTTCCCTGCCATTGTTGCAGCAGTAGACCTGAGCCCTCAAGAGGCTCAGGAGAAGAAGTAAAACCACCAGGATTTCCATGGGCTCTGCTTCCACTACATGGTCTGGCTTCACTTTATTCTTCTTTCAGGTCATATATAGGCTTGTTCCCTCCTTTCTTCTGTAAGGCTCTTCCAATACAACACTTGTGGGGCCCCACTGATATGATCAGATCTTGACAGCAACATCCAAACTCATTTTGAATTAGGCTAGGACCGGACAAGGCTGGTTTGGACTGTGAAACAGTCTGAAGAAGATTTTTGGAATATGAGGAAAAGTCTTTATAATTCATATATATCCTCCCTCCCTCCCATCTCTCTCTTTGCCAGAACTTTACCTGTTAAGACTTTTATCAATTATTTTGGTATGATGCTGGAATAATATCCCCAGCAAAGATATGCATAGCCCCTACCCTGACCTTATTTAAATGATCCCTTAAAACCTGGCTGTTCCTCCAGCCCTTTGGTATAAGTGGGATGAATGATCATGTAGAATTTGTGCTATTTTTCTGAAAATTTGTTTGTGTATTGTTTTATATTATATTGTTTTCAACTGTATTATGTTGTATGCCACCAAAATTGTAAGGGAGTTTGGCAGTCTATAAATTGAATGCGTAAAAAATAAATACCTGAAACCCATCATTTCATAAGAACTTTGCATTTAGCCCACCCCACTAGCTCTTTTCTCTAAAAGGAATGGTGCCTAAGCATACAAACAAACTAGTCCTACTGAGAGTACTGGGTTTTGATTTCTATATTGGGATGTTACAACAGTAACCTCATTTAAGCCTAGCTGTGGCTTATTTGTTGTGAATTCTAGGGTGGATAGGTTCTATATTAAAAATAGGGTGAGAAGAAATGAATGCAGAATGAGTGTAAGGGAATATGTCTTACCCCAAAAAGTGTCATTTTCGCTTTTGTTATTAAAAGCAACCAGCGGCTGTTGGGGAGAACTCAAGGCATCTGAGATGTGTGAACCAATTTAGTTCTTGGCTCCTTGACAACCTCCCTCTAATTTCATCTGTTAATGAATACAACTTATTCTTGTATGAGTCACTGTGTTATCAGGAGATACAGCCAACACCAAAGATGGTGAAGAAAGCTTGTCTTTCCCTATCTAATCATCCGCTCTAATATAAGTAATGTTTTCTTCTAGCCCTCATTATTGGATAAAGACTAAACAAATACTTGAAACCATACACTAAAAGCAAGGTCGCTCTTGAGTTGAGCTTGAGTCCTAGGGACTACTTAGACATGTCCCTGTTGTTCTCTTGACAGCCCTGGGTAAGTGGTTTTTCACTGTCTTTCCAGGGTGCTGTTTCAGCTTCCCACTCTAACCTACAATGTGGAATTTTTCTGGTGATTTCCCATCCATGTATAGATCCAAGATCTGACTTTTTCACAATCAGCATTCAGCAAAGGTATGTCCATGTTAGTTCAGCAGGAAAGTTAGTTTGTTTTTTTCTGCTCCAAAAGCTATATTCCATTTGGAACAATGTGTCAAGGATAGGGGGTAAGCCCAGTGAAATAAGACCACCTTTTCCATTGCTGTCCTTTCTTTTCTCCCCACCTCTCTCCTTCCCTCCCTCCTTTTCCTTCTCTCTCTTACATCCCCCTCCCTTTTCCTTCCTCCCCCTCTCTCCTCCTGGAGATTTATCTTGCCAGAAATCTGAACAAATCATTGATAGAAGACTTCTAAAATCAGACCAAAACCTAACTGTATTCCTGTTAAAGAAGTCCAGTACAACCAAGATGAATTCAACCAAACGCAATAAATTGGGGACTGTACCAAGAGTCAGCCAATACCTGAAGTTTTACCATTTCAATCAGAAAATAAGAACAGAGCATTCCCTGCACCCTCCATGTAAAGTGGGCTGGATTCACTTTGCTGGGTTACAGACAGTGACTATGTGGTTCACTATGGCCGTCTCTATGGATTAGACAAATAGCAATTTTTTTCAGGAACATCACAGGCACACCAAAGAGTTTTTCCAGAGAGCACACAGCATGAAACACCACCACTGCCAATAAAGATTTCTTATCAAATTCAGCAATGAGATTGAAAGGGGAAAGGCTCTTATATGCTCAAAGTCCATATTCTTACATTGCATTACATCACCTCTTGCCTTAGATGAGTTTCATGATGCAGAATCCCAGAGGAACATGGGAAGTTCAGGGTGGTATCATAGGTGATCACAGGAAATGCCACATCAGCTTGGTTTCTGGAGTAGAAGAACTGGACCTTAGAGAGTGGCAAACTCAATCTTCGCTTCCATACATGGAAACAGGAAAGAGAAGAATGCCCTGAGGTTCTCCAATGAGAGCTCCTCACTTTGATAAATGTCTCTGTCCTCAAACTGTGGCTTTTGCTATGAACTTTATTGCCTCTGTTCCATTCCACTGTTGTATTTACAGGTAACAAGGCAGCTATTATCCCTGTGCCCAGACAATCACCTGGATTTCCCCACTGAGAAACCAAGAAGTTGATTACCAACAGAAACAATGCCAGTGTTGTTCTACCTTGAATGAGAACCCTGTCTGTTCCAGGGTGCTGGAAGGAAACCATCTGGGTATTTTTTTTTTTCCTGGAAGAGTTTGGTAATAGATGACAGCATTTATTGTACATTTCAAAGCAAGGTCTTACTTCCCAATCTACAGCAATGAGGTCAGCTCTTGGCAGGTGACTGCGACTGACTAAAACTGGTTTGTCCCTGGAAGAAAGCCCAGGTGGGCATGTGAGTTGGCTTCCTTTTATAGTGTAATCCTAGTTCTCTTTTTGAGCTAAGCCTGTCTCTGGGCCGATCATGTCATAAAAGCTGTTCCATACCAAATGGCCCTAATGCCTCCTGCATTTATCCTCCACCTTCCAAGACATTCAGGCCCCCAGCCAAGATCTGGCAAAGCCTGGGAGAAAGCAATACCCCTGCTTCCCCTACCATATCCTCTCCCTACCTGGCCCAGGTTATGAATGGCCACTACGAGGTCCTCCTTCCACCCGCTGCCCAGCCAGACAAATAGAACAACAAATCACCCTTCAAAGGTGCTCTGCACAAGGGTGCAAGCTGCTGGCCTCCTGAAGGAGCAGCCAACCCCAGCTTTGGGATCTCCAGAATCACATCTGGGTGCTAACATGGTCCTGGAGCTGTTTACAACAGGGATAGGAAAGCATTAACTAAAAGGAAATGTAAGACTTTTCCAAGATAGTACTGGCATAGCAGCAGATATAAGACAGGTGGCATGGACATCTTTTTGATGCCACCCCCACCCCCCTATCCTTAGCCTGAGACAAGAGACTCAGGGCACCTATGTCTGAGCCATCCTTGAAGTCTCCAAGGAAGAGATGAGTAACTGGAGGCTGTTGCTTGTGTTACTCTCTCCTTACTCAGAGGTGGCCACAGACAGAAGAAACATCAGCAACAAGGGTGCTGGGCAAAGAAAATACCCCCTCCTGCAATGACACTAATCCAAACCTGTCACTAGAAGTACTAATGCCTTTCTTTTTGTACGTTTCCCACCTGGAAGCCCGATTCCATCTTTCTGGTAGAAGTTCTGTATTTCTGTATTGTAATTTCCCTTCTTTAAGAGCCTAGCCTTTTGCAGAAATCAAAGCAAATGTATTCTAAAAGTATTCTTCTCTCTCTCTCAACATTTTTATCTTGTGGTTCTAGAGCTTAACAATTAAAACTGATACAAGGTTTTGTCATTAAAAAAAATATACAAGGGGATATTTATCTAATTGCCTTTTTCAAATGGATGTTTCCCATGGGATGTTCCATAACATATGGTGTTAATCTTATTCACATTTTTAAAGCAAGGACTTTAGGAAAACAAATGGCATTTGATGTGAAAAATCCCCCATGAGTCAGAGAAGTTTAAATAACTCTGGATCTCTTCCTCTTTTCTTTTTCTCATTTGTTTCAGAGATGTGGTAGGGTTAGAGCTTCCTGTGTAAAAAAAAAAGAGTACTTAAAGGGCCTGTATGCTTTTTTTTTTGAGTACAGTTAAAAGCTCAGCTCAGCAGAATACACTTCTTATGCAAATATTTGTGCCAGTGTATTGACAGAAACCTTGGCTATACCTTTCATTGGTTCCCCAACCAGCATCAAGTTTTTGTTGAAGCTTTTAATAGCCTCCTGGGCTGGAAAAATGCCTAGACAGTCACAGGATCGCCTGACTCATTGTGAGCTTCAAAAAAGTGGCTAAACATAAAACTGAAAGCAATTCAAACAAGAAATGATGCTGTTTTCCAAAATGCTGATATCCTAATAACAACCTTTCATAGCTGCCATTCATTTCAGAAGTTGGTTCCCTGCAGATTGCACAACTGTGGAATTGTTTGGGGAATGCACAAAGATCATTCCAAATAGCTGAAATTTCTGAAGTGTTTGAGAAACTTGTTCAAGGTCGCCTCTGCACCCAAACAAGTGGGCTGTCATATTGCTGGGTTTGTTATATTTACTGGGGCAAAGTATTTTTCACTGTCACAGGGCAAGTAGGACGGCTTCAGAGCAAAGGTAGAGATAGGCTAAAGTGCTAGGAATAGCATTTTGCGCTTGTTCGTTTTGCAACTGTGATTTGGAAAGATGTGATCCTTCAAAAAAATAGTCTGAGAATTTCATCATAGAGGGACAAATGAGATATCAAAGAAATTGGGGGGGGGGGGGGGATACAGTATGTAGCAAACAAACTTTCTTCCATAGCTAAATATACGGTTTACATCTAGTGAGGATGGCCTATGAAGGTTTGTTTTTTTTAATCATTCTACTTTCCTCATTTAATTCATTTGTTTCTAGACCGTTTCCAAGCAGATGCATGGTGAAGAAGACAGGGAAGAACTGAGTAGACGAGAGGCGGGCAGAGGGAAAAAGAGAATGTTTCATGTTAAGCTTTTCTGAATGATTCACAGGTCTCAACTTCCAGACTTGGAATTCTGTGCTGCAAGCAGTTTCGGTATTAATCAGATAGCTGTTGCTAAGGGCTACAATCTGCTAACACATATATACAAAGAAACTTGGATTACTCATGCATTAGCTGTCACAGGTGTTGTTTGCTAACAATGTTTTAATTTATCATTCATTCGAGGACTGGCTGGGTGAAAGGAAGCTTTTCCCCACAAGCAAAAACATAATCTGGAGGAACCCATATTATTTTTTGACCAGTAGCATATTCCAGGGCTATATGCTGGGAAGTAGAAAAAAACAAAATCATAGCAAACAGAAGGCAATGAAGCCATTTCCATACATGCCCCCCCCCCCCCCCCGCCAAAACACCACTCTTACCAAGACTGAGTTCAGCTCAAGAATATCTTTAGAAGTTAGGCTAAATGTTTGAAACCAGGGACTGGATCTGAAATGCAAAATTTTGATGAGGTCTCAAACTTCTGCTGTTTGGTGTGTGTGTGTTTTTCTGTAGTTCTTTGTTTTTAAACATTTCAATGATTGTAAGCTGCGCAGAGTTGTTGGGAGTCGTGTGGCATATAAATTGAATGAATTATTTATTATTGTTGGTCGCACAGTCAGCCAGAGGTTTAGACTGGATGTGACATTTTTATCCACTTATGAGTCCTTCCCGAGGATAGGCAAACGTTGTTTGATGGTGTTAAAGGTATCGTTGCAGGAAGGAAGCTGCTCCAAGTAAAGCTGCCATTTGCAACGGACTGATGGTGATTTTGTCAATGTCGACGGCATTCAAGTGGTGCTCCAGATGTTTTGGGATTGCACCCAAAGCGCTATTACTATGGGTACTATCTTTGCTTTCTTTTGCCATAGTTGTTCTGCTTCTATTTGCAGGTCTTTGTATTTTGTGATTTTCTCCAGTTCTTCTTCTATTCTGCTGTCTCCAGGTATTGCGAAGATGAAGATGATGATGATGATGATGTTTGTTGTTGTTGCTGCTGCTGGTGTTATTATTTGGTTGATTCTGGAAGCCAACCCAAGTTTAGAATGCTAAGCTAGAGGCTGACTATATCCGGATCTCACCATGGTGATTCTTCTGAAGCCTCTAGTACATTAAGTAATAGTTATCATATATGCACCCACAAAGACACACATATATCACATATATTTATCTCATGCACACATGCACAGACACACACATATATGTACATACAGAAATCACTTTTCTCGTGTTCTGAAAGTAACTAGAGAGTTGCCATTCTGAATCATGGGTTGCTACTTTTTCTCCATTTACATCATGCCTCTTATGATCCATAGGGCAGAAGACACAGAATACTGTGCAAAAGTGCAATGCAGATTAGATGTCTCTCTATGTGGTAACTGACAGCCTTTGCTCCATGCAAAAATGGAAAAAGGAAAAATGTCCCAGTATAATATTTCTGCGAAACAATCTGAATTGTAACAACTAATAATTTAATGCAATTGTCCATCCCGTTCAAAGTCATTTCTCTTCTTGACATAGTGCTTAGTAAGAACTACCAAAAACATTTGTCAGAAGATGAATTTCATTCACTCGACAATACAGAGGAATGATACTTCAATACTTCGGTATTGACGGTTTTAAAAAATAGTCAATTTTTTTTAAAGCAAAAGTGGGGAAATGGAATCCACTGGAAAGAACTGAAGATGTGAGGAACAGGAATGTCCATGTCCTTGTTACTGTTGTAATCTATGGAATGAAACAGCTTCCTATACTATCATGATTTACAGTATGTTTGTAAGCCTAGATAGGAATTATTGTAGGATGGAAGAATGTCTCCTAGTGAATTCTTTGAGTATCAGAAGTGCTTACAGAGCTGTAGTGCTCTTAGCCAAAGAATTCTAGACAGACAGACCCTGATGCTCAAAATATCTGGACTTTAAAAGAAAAAACAAAGAGCAAATATAAGCTATCTGGCTTACATAGTCCAGAGATTTAGAACTGCCAAATCACTAATGTTATGAAACAGTTTACTAACTAAACTGTTAATGCCTCCTGGCCCCCACTGAAGAATTTGACTTATCTTGATCATCAGAGGAGATGGGATGTCGGCACATATCAATCTTGTTCATATATCTAGTGGGGTGGGCTACTGAACAGAGAGAGAAAGAAGAAAATGTTTCCCTGTTGGGCTGTGTTGCATTTTTCTTTCCAGCCACAGTTATTTCTGGGATCCGAGCTGTGGTGGGAAGGAAAAGACTTCAGGAAGTCTCCGTAGCTGACGGTTGAGGACTCTTCAAGTTGTAACCCCAACAGATCTGCAGAGCGTTGGAGTGGGCTGATTTATACCAAATCTTACAAAGCCATAGGCAAGCTATTAATTTAAAAATGCCTGCAAGACCCCAAATTGCCAGTGTATTTATCTGGTACATAAATTCATAATTTAGCATTTTCTGATGCAGGATACGTGACTAACCCTAAAATATCCATTTTTCCCTACATAGTTTCTCTTAATGTGTACTTTTTCAAAACAACTTTCCTTTTTAATGCTTTGTTTAAAGACACTTTAGCTTTGGCATCCTTTTTTAAATGCACACTTGCCAAAATAGATTTATTCAAAAGTATAGAGACCTAGAATTTAAAAAGATGCCTCCCACCCACTGGAAGTTTAGGCAGAAAAAAAAATCATCTGACTGCACTGCCATATTCTCAATGAATTTAAGATGAATTAAATAAAATTACTGAGATGGGAGAGAGTGGACTTCCTTCGAATCAATTATATTGTACAATACTGATTTGTATGTCTTTTTCCCAGAAATACTGATTTTTATAAATGTTTAAGTTATACATGTATGACATACACCCATTGTTGCTGCTTGTACCATGGCTAAGTCCACTTCGGCAGATCATGGCTTTTTGAGGTGAAAGAGATCAGTTAGGAGATCCTCCACTTCTCCAAGTAAACTTGATCTCTGCAACTATTTTGGAATTTGACTGATGTGCCAGAAACCAGCAACTGCGAATCACAGCTCAAATTAATTCTTGGGCCAACTGACCTTATGAACAGTAGTCTGAGGTTGAGAATGGTGGGAAAAAAAATCCCTGAGTAGATGGATTTTTTTTACACGGAGAAAAATAACTGTGATCCAAGAGGAGGGGGAAAAAAGTGTAGGAAGATTTGGCTGCAACACTCTGCAATTCACTGTGAAGCTTCAGAAACATGAGGTGATATTGCTGATGCAGGAGAAAAACCTCAGCAACCACCTTGCTATTCCTGGATTCTGCCCACAAGCTCTTGAAAAGCTAAACAAGCATACTGTCTTCCTTTAAGGAAGCCACTGCCCAGGAATATGCCAGAGCTTTGTGTTTCCTGCTGAAAAGTTTGAAATAAACATGATTCATTTGGACATCTTGCTCTTCTTTTCTCCTTGGCAACTGGGGGCCATGTAGCACAGCCTCATTGTCAGACTAGGAATGAGGTTCGTCAGGATATTGGAGATTACATTTTCTTCTGTTGTTCTTTTCAGCAACACCACAGGTGACATGATGGCCTGGGGCCAGTGACAAACTGGACAAAAGGACAATATATTGAATTTTGATCCAGACAAGAATGAGATATGAATAGCAGAAGGCCAGAGAGATCTGCAATGTGGTGAATGCTTTTCAGGGGTGATACTGAAATCTTCTGCTGAAGATTAAGGTGTGTCATTTATGGATGATTCTGAAACCTGCACTGTCCACAACTGACATTTGTGGAAGAAATGATTTCATTCACTGAATTTGATTCAGCAGGAATATTCATCCCTTGAAAAGGAGGACCTGGCCACCATAATGCACACTATAGTACCTTTTGGAGAAGACTCTGACTGTGCAAGCAATAATTTGACCTAGTGTCTAACGGGAACCCAATCACTTGAGGCTTCTTGAACAAACCATGATGAAGCCAACAGTAGTTTAGCAAACACAGCCAATATCACATTTTATTTTTAATTAATTAATTAATTTTTAAGACTGCTCACTTGCCACCAAGTCTATATATTTATTTATTTATATTTCAAATTTAGTCACCGCCCATCTCACTCAGAGCAACTCCGGACGGTTTACAATAAAAATAAGAATAAACACCAATTAAAATGCATGTATAGAACCAAAATAGAAAAAAGGATCTTTGCTGGGAGGCTATATGAGACAGTGGCCTATAAATCCAATCGCAGGTTGGGTACAAACTGTTTGTTGTTATGAACTAAGGAGCAGAAACAGCACATAAAGGCTTTGTATACAAGTCCCCTATTTTGACATGTTGCACAAATTATTTTCTCACATAATGCTACAGCGCATTTATTAAGACAAGCAAATCACCTCTTTGTGAAAGAAACCATTCATGTTCCACAAGGAAATCAAACTAGCCCTGAATAAAGCATGGGATGGATATTTATCCTGACATCTAACGCTAGCAGAATGCCAGTTGAATTTACCAATTTTGCTGATATGTACTTTCGATGGCTGTTGATCCACATAAGCTCCTTTAAACCTCAAGGCACAGAGCGTTGCAACCGTGTATTCCAATTGCCAAGAGCAACCTCGGGGCAAAACAGCTAATAAAAAGATACTCAGAGGCTTGTATCTATGGTAATAGGGAGTGTGGGGTGTACTAACAAATCCTCAGCCCCAGAACATCCCTTGTCTCAATTTCTTTCCCATGTTACAGTTACTGTTTGATAAGTTCCTCTTAGAGGTGAACAAACATTAGCAATGACTGAATGTTGTGAATCTGAATCTTAACAAGGCAGGTCTGCGTGTGTTGGGGATAGAGAGAAAAAGAAAGAACAGGAAGCTGGTCTTGCTGTCCCTGAACTGCCTTACTAAAAGAACTGGGCAAACCATATTCCTCATCCCCAAAACCAGCTGTATACTTCTGCTTGCCTCCTGAAGCACAAATTGCTTTGTCAAAGACCGGTTGATCAGCCACAGCAGGAAGTTCTTCATTTATTCTGAAAGAATTAGAGGCCTTTTTAATGGATGAAGGATAAAACCAAAGCTGGGCAAGAAACAGGTGACAAACAATACTGATATCCAAAATGAAAATAAGATGGATGGTGGTCACCACATATAGATCCTGCAGAGTCACTTCCAGTCAACACATATCTCCCATCCTCCGAGGGTTATAGAGCTATGAGTCAGGCCTTCATGCTTTGATGGGAGGTCAGGAACCAGAAGTGAATGGAACCTTGCTTCCTTTCCTTAAATTCTTCAATTTATTTTATGATTATGATTATGATTCAATTTCAATTCAAAATGCTTCATCTCATGCAAATAAGACAGAAATGCTAAAAATGAGAAGAAGGATGGAAATTAATGCTTTCGTTAGAAGTCACTTCTCAGACTGAACAGTTAGAAATGCTCTATGCACATTAGAACAATGCTAAATCATCACCCTGGGATCTAGGAGGAAAATAATAACAACAACAGCAGCAGCGGCAGCAGCAACAACAGCAACTAATTACACACCAAGATCTACTATCTACCAAATTCTATAGATATGAGCATGCTTATTTCTTATACACTTAAAACAGTTCAGCAGGATCAAGGATAATACATTATAAAGAAGATCTATAAAATACCAAGTAAGCAGGTGACCTCAATAAACAAAATTTGGCCTTATGCATTTATAGGTAAAGGGGCCAGGTTTCCAAACTGAAAACAAGGAACAAAATATAGGAAAATCAATTCAGAACGAATACTCAGAAAAGAAATAGGTTTCTTGTATATACTACTAGTAACAATACATCTAGCTCAGAGATCACTGAAAGGACATTTCCATCTCATATCTATATGTGTGGCAGGGACACATTAGAAACCATTCTCTCCTCTTCAGGCAAGTCAACAGTTTCCTACTGGTAAATTGCTAACTCCAACTGTCAGTGAAAATAGGCTACTTTCTCCAACTTCTCCAATTTGTGATGGGGATATGGTCTCCCTACTAAGAGACAGTCCCTCACACTATCAGATCAGTGGTTAAATACATATGAAGTCTAATACTGTTATTCAGTTTTCAGCCACTTCAGACACGTGGTGATCTGATTCCTGCTCCATCAAGATTGTCTGAGGGTAACTGGGTTCTTGTAAGCTCCTCCTTGTTCCATCAGTGATCATTTTTGGCCATCTTGTCTTCTGCTGCCCTATTTTCCAATTGCTTTCATTTTTTTCCAAGGCTGAGGGTCTTCTCCAAAGACTTGTTTCAGCATTATGCATCTAAAGTATTTAAGCCTTAGCTTGATTATTAGTCCTTCCAGGGAGCTATCTGATTCTATTTCATCTAATATTAAGTGATTTGTTCTTCTAGTTGTACAAAGAACTCTCAACAATTTCTCCAGCACAGCAGTCCAAAGACATTGTATAATTATTAAGTCTAATGAATAATAATAATTTTGCTACAGTAAGGCATCAAGATCCTGATGACATGTAAGGTCAGCCCTGTTATATCAGGACAATATTGATCTATTATGAGCCAGATTAATAGAAAGTCCAGATTAGCACTTGGGGGGTCAAGCCAAGGTAGATTTGTCCAGATCAAAGCCATTGAACATACCAGAAATCTTCTGTAAGGAAGGCTATCTCCATAATCATCCAGTACAAGCCATTATGACATCACACACATCATGGCATCATTTGTATGATGACATCATGGTCTTTGTGATGATCTTTGCTCCCTCATGGTCATTCCATGGGTGTTTCACATAGCACTAGATTTTTGCCATTGTTGATCAATGATATGCTTTAATGAAGTTCAAATCTTTTTGCATCGTCTTCCTTCTGGTGGGGGAGCAATGTATTATTCCTGGACTCCAAATTATATAAGATTCCAGGCTATCAACTGAATTTCAAAACCTGAAACATAAACCATATCGTACCAGATCAAACAATGCTCCTCACTGAAATTGCAAATTTGGGCAACATGCCTAATGCCAAATTAAGCATCTTCCATTCCTTGACTGTGCTTATGGGTAGTTAATGCTGCATAATTTAATGAAACTTGCATTTTCAGTCTTGTGTTTCAAAAATGCAAATGAATAACAACAATATTGATCAGTATGAAAATATTCCGTTTATATTTCTTTCCTTGCCAGTCTTCATTAATTTCAATTTTACAATGCTAATATTTTAAAGAAAAAGAAATCTGCTCTAGCTCATCTAACTCATACAAAGGATTTTATGTAAAATGAAATTGTATAATATGAGAATCTTATAAACCTCCTGTCAAATATATAGCTTAATCATGGAATAATATTTGAGGATTAAATATTTGCCATTGGAAACTCTGGGGAATGCTGAATTTCATTTTTCCCTCACTTAACTAAGTGTTGTATTAATTAATGCACTTCAAAGTGATTAAAAGCAGTTTTTAAATAATGAGCAATACTGAGACAGACAAATTAATTGATTGATTGGTGCATGAGCACAGTCCTAAATGGATTAAAATTTGCATATTAACTCAGATTCAATCTTTTGTCTATAATGAGCCACTTGTTATATTTTATCATCCTTTGAGTAGTCTCACTGCAAGATAAAACAGTGAACTCACTGGATTGGTGCCACTTAGGAGAGCAGAAAGTAAACTTTAAGAGATTTTTATTAGCAGTAGTAGTGGTAGTAACAATATCAGTGGTAAGTACTCTTGTTGAACTCAGGTGTCCAACTGAAAATGTACTGATGCATTCCTTTACTCATTCAAATTATATTTCCATTGTATTAATTAGACAATTGTGGATAGATCTGCTTTTTGGAATTTGCCAGACACGTAAAGCTGCCATACTCTGGTGACTAGAATATTGGAATGGCAGTCTTAACACGTTTGAAGGAAATCAGGTGAGGGAAGGGTTACCTAAACAGTGACATGGGAGTTGCAATTTGGAGGAGAGAGAGAGAAGGTGTGGTGGAAAGAGGGTAACATTCCTCTGAATGCTGTTTTTTCCAGCTTAGGAGTGTGATTTAAAAAGCATTTTAAAATGCTTCTCACTGACAAGGGTATTTTTCATATATATTATACAAAGATCAGAATTGTGCAAACTGTGGTGTTCCCTGTGACACTATATAGAAGCAAAAGTTGGACCTTGAAGAAACCAGAAAGAACATTGATGCTTTTGAACTTTGGTGTTGGAGAAGACTCCTGAAAATACCATGGACAGCCAAGAAAACAAACAAATGGATCATCGAACAAATCAACCCAGGGTTCTCAACTAGAGGCACAAATGACTGGGCTCAAATTATCCTGCTTTGGACACATTACGTGAAGACCTCACTCTAATGCTGGGAAAGGTGGAAGGAAGGAGAAGAAGAGGATGACCAGCAACAAGGTGAATGGACTAAGTGACAGTGGTGATGAGTGCACCATTGGAAGACCTGAAAGACCATGTTAGGGACAGATTGTCATGGAGAAAATCTATCTATGTGGTCACTAAGAATTGACAATGACTTGATGGCACATAATCAATCAATCAACAAGGATATAATCATGTGGCTGCATAGTTGTGTATGTGTGTGTGTGAGTGATCAGGGGCAGGAGGTTGGACTCGGAGAGATTTTAATGCTCTGCCTCTCAATTTATTTCCCCATTTGAAGGACTATAAAATGTGTTTTACAGTTTTCCATGGGATTTCAATAACTTCTGGCTTTGGATAGAGTGAGTCAGCCCTTTGAGGTAGTCCAGACAAGAAGCACCAATCATGAGTACTAACACTACCTTTATTGTAAGGTTACGGTAACAATCTTGCAAGTCTGAAAGTACCTCTCCCCTTCCTCACTTTTACTCACCCAAAAACTAAGGAGGGTCTCTTCTGAGATGTTTTCTCCACCCCCACCCCTCCTTCAGACTCAGATTTCATTTATCAGACCATTGTCCAGGCTGTGACTCTTCCTCCTATCTCCCAAGGTCATTCCCACATGCCATTACAGAGTGATACCACTTTGGAAGGTATCTATGTATCTATCTATCTATCTATCTATCTACCTACCTACCTACCTACCTACCTACCTACCTATGCCAACTTGGGTATCAGTTTAGCTGTCAGCAGCTGCCTCTTAGTAGTTACAGTCCAGGTGCCCCCAAAAATCATGAATGAGGTAGTATTCCAAGACACATGGCAGAGATTCAGATTCCCACAGGGGACTTTCTTGCCCCTTATGCACTTTGGCTGTTGCCTCTAGTACAGCCCTCCTCTGGGGAACCCACTTACAAACTTTGTAAACAATGCCTCTTATGATAAAACAAAAGCAATTCTCTTTTCTCCACTTTTTAAACATCAAAAGCATTCACTCTCTAAAACCTCTCTTGGTGAGTCTCAGAGATGACTTTCTGAGATGGGGCAGAGAGAAAGTCTGACAAGCTTTCAAGATTCTTTTATTCTAGTCTACAAGAATGAAAAATATTCCTGGAATCCCTGCCACGCCTGTATCTTCACCTAGCCTACCTCAAAGGGCCGATACTTTCCTGATTTGTGGTGATCCTTTCCTCTCTGTCCCCATTTCAGGCTGATCATCGTGAAGAATTCCCATCTAGCCACATGTGACCTCTCCCCTCCAGATGTGAGCTGCGAAAATCCTCGTGAACTCTCCATGGTGTCAAAGATTACTGCCATCTACTGCTCGTCAGGATTTTCATAGCCCTGATCTGCTACCTTTTCTTGCCTCAGATTTGTGCTTGAATTCTTACATGTGGAAAAGAAGAGTTCTAAACCTAATCTCTTCTTCCCAACATGACATTTTAATCTTAGGTATGTAGCAAAAGAGCATGTCTTATAGTTCTTTATAAGTGACACCAATCAACACTAATTTATCGGCATGCTCCAAGATCTCCTGGGGTTATTAAAGCAAGGAAGGCTTGGGAATATTTGAAAATTGGTGACCTGACATGCATACTGAAAGTACACTTTATGCTGGACCTAATTTCTATTGTCTATGTGTAGGAACACCAAAAGAACAAAGCTGAATCGGTATTTGTTGGGAACACTTTTATTTGGTTCCATAAACCATCAGACAAGTATACTGTGACATAAATGGTCTGTTCCAACTCTAGGTTTCGGTGGTTCAAGAAGAAAGAAGCAACAAAATAATTTGAATAACTTTCCCATTCTCCCACTACAGAATGTTAACCTTCTTAAGAATCCTATGAAGTAAGTCATCATGGAAGAGACCTCCAGGAGGTGCATATAATGCTCCCACCTCCTATTTTCTCCAGAACACCAACCCTGAGAGGTGGGTTGGGCTGAAAAAGACTGACCCAAAGTCACCCAGATGGCTTTTGCACTAAGGGAGAACTAGAACTCCTGGTCTCTCAGCTTCTAATCCTGCACTTTAAACACTCCACCAAACTGGTCTCTCCTGATATCCTAGCGTCAAATCTTGTATACATTTCTTGATATATGTTGATATATACAAACCAGAAAGAGTTTGCACACTATTATGCTGTACACAGAAGAGCAAGGATTTTGCCAATGCACCATTTTCCAGTGGAATGGTAGGATATTCAAAAAATAAACCAGCAAATCAATCCCTAAAAATAATCCACTCTATATGGTATTGTTCCTCTCTGCCTTTGTTTTTTTTTACCAGTGTTTGTATAGCATTACAAACCCTTCTGGTTATTCACGGTGCTTTTTATGCCTAAAAATCATGTCCCTGCTTCCTTGGGATTTGATAGCATATGGAGGCCCTCTCTCTTCCCCTTCAGAATTGGTAGTTCCTCATCATTCAAAGCTCCTTAAGAGGAAGAAAATACATTCCCCAAGGTCTAAAACAAACGGCATGAGGCAAGCTTTAATTTTGCCCTCTAATGGTGCTCTGTAAGAGGAAAGTGAATAATTAAGACAGCTTGGCCCGTTCCCACACTTTCCTTCTCCCAATCCTCCTCTACCCCTTTGGAGCAGGAACAATACAAGCAAGCCAGTAATATATGAAGACAGCTATTTCAGAACAAAGCATCATGTAAAACAACCTATTTGGGGGTGGGGGGGACACTTTAAGGGTTTGTTTA
The DNA here is from genome assembly GCA_030867105.1 of Liasis olivaceus. Lineage (NCBI taxonomy): Eukaryota > Metazoa > Chordata > Lepidosauria > Squamata > Pythonidae > Liasis > Liasis olivaceus. The sequence continues at coordinate 12,610,441 of CM061351.1, read as the reverse complement.
CATTTGAATGCAAATGTGTGCCAAAAAGGAGTAGCAGAAAAGGTGCAGTGTGGATCCTATAGGGTCTTTTGAGTTTCCATGAAAGTGTAGTGTGTGTTTGTGTGTGTCTTGGGTCCCCCTCCCCGGGTAATTTCTCAACTATTATTCACCATTGTGAGAAGGCTGGCAGAAAAGAGAATAGTTCCAATTTTCACTCTAATGTCTTTGGCACACTTCCAGAAGTTGAAAGGAACTGCATGTGCGTGTGTGTGTGTGTGTGTGAGAGAGAGAGAGAGAGAGAGATTGTTTGCCACAAAAATGAGATTAGAAGCTAAGGCCTACAGGCTCTGTAAATGGCAAGATTCTTTAAAAAGAACACAATTCATTTTTTAAATCCTCAAATCGCGTGTAATATCAGGGTAAAAGTGGATCAGGTTGTGGGTTTGGATTTATTATTATTATTTTTTTAATATGGCAAGCTAAAATTCTCTGATACCTATGCGAGCTCTTTGGCTTGATCTAGAAGACACCCATGTTCTTCTTGCTTTCGATTGATAGTTGTAATGATTACATGTGATTGGAAAACGTCTTATTAGCAAGGTGGTCCACCAAAATACAGTGAGGTTCTTGGGATCAGATTGCCCTAAAATGGGACCCAATAACATGATGGAGCATTTGTGTGTCAGTGGCTACTGGTCTTGCTAACAGCTATGAAATCTTATTGCTGAGTTATACACCATTGAATATTAGCTATCAGGAGTTGTGGAAAAGCACTTTTGTCCCCAGGCCCTGTATTTGGGCTTCCTGAAAAGCACTAGATGAGCTACTTTGGAAAATAAAATTCTAAAACTAGATGGACTTCTGTTTTGATTCAATGGCAGACAATAAATGTTTTGGATTTGTAAAATACTGAAATCATTTGGGGATGTAATAATGGGGAACAAATAGTATTTTTCAGCTGCATTTTTTTACATAATAAGTCCCAAACATTATTTAAATGCATCAGCATTGGACAATCAGCTAGGGAGCAGGTTGAAAACAAAAGAGTCAGAGATAAAGAGACTGCTGAAAAGCTGAATGTATTCGTAGTTGTAGAAGATGCAGCCTAAATAGCTGTAATGAACTGACATTTGTAGGAAGGGAATCTGAACAAAGTAGGAAATAGTAGTAAAAAGAGAATTAGCTCTAAACTTCGTTGACAAGTTAAGATGAACACATCACTGGTTCTAGCCACTGTCTGTCTGGAAGTTCTTATGGAATTTGAATGTGAAGATTGATTGATTGATTGATTGACTGATTGACTATGTGCCATCAAGTTGGTATCAACTCCTAGTGACCACATAGATAGATTTTCTCCTTGATGATCTATCCCTAATCTGATCTTTCAAGTCTTCCAACGGTGCACCCATTGCCACTGTAACCAAGTCCATTTACCTTGCTGCTGGTCATCCTCTTCTTCTTTGTTCCACTTTTTCCAGCATTGGAGCCTTCTCCTGAGAGCTAGGTCTTCACATAATGTGTCCTAAGTAGGATAATTTGAGCCTCTTTTAATAAAAATATGTATCTACTCTTCTTCCATGCCAGAATTCTGGAAAGTATCCAGTGTATTAGCAACAATTAAAGTATTGAACATATAGAAGAACATGTTTTCCTGAAGAAGAATCAATTCATTTTTCTGGAAAAAAATAACTCTTCCTCGCTAATCTTAGAACTCTTTGAAACTGTCAACAAGCATGTGAAATGGGATGATATAGTAGACTCTGTTTCCTTGTGCTTTCAAAAGTTTTTCAGTCAAGTTTTTCACCCAAGGCTCCTGATTAAACATGGAATTCATGATTCATAAAGAAAGATTGTCTTATGTCTTGATAGCTGCTTACAGAATGGAAAACACAGGAGAAATAAATGGGTGGCTCTCACAAAGGAGGCATGTAAGTCATTGAGTCCTCCAGGGATCTGTATTGAGGCCAAGAATTAAAAGAGCAATGAGGGACCCTGTTTGCTGACAATACCAAATATTCAAGATGTAATTGAAAAGGTTTCAAGGAGAGAGATGTTTGAATCTATTCCCAGTAACTCCTGTAAGAAGCACTCCACATTCTATAAATTCCTACAAAGGAGATTTGAGAAGTGTAAAATAGCTGGGCCTATTTCCTTGGGAAGAGGGGTAAAAACAAATAAGACACGTTCATTAAGATAAGAGTCTGATGCTCTCTCACAATCAGGTTCAATTGTGAGATTTTTCTCTAACTCTTTGGGAACTTCTTTCCCCCTGTGGGTAAATGACATTGGTGAGGATCTCCAGCAAGTTAGACAATTTAGGCAGGTACAGAGAAGTTGGGAAAATGTTTCAGTGGGTAAAAGCCAGATATACAAGTAGTGTGGAATTGTAGAACTCCTAATATATTCTTATCTTAATCTATCCTGCTTTTAGAAAAACTTTAATATGACATAAACTATCAAGGTTTTCTTTTTTTCAAATGTCAGTCAAAGGATGCTGAAGTCATGTAGAGCCAAAGGTTCGTGTATCTAAATCAGCCTCTTTGGAACTCCCTAAATAGACCACCTAGGGACGCGGTGGCGCAGCAGCTAAATGATGCTGAAAGTTGCCGGCCAGAAATGGCTGACGCTTCGGCGGTTCGAGTCCAGCCTTCGCGTTAACAGGGTGAGCTCCTGTTTCCTCCCCAGCTCCTGTCAACCCAACAGGTCGAAAACTCACGTGAGTAGATATATGGGTACTCTCACTCCGGTGGGAGGAAAAATGCTGGCAGCGCCTTGCACAGAGAGACAGGACCAGTTGTCGGTAAGCGCGAAACCGCGCTCGCCCAAAAAGGGCGCGAAGCAATGGAAATCCCGCCTCCTGCGCTCACCAGCTGGGCTCTGCTCTAGGAAGGAGGCTCTGGCAAACCACTTCCGAAAAACAATTGCCTTGAAAACTGAAAGGATTCGTCCAGGCAGTCATTGCAGGGTCAGTAATGACTGAGCGCAGACAAAAAAAAATAAAAAATAGACCACCTGCTGAAATATAATTCAGTCTGATGAATGGATGCCAAGATAATATAGAATAGATGCTGATATATTTTAACAATGTTATGGGTGCTTTGAGATATATCAGAAATATATATTTGTCACTAGGTACAGAATTTCACAGTTTCCGGGCCCTCCAACAATGGATTTTGCAACAGAATTAATTGACTACGTATTAATTCTGCAAGAAGTTATTCTGAAAAGGAGGTGGAAGCTCAGGATTAATGTCATTATTCTGCTCCAATTTATGACACAAGAAACTGTCATACCCATTTTACAGACAGGAAATTGAGGCTGTACATTATGGCTTGACACTGTAAGCAGCCTATTAACATCTTATATTGAAACTGGCTTATCTTTATCATCAAGAACTCAGTGCAAGGGGAAGGAAGTGGAATTTACTATGTTTTAATGGTATATCAAATATATTCTAAGCTTAGTTGGGGCATAAAGAGTTTTCATAAGAAAAGGCAAAAAAAATGTAGAAGAACGTACTCTTTCAGCACTTTTTCCAAACTTCTAGTTTTCAAAGCCAGTCTAAGCTCTTAGTTGAAATGAACAAACTAAATGTCTCATTTGAGTTTCTTTCAGCTCATACACAGATGGACACCTTTTGGTATCCCAGATATTTGCTGAACGATAATTCCCTCATGATGGATAGAATCGCTAGATGTTGTAATTCAGGAACATCTGGAGAACTATAGATTTTGTATCTTTCAGCCTTTGTCATTTCCATCTAAGATCTGCTTTTGAATGTTTAAATGAAAGTCTTGTTTATTCATTGGCTTACTTGAAGATACCTTTTGAAGATTTGAGGGATAGCAGTACCCTGTAAGAAGTCATAGCTGGGTGACTATAATTTTGAACAGAAGTAGAACATATGAAAAAGTGGGGGTCCCAGGAAGGATTTTGTTGGATATCCTGTATGAAATTTAGTTAGGCAGTCCCACACACATAGATATTTGGTATAAACATAGCAGTTCCTTTTGGTGGCCAAGTTTCCTGTTTTTTCTTCTCCTTCTCCCATGTGGGTATTCCTCATTTTCTGTTTCAGGACACAGTATAAATTGTTTGAAATGCACCATGTTATGTTCAAGGGCCCGAGAGTCTTTGAAAAAAGAATCTACTTTCAAACTAACCTTAGAAAGTGACTGCCACAACATTTCTCCCTAGCATGCAGCCACAAATATATTTTCTTACTGAATCCCTTCTTATTATTGCCAATCTACTTTAAGTCCAAGGTTGTGCTTAACTGTGGATATTGTGAAATCCTAGCTTATATGATGAAATGGGCCTGCTGCAGAGGCCACCAACTACATTGTTAACCACAGTTTGCAACCATTTTTAGAAGGAAGTGGTTTTACACAATTGGGTTTCGGTTAACATCAGCATTAGTGTTTCTGCAGACAAACTGTAAGCACTGCCTTTTGCTAAGTGAGATCACAGGACCATCTCTGGTCCACCAACTAGCTTTTCTGAGTGAAAATTCAAGACAGTTCACCAGCAGAAAATGCTTTCACTGGCTGCAGAAGCAGACTGTCATGGAAGTCAAAGGTTATATTTAGCAGTCATTCTAACAGCCCCGATAGCTCAATCTTCCATGGATTTATCCAGTTCTCTCCTAAAGCCATCTAACCACTGAGGTTCAGTATGTCTCACTGCAGCACATTTCATAAAAAGATTGTGTATTATGTGAAGAAACAATCTAAACTCTAGTTCTGAAACTGAAAAGGAGAAATGCCAGGATAAGGGGGGAATAGGGCATTCTAACCTAACCATATCAGGATAACAGGAAGTGAGATATCTGTAGACATATTAATTGGATTTTCACATCATAATTAAGCCAAGATGTTTTTTTTTCCAGTTTTGCCTTAGCAACATGTGTGAACATTGGCATCATGCTTTGTACACCCTAATTAAGAAGTTTGTTGTATGTGGACAGAAGCTCACTATGGGATGTCCAACCTCTTGATTAAACGTACCTTGCTTTAGCAGAAAGTATGACTCAGCCATTGCTTTGCAAATCAGAGCTCCCAGCTTCTTGCACTTAAAAAGGAATGTAGACCACTCAGATGTTCTAAATCAGTGTTTCTCAACCTTGGCAACTTTAAGATGTGTAGAATTCTGGGAGTTGCAGTCCACACATCTTAAAGTTGTCAGGGTTGAGAAACACTGTTCTAAATTAAAACTCCCAGCAGCCTTAGCGGAGGAATGGCAATGGTGAGGAAGTTGGTGTAAGTTATATTTCAGAAAGATCTGAAGGGACACAGATTCCCCAGATCCACAGTAGAAGAAAATGCTTCACTGAGTTTTGGGTCAACTGGCATGCCAAATGGGCCTTACACTGAACATTCTTCTTTCTTAACCCTTGGCCACCCTTACCCCACTTTTGTTCTATGTGTCTAAACTTGGGTTTTTAGCCTTTTGACATTGTCCATCATAAGCTGGAATTAAGATTGCAGGAAGAAACATCAACAACCTCAGATATGCAGACGATACCACCCTAATGGCAGAAAGTGAAGAAGAACTAAAGAGCCTCTTGATGAGGGTGAAAGAGGAGAGTGCAAAAACTGTCTTGAAACTCAACATTAAAAAAACTAAGATCATGGCATCTGGACCCATTAATTCCTGGCAAATAGAAGGGGTAGAAATGGAAGCAGTAACAGACTTCATTTATTTGGGCTTCAAGATCACCGCAGATGGAGACTGCAGCCATGAAATTAAAAGACGCTTGCTCCTGGGGAGGAAAGCTATGGCAAACCTAGATAGCATATTAAAAACCAGAGACATCATCTTGCCGACAAAGATCCACATAATCAAAGCTACGGTTTTCCCAGTAGTAATGTATGGCTGTGAGAGCAGTACCATAAAGAAGGCTGAGTGCTGAAGAATTGATGCCTTTGAACTGTGGTGCTGGAGAAGACTCTTAACAGTCCCCTGGACTGCTAGGAGGTCAAACCAGTCAATCTTAAAGGAAATCAACCCTGATTGCTCATTGGAAGGATTGATACTGAAGCTCAAGCTCAGATACTTTGGTCACCTAATGCGAAGAGAGGACTCTTTGGAAAAGACCCTGATGCTGGAGAAGATTGAAGGCAAAAGGAGAAGGGGATGGCAGAGGATGAGATGGTTAGATAGCATCACTGAAGCAATGAACATGAAACTGAGCAAACTCAGGGAGGCAGTGAACGACAGGAAGGCCTGGCGCGATATGGTTCATGGGGTCACAAAGAATCGGACACGACTTAACGAATGAACATGAACAAACTTGGGTTTACTTTCCTACCTTAGCATGTGTTTTTAGGCAGATGTGGAACAGTTTTTCTTTTAGAATTAACTTTCTGGAAGTCCTGAAAAGCATTTGGCTTCTCACTATGTTTGAATAGTGCCAACAGTTTCTAGGGTTAACGAGTCCATTAAATGATTGAAAGAAACCCTTGAATGTGCTACCTGAAGTCTAAGAGATGAATAATTTACATATTGTGTCCACAAACAGGAAATAGTCTGATGCGTGTGTGTGCACGTGTGCATTAGTTGGAGGGTGGCAAGAGAAAGAGAGACCAGTGGGCCAGCAAGACTGGAAGAACTCACTGCCATTTATATCTGCATTAGGAATTTATCAGTATGCAAGAAGCATACTGGAATCGTTGTTTGAAAGTTGCACTCTCAGGAATCACAGCATCCCCTTGAACTTGGGATGGGAGAAAAGGTTTGCAGTTTAATCGCCAAAGAACCTTACTAATAATTGCAACAGTTGAGTGAGACCGAAGCAGTCTGTAAAATTGAGTGGGGGCATGGTTTCTATAGCGAGCAGAATTCTAGCTAGTTGCTTTGGGTCAGGTGGCTGGGTGGTTCTATGGAGACAAGTGCATACACAAGCCTTGCACTGGGTTCAGTTTAACTCTTTATACCATGTTACTCTCAAGCCTTCCCTGAAAAAGCCGCATTTTTTCCTGGTTTTGGGAGATTCTTAATGGAGCAAAACTAATGTTTTGGAGCTAGCCATTGCAAAAAGCAATGTCCGGTCTTGCAGTATAAATTGCTCTGAAGTAGTTTGATCTAAGCCAGTGGTTTTTCAAACCTAGCAACTTGAAGAGGTGTGGACTTCAACTCCCAGATTTCCCCAGCCAGCATGGGGAACTAACCAGGAGAAAAACCACTCCCCCACCAACACTGGCAGGGCAAGCTACTGTATATAAACAGGAGCAAGCCCCACACTCCCTCACACTGATGATGTTAACTAGTTGGATAATGAAACGTCTGTAAACAAGCAAGCAAGCACCAAGGACTCCAATGTTACTTCTTACTTTCTAGTGAATCCACTTTTTTGTAAATACTTTTTATGATAGGTTATCCTAAACACACAGCCTTAGCTGATAAATTGGCGGAAGATTATTTAAAAAAAAAGAGATATTTGAGCTCTAGCATAATCATATTTAAGTGCTAGGAAAGAGAACGGCATGTAGGGAACCTTCACAACAGGATTGTAAATGTATGTGTATACAGAAGGTGATATTAAAGACTTCCTGCTTCAAGATCATTTTAATTCATTATCTTCTTATACAGATGCCTCTAATTTCCTCTGGAGAGAGAAATATAAGAGAATTGCCACCCACATGTACTGCCTAGCACTTCTTGAATATATTTGATATGTGAATAAATTTATCTCCTTCATAATTAATCATCCCTTTGTCAGGGGAAAAAACCACAATAAACACACGGGAGGCAGACACACCATAAAACAAGTCACTTCAAAGTTCTAAAAGCTTTATTAAATGTTAGTTCAACAAGCAAGTAAAATTCAACCATTAGCATACAAGGTACCTACTTAGATTCACATTGCAATGTCGTGACCATTCCAACCGAGCCTTCAGGTAGACAGCTTGATTAAAATGGTACCGACCACCTCAGATGCAATCCTTTTTATCCCTTAAAACCACAAATCACAGACATGACTCCTAGGTTTAGCAACTGGATCATACCTTCCTCGGTGCTAATTTTATCAGACTTTACCAAACATTACCATACTTCCCTTGTCACGTCTTTTCCCCTCAACAAGGTTGCTTAGTCTTGCATCTGACATTTCCTGTCATTGCCCTACAGGTCATTTTTCAGCTAACGTGGCTTTATTAAATGCATTACATTTAAACATACAAAAAGCTACTAAAATTTTCCCCTCACAATCCCCACTTCTTGTCCTATGGATGACACAATACTGTATCAATCTATGCAAAGCTATGTAGCAACACTCCAGTTTAAGACCAGGAGAGGATTCTACGTATTTAGAACCTAACATCTGTGATATAAGATCAAAAGGGGGAAAAACTACTTAAGTTGTTGCAGCATGTGCTACAATTGTTAATATGGCATTGGGCACTGTCAACCAGCAATTAATTTGGGGAAACATAAAGCAGGTCATCTTCAAGAGGGTCTTCAGTGGGTTCTACAATGGCAGGCATCTAGACCACATCAGGCATAAGAGCATAAAAATCAGGAAGTATAGAAGGAATTCCAGAGGTTAGAACACTGGGCATAGACACTCTATGGGATCATAAAACTGCTGGCATTATGGGAACATTTGTTTTTACCTTAGTTGATAGGAAACAGTTATGAATCATTAAAAAACAAGATATAACAGAAGGATAATACAATATATCATGAAAAGGAACATCATAAGGCAGTTTCAGCTTTTCCTGGTAGTAAAACAACAAGATGGAAAACATGATACAAATTAAGACAAGTGTCAACAATCATTTTGAGTACAGTAATAGAACTATTAATCATACTGCAGGCATCAACTCTGAACAGTCAATTAAAATATTTAAAGTCAATCAGCAAAAATGGGCTATCCTTGCAGGGTTGTTGTAACAAAAGCTGCAGGACAACGATGGCTGGCTCTAGGACAAAGGTTATAAGTGGGCGGATGTTGGCTGCAGGCAAGGCAAGGGGAGCAGAGGTTACCAGCACTTACTTCCCCATCAGATAAGGCTTCTGCAGCTGTTTCCGCAACAATCGTAGAAAGAGACTTTTATTCTTCTTAGCTTTTTGTTGTTGTTCAGTCGTTAAGTCGTGTCCGACTCTTTGTGACCCCCATGAACCATATTGCGCCAGGCCTTCCTGTCCTTCACTGGCTCCCTGAGTTTGCTCAGTTTCATGCTCATTGCTTCAGTGATGCTATCTAACCATCTCATCCTCTGCCATCCCCTTCTCCTTTTGCCTTCAATCTTTCCCAGCATCAGGGTCTTTTCCAAAGAGTCCTCTCTTCGCATTAGGTGACCAAAGTATCTGAGCTTGAGCTTCAGTATCAATCCTTCCAATGAGCAATCAGGGTTGATTTCCTTTAAGATTGACTGGTTTGACCTCCTAGCAGTCCAGGGGACTCTTAAGAGTCTTCTCCAGCACCACAGTTCAAAGGCATCAATTCTTCAGCGCTCAGCCTTCTTTATGGTCCAGCTCTCACAGCCATACATTACTACTGGGAAAACCATAGCTCTGACTATGCGGATCTTTGTCGGCAAGGTGACATCTCTGCTTTTTAATATGCTATCTAGGTTTGCCATAGCTTTCCTCCCAAGGAGCAAGCGTCTCTTAATTTCATGGCTGCAGTCTCCATCTGCGGTGATCTTGAAGCCCAAATAAATGAAGTCTGTTACTGCTTCCATTTCTACCCCTTCTATTTGCCAGGAATTGATGGGTCCAGATGCCATGATCTTAGTTTTTTTAATGTTGAGTTTCAAGACAGTTTTTGCACTCTCCTCTTTCACCCTCATCAAGAGTCTCTTTAGTTCTTCTTCACTTTCTGCCATTAGGGTGGTATCGTCTGCATATCTGAGGTTATTGATAATTCTCCCTGCAATCTTAATTCCGGCTTGTGATTCTTCCACCCTGGCATTTCTCATGATGTACTCTGCATATAGGTTAAATAAGCAGGGTGACAGTATACAGCCTTGTCGTACTCCTTTCCCTATTTTGAACCAATCGGTTGTTCCATGACCGGTTCTAACTGTTGCTTCTTGGCCCGCATACAGATTTCTCAGGAGACAGGTAAGGTGGTCTGGTACCCCCATCTCTTTAAGAATTTGCCACAGTTTGTTGTGATCCACACAATCAAAGGCTTTTGCATAGTCAATGAAGCAGAAGTAGATGTTTTTCTGGAACTCTCGTGCTTTCTCCATGATCCAGCAAATGTTGGCAATTTGATCTCTAGTTCCGCTGCCTCTTCGAAACCCAGCTTGTACATCCAGTAGTTCTCGGTTCATGTACTGCTGAAGCCTAGCTTGTAGGATTTTGAGCATAACCTTGCTAGCATGTGAAATGAGTGCAATTGTGTGATAGTTTGAGCATTCTTTGGCATTGCCCTTCTTTGGAATTGGAACGTAAACTGACCTTTTCCAATCCCGTGGCCACTGTTGTGTTTTCCAAACTTGCTGGCATATTGAGTGCAACACTTTAACAACATCGTCTTTTAGTATTTTAAATAACTCAGCTGGAATACTGTCATCTCCACTAGCTTTGTTGTTAGCAATGCTTCCTAAGGCCCACTTGACTTCACTCTCTAGGATGTCCGGCTCAAGGTCAGTGACCACACCAGCATGGACATCAGGGACATTAAGATCTTTCTTGTATAGTTCTTCTGTGTATTCTTGCCACCTCTTCTTAATCTCTTCTGCTTCTGTTAGGTCCCTGCCTTTTTTGTCCTTTATCATGCCCATCTTGGCACTAAACGTTCCTTTGATATCTCCAATTTTCTTGAAGAGATCTCTAGTCTTCCCCATTCTATTGTTTTCCTCGATTTCTTTGCATTGTTCATTTAAGAAGGCCTTTTTATCTCTTCTTGCTGTTCTCTGGAAATTTGCATTCAGTTGCTTATATCTTTCCCTTTCACCCTTGCTTTTCGCATTCCTTCTTTCTACAGCTATTTGTAAAGCCTCATCAGATAGCCATTTTGCTTTCTTGCATTTCTTTTTCTTTGGGATGGTTTTAGTTGCTGCCTCCTGTACAATGTTATGGACCTCCGTCCATAGTTCTTCAGGCACTCTGTCTACCAAATCTAATCCTCTAAATCTATTCATCACCTTCACTGTGCACTCATAAGGAACATGATCTAAGTCATACCTGAGTGGTCTAGTGGTTTTCCCTACGTTCTTCAATTTAAGCCTAAATTTTGCAGTAAGAAGCTCATGATCTGAGCCACAGTCAGCTCCTGGTCTTGTTTTTGCTGTCTGTATAGAGCTTCTCCATCTTTGACTGCAAAGTATATAATCAATCTGGTTTCGGTATTGACCGTCTGGTGATGTCCATGTGTAGAGTCGTCTCTTGTGTTGTTGGAAAAGAGTGTTTGCTATGACTAGCTTGTTCTGTTGACAGAACTCTATTAGCCTTTGCCTTGCTTCATTTTGTACTCCAAGGCCAAACTTGCCTGTTATTCCGATTACTCCTTGACTTCCTACTTTAGCATTCCAATCCCCTATGATGAAAAGGACATCTTTTTTTGGTGCTAGTTCTAGAAGGTGCTGTAGGTCTTCATAGAACCGGTCAACTTCAGCTTCTTCAGCATCAGTGGTTGGGGCATAGACTTGGATTACTGTGATGTTGAATGGTTTGCCCTGGATACGCACTGAGATCATTCTGTCGTTTTTGAGGTTGTACCCCATTACTGCCTTTCCCACTCTCTTATTGACTATGAGTGCAACTCCATTTCTTCTAAGGGTTTCTTGCCCACAGTAGTAGATATAGTGGTCACCTGAATTAAATTCACCCATTCCCGTCCATTTCAATTCGCTGATTCCCAAGATGTCGACGTTCAGTCTTGTCATCTCATGTTTGACCACATCCAGCTTGCCTTGGTTCATGGATCTTACATTCCACGTACCTATACAATATTGTTCTTTACAGTATCGGACCTTCTTTTTGCTTCCAGATACATCCACAGCTGAACGTCCTTTCAGCTTTGGCCCAGCCGCTTCACTCTTTCTGGAGCTACTTGGAATTGCCCTCCACTCTTCCCCAGTAGCACATTGGACACCTTCCGACCTGAGGGGCTCATCTTCCGGCGTCATATCTTTTAGCCTTTTAACATTGTCCATGGGGTTTTCTTGGCAAGAATACTGGAGTGGGTTGCCATTTCCTTCTCCAGTGGACCACATTTTGTCAGAACTCTCTGTCATGACCTGTCCGTCTTGGGTGGCCCTGCATGGTATAGCTCATGGCTTCACTGAGTTACGCAAGCCCCTTCGCCACGACAAGGCAGTGATCAATGAAGGAGCTTCTTAGCTTTGCCAACTTCCTTTGTGGGCTTTTCAGTTTAGGCTTCCTAGTCTCCTCATCTGGGGTCGTACATTCTTACAGTGCAAGGTATGCACCCAGGCATCTAGACCTTGACAGTTCACAGCAGTGTTTGTAGTCAGCAAGATCTGGAATGGTCCCTTCCAACGAGGAGCTAAGCAATTTTTTTCCTTTGAAACACTTTTTCAAAATCCAATTGCCCATGTCCAAGGAATGACACGGATGCAAAGGTTCTCTAGGCAAAGCAGCTGTAACTCGTGAATGGCAGTTCCTCAGGGTAAGAATAAGATCTTGACAGAGTCCAACATATGAATGTTTCATAAATGAAGAGAAGAAGGGGGGGGGGGGGGATTTCATATGGCGACAGTTCAGTTCGTTTAAATGCAGTGGCTCATATAGACATGAGAGTGAACAGTAGACAATCGGGTCATTTGAAGTCAGTTTCATCGCAAAGCTTAGCAATTTTGTTCTTCAAGGTGGAGTTAACACATTCCACTTATTTTCTAACACTTTCGGGTGGTAAGCAATCAAACACTGGAAAGTTCTTCAGGTACAGGCGGCTAGGGGTGCCAAGGAGCTTTTCCTTCAAACAGTCCAAACCCCCTTGGGACAAATTGCACACATAAATTGGTTAAGGTCAGCCCAATTAGTATTACAAGGCTCAATGATAGGTGAGTTTCCAGTGCGTCCTTAAATTTTGCTGGTTCATTTCAGATATTAGGAAACAAGTTGGTTATGTTACAAATTTCAGTCTGAGACCACAAAACATGAACATACATCACTTTAGGAACTAGCTGGCCAGGCATAGTTCTAAGGGAAAAGTGCCCTATTGATTGTTCAGAAAAGTCAAGGGTCTGCTTTATAGAGGGAGAAAAACCAGATCTGCCCCTTTGGGGTAAAAGAAAAGGGAACAGCACTACAAGTACAGAGAGTTATTTGATCCCAAGTTTGTAAATCAGAAAGAATAGATACCGCGTTAGGAGAAAATTACTGGGTAGAAACAGGTGATTTTCAAAACCCCGTTCCAAAACCCAGAGTCTGACTAACTTTGTCTACTTCAGTTTTAAGAAATAACTGAGGGCTCATGAGCAAGCTATCTGCAGCTTGCAGGTTCTTTTTGTACCTCCTGGATAACCATGCAAAAGTCAGGAGGGGGGAGAAAAGCATAGGCGCAAAGGAAGGCAAAGACTTTTTGTCTGGAGCGTCCTCCAACTTAGACTTTGCATTCCTCATGACCCACAATAGTCATCACAAGGTGTCAAAATAAAAATCAGCCTAATTCAAAAGGTTAGCGAAGCCAAGCATAATTACCATAGCACAGACAAACAGGCTACAAAATTTCATAGCCAGGCACAGACGCTTGTGGTTACTTTAACAGTTCAGATGCTTGTGGTTACTTTATTATTTTTTTTCCAATTCCCTTTTTCTCAATCATTTCTCCCAACAATCGCATCGTCCACACATACACAAACTTTCAAAAGGGAACGTTTAACTCCTTCATTGTTTTGTTTCTTTCTCTTTAAGCCCTCTCACTCACCAGCAATCACACCAACACTGGCAATCACAAACCCAACACATCCAAAAGAGGGACAGGCTCCACATTCATACATTGTCAGACAGACTCTCTTTCACTGAATCTGTGGAGGCACGAGAGGTCCATCAAAAGCCCTTGCGTTCCAGACACCCTGGTCATTGACCACTGGTCTTGCAGGAAGCTGGGTGCGGCTGCAATTGATTTCTCGCTCAGCCCTGGTCCACAGAGGGGATATACAGGTGAAACTTGAAAAATTAGAATATCGTGCAAATGTTCATTTATGTCAGTATGGCAACTCAAAAGGTGAAACCAATATATGAGATAGACGCATTACATGCAAAGCGAGATATGTCAAGCCTTACTTTGGTATAATTGTGATGATTATGGCGTACAGCTTATGAAAACCCCAAATTCACAATCTCAGAAAATTAGAATAATGTGAAAAGGTTCAATATTCTAGGCTCAAAGTGTCCCACTCTAATCAGCTAATGAATCCATAACACCTACAAAGGGTTCCTGAGCCTTTAAATGGTCTCTCAGGCTGGTTCAGTAGGAATCACAAGCATGGGAAAGACTGCTGACCTGACAGTTGTGCAGAAAACCATCACTGACACCCTCCATAAGGAGGGAAAGCCCCAAAAGGTAATTGCAAAAGACGTTGGATGTTCCCAAAGTGCTGTATCAAAGCACATCAATAGAAGGTTATGTGGAAGGGAAAAGTGTGGTAGAAAAAGGTGCACAAGCAGCAGGGATGACCACAGCCTGGAGAGGATTGTCAGGAAAAGGCCATTCAAAAGTGTTGGGGACTTTCACAAGGAGTGGACTGAGGCTGGAGTTAGTGCATCAAGAGCCACCACACACAGACGGATCCTGGACATGGGCTTCAAATGTCGTATTCCTCTTGTCAAGCCGCTCCTGAACAACAAACAACGTCAGAAGCGTCTTACCTGGGCTACAGAAAAAAAAAAAGAACTGGTCTGTTGCCCAGTGGTCCAAAGTCCTCTTTTCTGATGAGAGCAACTTTTGCATCTCATTTGGGAACCAAGGACCCAGAGTCTGGAGGAAGAATGAAGAGGCACACAATGCACGATGCTTGAAGTCCAGTGTGAAGTTTCCACAGTCTGTGTTGATTTGGGGAGCCATGTCATCTGCTGATGTTGGTCCACTGTGCTTCATTAAGTCCAGGGTCAATGCAGCCGTCTACCAGGAGATTTTGGAGCACTTCATGCTTCCTTCCGCAGATGAGCTTTATGGGGATGCTGACTTCATTTTCCAGCAGGACTTGGCACCTGCCCACACTGCCAAAAGTACCATGGGTACTGGTTCAATGACCATGGGATTACTGTGCTTGATTGGCCAGCAAACTCGCCTGACCTGAACCCCATAGAGAATCTATGGGGCATTGCCAAGAGAAAGATGAGGGACATGAGACCGAACAATGCAGCGGAGCTGAAGGCCGCTATTGAAGCATCCTGGTCTTTCATAACACCTCAGCAGTGCCACAGGCTGATAGCACCCATGCCACGCCGCATTGCGGCAGTCATTGCTGCAAAAGGGGCCCAAAGCAAGTACTGAGTACATATGCATGCTTATACTTTGCAGAGGTCCGATATTGTTCTATTTCCAATCCTTGTGTTATTGATGTCATGTAATATTCTAATTTTCTGAGATTGTGAATTTGGGGTTTTCATAAGCTGTACGCCATAATCATCACAATTATACCAAAGTAAGGCTTGACATATCTCGCTTTGCATGTAATGCGACTATCTCATATATTGGTTTCACCTTTTGAGTTGCCGTACTGACATAGATGAACATTTGCACGATATTCTAATTTTTCGAGTTTCACCTGTATAAGGGAACTAACACACACACACCTTTCTGTTTTCTTCTTGTTGTTGTACAACCCCAGGTTTAGTGGAAACTAGTCCTTGTCAACAAGACAATCCTTATCTACGGAAAAGAGCTGGTCCACTTGTGCAAGGGAAATCACACCTCGGCAAAGTAGCCGACCCTTATCTACGAGAAAGGTGGGGGAATCCTTAAAGGCAAAATATAAACTAAAAGCTGTAAGGCTATGCCCCAATGTGAGATACAAAAGAGCAGCAAGACAAACAGCATAACAGACAAACATAAAACAGCAAACAACTTTGAATACCCACAACAAAGACAAAACAAACAACATGGACAAAATACATGAGCAACAAGAGAGTCACCCAGTGACTCTCAAAACCTCATAATAAAACCCAAACCACCCCATCAAGTAGAAAACGGAAACCAAAGTAATGAAAAAATAGTCATCAAAGTAAAGTTATAAATCACTGAAATGAAAGGATAGGTAAAGAATCTGCAGGGAGCGACCCTGACCACATCTCAACTTCAACGCCGACTCAACAAGTTCCCAGTCACCTGGACTGTTTTGCTCTCAAGCGCTGCTATTATTCCACAGCCGGAATACTTCAAGTCCATAGCCAGACTACTTCTTACATAATAAAATACATATCAGAAATCTCAAAGAAACTAAAAAGCCCCAATGGGACTTTCCCAGAAAAAGAGTACCTTCTTACCTTAGACCTTTGAAGCAACGGTGTGGGTAATACCTAGAAGAAGCAGCTGACAGCAAATGTTCAGCTTGTCCCTTCCCGGCCAATGCACCAAATTGTCAGGGGAAAAAACCACGATAAACACACGGGAGGCAGACACACCATAAAACAAGTCACTTCAAAGTTCTAAAAGCTTTATTAAATGTTAGTTCAACAAGCAAGTAAAATTCAACCATTAGCATACAAGGTACCTACTTAGATTCACAATGTCGTGACCATTCCAACCGAGCCGTCAGGTAGACAGCTTGATTAAAATGGTACCGACCACCTCAGATGCAATCCTTTTTATCCCTTAAAACCACAAATCACAGACATGACTCCTAGGTTTAGCAACTGGATCATACCTTCCTCGGTGCTAATTTTATCAGACTTTACCAAACATTACCATACTTCCCTTGTCATGTCTTTTCCCCTCAACAAGGTTGCTTAGTCTTGCATCTGACATTTCCTGTCATTGCCCTACAGGTCATTTTTCAGCTAACGTGGCTTTATTAAATGCAATCAAAACCAACATTTAAACATACAAAAAGCTACTAAAATTTTCCCCTCACACCTTCTTTCACTGCAACACAGGTACGATGTCATTTACAATTCCTTTATTCATTTTCTTCATCAGTATAGCAAGTGAAGGCTTGGGTAATTAAAGGGATATATTATGTTATAGGGTTTGGATACCAATAGAAACTGGAGCAAAAGCCTTTAGTTCAGGAGGAAAATCAACTGCACCTTCTGAGTGATCAAGCCAACTGAACCCTTGACCAAGAGATCAGATGATGGACCCAAGGCAGTAAAGTGATAATCACATTCAAAAGGGATCACCATTGTCCTGAAAAGAGCCACTTTTGAGGGCGCAAAAAGGATTACTGTGCAGAGTGGGATCTCTTCATTATCAAAAGTTCAATTCAAAACTGAATTATCTTACTGGCCTAGAATACAAGGGAATCTGTGGGGGGAGGAGGGCAGAACAGTCAAAATGGCAGTTGTAATTATGTAATAGTTGACTTTTTAGTTGAATTTCCCTTGTTTTGTTTTAATCTATGCAATGCTCTTCTGTGATTTTGTGAAATCCTTATCAGTTAATTCAGATCATCACCATCCCTTTGAATGTTTCCAGAGTCTCCTTAATGGTGGCTAAGAACCCATTCACACAGCCTCCTCACCTCAGCATGAAGATACCCCACTCTGCAGCTATCATTTACAGAAGACATGTCCCCCTCTCTATCTTATTGTCAGCCCACTGCTAAGGCAGTATGAAAAAAATTTAGATGTTCTCAGGTGGAAGTGGTATTTTCCATGTTATGCTTGCACAAAATATTCCATGGGGACAATCTAGGGTACATGAAGAATGAAACTTGAGATGATGCAGTTGAGATCAGTGTCTGCCTAATTCCAACTGGTCCAGCAGGTCTGCTGGGTGACCACACTCTTCTTTCCAGCACTTGGTTCTGTAACTGTTCTGCAGTGTTATTTTGGCTGTGAGGAAGACTGGAATCCCACAGCCATTTTTTTTTTTTAATTTTGTTGTCTCCTTCTCCTTCTCCTTCTCCTTCTCCTTCTCCTTCTCCTTCTCCTTCTCCTTCTCCTTCTCCTTCTCCTCTTTCTTTTGAATGAAAGACCTCAGTGTGGTTGTTACCTTGCTGAGAAGCCATGCATTCCAAAGCACCCAACAGATGGACATTACACACACTCCAGTTTTGCTCTTCAATATCTGTTCTATTCATAACAAGTTGTGTAGTGTGTGGTCTGGAGCTTTTTCTGTAAATGTTGGGGATAGAGGATAGCCAGGGATTCCTCTTCTATTTTTACCATAGCTTTGGATGCAAGGTAGAGCAGAACCACAGCTTCTGCAGTAGCTTTACTCACTGTATTTTGAAAGTAGGTTGAAACATACACAACAATTCCCCTTTCTCAAACTCTTCAGCAAGTTATCTAAAAGCTGCATCTTGCCTGCACAACTCTAGACAATCTCTAGATGACTGCCAAGAAATACAAAAAACATGAACTCTTTGATGCCACATAGTAGTCTCCAGGTCAATAACCATTTTGTGAAACTTGCACATACCTGAGAACAGCTCATAGCTCCCCACACACACCTGTCAGACTTGTGAGGTAGCACAGAGAAAAAGCACACCCAGAAGTACTAGCTCTACTTTATTGTAAGGTTACATTAACAGCGTCTTGCAAATCTGAAAGTACATCTCTCCCCCCTCACCTTTACAGTCCAAGAAAGGGGGGGGGGGGGCCTTCTGAGATGTTTGCCATGCTTCCATTCCTTCTGAGGGCTCAGCTGCCTCTTATCTGATCATTGCCTAGTCTGCAGCTCTTCCTCCTGTCTCTGAAGGTCATTCCCACATACCATCACATCTATCAATTGGATGGAGTGCTAGACTTACAAGCACTGTCCCAGCACATGTTCTGTACACCAGTTATGGTGGTTCTTCCCAAAATTGGTGATGTTCAGCTATGGCTCTTACAGTATTGTATGGGACAGCAATGCATTCTTGATGTCCAATAAGGGCACACAGTGAAGAGGAGCAAAAGTTAGAGCAACAGGAGTCTCTCCTGAGTTAAGAACGTGGAAGAGTGGCCAAAGTGGCTGTGTGGATAAGTTGTAAAAGATGCTGAAAGCAATCATAGTCATGGTCCATGGGGGTGGGGGCAAAATCCACAGCTGCATCATACATTGTTCAAACCAAGCCAAATCATACCTTGTAAGTGTATATAAGCTCCCAGCCCCTTCATCAGACAAGATGTTACAAATAAGGAGGGTTTGGGAAGAAGCCAGGATGATGCCCCCCGCCCTTCTGTGCAATTTCCCTCTGGAACAGAATCTTAAATCATTCCATTCCATCATGCAACAGACTGACTAACTCTGTGAACAACTGCTTCCTTTGCACTTTTCAGCTGTAGCCCAACAGCATTTTAATTTGAGTACTAGAATACACTTGCTATCAAAGCCGGAGACTTTCTACAAGCTCAGGGTGGACCAATGAAAGGAGAAGACAAGGGTTGTGCTGAAGGGCCAGTCCTGTTGTTTGCCTCTTCCCTAACTTGCACTGGGTCCTTCTTTTGCTGCTGTGAATTGTTTGCCACCCTGGCAGTACTGTGTGTTGTAGAGTTTTAAGATGGGTTTACAAGTCTGCATTTTATGAGGGGTTTAATATATATTTTTAATTGCAGAGCTTCTGAAAACAGACTGCATATCTGAAATGCATAGGGCAATTAAAACGAATTGTTAAGAAGGCACTTTTGAAAACAATCTTTTCTATATTTTTGTTTATCAACCAGTGCCTATTTTTCTTATCTTTGTTGTTTCTGCCTCTGGCAAGCGCTGGCTCTGCAGAGGAAGTAGCACTCTGCCTAAACTAAAATGTAAACCAAGACATAAACTGGCACAAACCTAGATTTTATGCTGAAGGAGGCAAATTGTGGCCCTCTGGATGTTGCTGATTCATTACTTGTAGGAGCCCTAAACTACATGGCTAATAGTAAAGGATGCTGAGTGCTGGGCTTCAGCAATATTTGTATAGGTAGACTTACGACCATTCATTTAACGACTGTTCAAAGTTACAATGGTGCTGAAAAAAGTGACTTATGAACGGTCCTTGCACTTATAACCAGCATAGCATCCCCATGGTCATGTGATCAAAATTCAGACACTTGGCAATCGGCATGTATTTATGATGGTTGCAGCATCCTGGGGTCACATGATTGCCATTTGTGACCTTCACAGGGGCTTCCAACAAGCAAAGTCAATGAGGGAAGCCAGAATCACTTAACGGCTGAGGCAAAAAAGGTTGTAAATCGAGTGCAGCTCACTTAATGACTGCATTGCTTAGCGACAGAAGTTCTGGTCCCAGTTGTGGTCGTAAGTCGAGGGCTACCTGTAGTGGCACATTTCAAACTATAGCAAAGAATGCAGAATAAATATGGGGGCTGAGCACCCTTCACTTTTCCCAGTGCTTCCCGCTATCAGCTGCACATTGGCTTTGGTATGACAACGCTGTTTGCAATATGCTGAAGTTCCCTTTTAAACTTGAACCAGGGGACTCCGGTTTAAGATCAACAACTCAGGACAAGAAGCAAGATTAACCATCGTACTATCTAACTAGCAGCCATTCCATCTTATTCCCTGTACCGCATTCATCCCAATTCATTGTATTAAGACCAACCACTTTAGGAACTGACGCCTACACTTGCATTTTCTTTCTGTTCCTTTTCCTTACATGTTGTACCTCCTGAGACAGGAAGCCTGTGACACCCACCCTGCTCCTTTTCTACCTGCGCCCTGACATCCCACGCATACCCCCAAAGTGACGGAGCATCGGCGCAAGGTTGCTTTGGCCACTTCAGTGAAAGCAGGAATCTTCTGGGGATGCCAATGTTTAACAAACATGTAAATAAGATGGCCAAGATTACTGCCTAGATTGTGTTTTTTTCCTGCTTCTCTGCTGACAGAGTTTATAGTTAGCGGGGGGGGGGGGGGGGAATCATGGAAGAGAAGCTATTTGTATTGAAGAAAGGAAAACAGAAGAGGAATGCAGGATTAGTATTTGGCCCCAGCATCATGGATGATGCATCATGGGTAAGGAAGCCTTGATGGATTGGCCAAATGTAACAATAGGACAATACCCTTAATAGAGTCAGCGAATAGCAATGAGGAAGCAAACGTTTCCACAGAAGTCTGCTTCTGATCAAATCTTCAGTTAAAAAGGGGACATGATTTTAAAAAAGCCTTAGAAGTTGCCTTTTTTACCATTTAACAAAGAAATGCAGCGAGCGCTGCATCCTCATAATTAGACTAGTTCTGTGTAAAAGTTCAGGACAAAGAAATGAAACTGTTCATCATTGTGAGATTAAAAAAAAAAGAGAGAGAGCCCATTTTGAGTTGAGCTTGGCTCTTGGTGATTTCATGGACATGTCCCTTTCGTTTCCTGAAGATCAGAATGCTCTCCAAGAATAAACTTCTTGCACACTAGCATCCGAGCGGGAAAGGTTGCAATCAAAGGAAAATGGGGGTTGAGCTGAAAGGATTCATAATTGTTCCTCAAAACTCCACTACTTCATTCTGCTGCATATGTAACCCAGACATCAGTGCAACAACATCAGAAAACTATCAAGGATGAATGTCTATGGCTGCCATTTTGGGGGGCACCAAAAACACAGCTCCACAGTGAAATGGAGTCCTAAAGGTTTGTAATCAGGCCTGGGCCTTAAGCCAAGGATATGGTGGCTTCATATAACCCTTCCAACACAGAATATACTCCTCACAGAAACAATCTTGTGAGGAAAATTAGACTGGGAGAGAGTGATTTGCCCAAAGTCATCCATTCAACTTCCACAGCTGAGAATGAAGTGGAACCTAGATCACCACAGTCCTGGTCAAACATCTGTACCACTATACCCCACATACAGGCCCAGCCAAATACATTAAATTCATTCAAAGCTCACAGTTTTGCCTGCATTATGTTCCTTGCATTCCATTTTCCACAGTAGCAGGAAGTAGGACTGGATCAGAAAGAAACAACAATCAAATTCTAATTAAACTCAAGCCTGTTCATTCCTTCAATACCAATAACCATACAGAGCACAAATTGAGCTACATTTATAGGATAAGTGACTACAAACAGATTACCCTTCTGATCACATAGTTGTAACTCATTACAAATCAATAGGGTGCTAAATTAAAACCTGCTCATTTATATCTGACAGATTATGTCCTAGGACAAAAAGAGGCAATCTTAATCCCTCTGGCTATAATAATAATCAACAAATGCTGACGCTTTTTTTCCCCTTTCCAGATCATAAATTGCTGCGACATGAACTAAAATTCCAGTGAAACGCTGCTGGGAGAGCAGGTGGAAGCTGCTATTTCTAGGGGTATCTTAAGCAGGATGGAGAGAGAGAGATCTGCTAAATAAATAAAGTTCATGTTGATGATGCAACTACTTAACGGTGAAGCATGCGCGCACACACACACAAACATATCCCTTCAAACCAGCCATTTTTGAAATTGAGAACGGTAGGAGCCAAAGTCAAAGAGACATCTTCAGCAAAAGTATAATCAGTCAGATGACCTTTGGCCCTAGGCATCCTGTGACTATGCTCTTATTTTTAACAGAGTAAATGGGCCCTTTAGGCACCTCTCTGCAAGAAGCAGTCCAAATGCTGGGTCCTCCCCTCCCCACTCCAGCCCTCCCGTGTAAAAGCATGCAAATTTACTAGATTTAAATAGTCCTACATAAGGTGAACGTTTTAACCTATGGGCAATAACCCAGCTAGTATAGAAACGGGATCCCCATTTCAGGAAATTTTGAATTTCCATTTGCACTCTTTTTTGGAAGTGTGTTGGTTTATTATTTATTTATTAGCCTTGCATCTAAATAGCTGACTTCCCCAAACTCCCAGCAGTTTACAGAATTCCATAAAACCATAATTCCATAAAAGCATAAAACATTACATGGGAAACATCCCCACCTAACAAAACCAGACATTATATAAGGACCTCTTCCTTTTCATCCATTAAAAGGTCTACAAGAGTTCTGTCTTCAAGGTCCTCCATAGGAATGTTAAGGAGGGGCCACTCAGATCTCTAGAAATGCCCCATTCAGAGAAGCAGTGAATTCTGGCTCTTCCTTCTTTGACCTTATGTTGGGGAGCACTCTGAGACATTCCCGTCTGGATGAAAGTAACAGATGTATTGGTTCCACCTAGACTAGGCAGTCATCTACATACCAGGGTTTGAAGCCATGAAATGTCTTTCTAGGTTTATGATCAGCACTTTGAATTGTACCTGGAAGCTTACTAGTAACCAGTGCAGTGCTCCCAGAATCGATCTTATACAGTTCTCATTGGCCAGCAGATAAGCTACTGCACTTTGTAGGTAGCCTTCAAAGGCAGCTCTATGTATAGCACACTGCAGTAGTCAATGGGTGATGAGGCTGTAAGTAACTGTCTCCAGGAAGAAGTGCAACTGGCACACCAGCTGAAGCTGGACAAAAGTCTCCCATGTCATGGTCGTCATGGATAGGCAGGTGGGGCCTATCTAGCAGTAGCTGTGAGCCAAGGATTGATTGATTGATTGATTGATTGATTGATTGATTGAATGATTGAAGAGATTTACAGTATATAGCCACGCATCTTATACAACATAACAAAAACACAGAAAAATAAAACCATTTCACGCAACCAAAGTGCCATAATGGGTTATCCCAAATATAATGGGTTCAATTCCCATCCTGGCAAGATCTCCAACTTGTGGATTTGTTCCTTCAGGAGTGTGGTATTGCTGTCCCATTCCCATTCCCAGCACTAGAACAAGCACATTTCATGTTGGATCTGGACCAACAGCACCCTTGTCTTCCAGGCATTCAGTCTTAGCTTGTTTCTTCCCCTCCTTCCCCAACCCGATGCCCTCTGGAAGTGCTGGAACTTCAATGCCTAAAGTTCCTAGCCAATGTGGTGTTCCAGCAGCAGCACATCTTCTCTTGCATAGGAGAGCATTCCTTCTCCAACACACATTTTAACCTAGGTAGAATTTTTCTGCATAAACACTAATTTCAATTGCCATTGGAACCATGGAGCGAACAATGAATCTGTAACAATCATTCTCTGCACTAAACATAGATGATTGTCCCGGAGAGATAATTTGGTATACTGGTGAAGGGCTTAGCCTAGGACTAGAGATATTCATGTTCAGTTTATCCCTCAGCCATGGAAAGCCACTGGGTGAGTTTGACCCAGACGCTCTCTTTCTTAGCTAAGCCAATCTTCATAGAGTTGTCATGGATATAAAATGAAGATTCCATCATGAGCGCTTGGAAGAAAAGTAGGATAGGAATCTAACAAACAGAAAGGTACATAAAAGAAGGGATTTCATGAGTAACACTTCTATTTTACCATGTGGTGACAAATCTGCCTTGCTGGCAATTAATCTTTTGCTGAGAATTTATCTCTGAATAACTGGGAGTCATTCAGCCAGACCTTCTTTCAAGGCAAAGTGTGACACACAGCATTAGAATAGCTAACCTTGGGGAAATCTTCTGGAATTTGACCACAGGAGAAAAATCACCTGGTATGAGACTTCAGTACATTGGCTGACATCATTTCATTCAACAATTGTCTGGGGAAACTTGCTTCTCCATTGCTTTCACAACTGTGGATGACTTCCACTTAGGGCATAGACTATTTAGATCAGCCAGAGCTGGTGGATAGGAACTTCATTGTGTTAAACTTATTGGCTTCAGTGATGGACCCTCTGAAGCTGGATGTATTTTGTAACAGGTTGTCCTGCCCCATGAGTCACAGTAGACCCAATGAAGCAAAATTTGAGCCTCTGATGCCATAGGCTGAAACTTAGTTACCTAGACTGGAGTCTGCCCACAAAATCCAGGGGAAGGCAAGATGTGATGCAGAAAATACTAGGAAGCAGGGTCATTTAGAGCACAGCATGCTGGCTGGGGAATCTGGGAGTTGAAGTCCACATATCTTAAAGTTGCTGAGGTTGAGAAACACTGATTTAGAGGAAGATTTTTTTAATGGACCGGAAACACATGTTGGACAGGTATCCATTGCGAGTGCCTGTGGCTTTTAGTTTCTGCTGAACTGCAGTTCCCATCCTCTGTTATCACCGATCTGGGAATTAGAGTTTAATATGTGGAAATTTTATCTGTTCTTCCCCCAGAAAGAGAACAGGTTATAAAAGAGATGGAGAAATGTCTGAAATGAAAATGTCATTCAGAGACCCAAGTTCTAATCCACTGTCAGTGGATGGTTTGAGGCCAATCATTCTCTCAGCCTGACCTACTTCAGAGTTGTTGCTCTGGGTATTGTACTGCATTTAGATATAAATGGATACTAAATAAAAATACAAATCATAATTAATCTGCTTGCTCTGGTGAGAGGCTATGTGATCAGGAGAACTCATGGGAAGAGCAACAAAGCCAAGATGGCTGTTGCAAACACATGACTGAAGATTGCTCCCATGTAAAAGAGGGCCAAGGTTTCAATCATGCAGTTGTGGGTGCCATCTTGACTTGCTTGACATGTATCCAACCCATGGATGCTCTTCTCTGTGTTCACTGCATTTTTCTGGCAAAAGATAATTTCCAGAAAGGTCCATTGCAGCTCTTCCTCTAGAAGCGAACTGCTTTTTCCAGGAGAAGGAAAAATGTATTTTTTACATTCCATCCTATGGTTATTGAAAGTGATTTTAATATCCATGATGGCCTCCCAGCTTTGTGGTGAATTTTTCGGTCACTTTCCAAAATGGATAATTTGGCTCTTCTTGCCACTCCCTTGACTCACGCTGTAGGCTATATAGGATCTGGTGCTGATTGAAGGCACTTGGTCAACATGAATTTCTGTACCTCCTTCAGATTATTCTATTGTTTTACATCTTTTTCACTTTCCCTCTGTCATTCTTGGCTCTCCCTCAGAGGAGAGTTATGATTCAGGACTTCTCATAACTTTCTATTTCTGTAGGAGCTGAGGACTTGGGTGAAAATTCTCCTCTGCTTAATCCTGGAGAATGGTTGGAAGTAAATTTGGATAATTACTCAGTAGATTGACTCATCTATACAAAGGGATGTGAGCATTATTGCTCCCCACCACTGAAGATTATTTGTCCTCATCTACCTCTGGCTTTCTTGAGCTTTGAGAAGCAAGGACAGGGGGTTGTAGAGTTGAACATAAATGAAGGAAACAACCCTATGATCCACCAACTCCTATGCTCTACATTACATTGCCTAATTGCTGTCATCTGCAAGATGAGTCAAAGCATTTTTTTTCCAATCTGCTATCTCATCTTGGGCCCATGTCCCAAAGGAGCTTCTTAGAAGATTTCCTCCTTTGCTTTCATCTGGTGACTCAGGCCCTTCTCAGGAGGATAGACTGGCACATAATCTGAAGATGCTGCTCTCTGTTGCCATACCAAAATTGTCAACATGCTGGAAGGCTTTCTCCTCCTGATCTTTTTGCTCCTGTTTTACAACCTTTTGTTTATTTCCCATGTCCCTGAGGTCTTAGTTGTTAAGGTGATCTTCTCCTCTTCTGCTACTACCTGCTCATCTGATCCCTTTCCTTCTTACCTTAACTGTTTACTCTTCCCTATTTCCTCTTTTCTTACCTGATGTGACCCACTTTGTGGACTGTTTCTGAACACTGAAAAGTTCTCCATGAATGTTTAAACAAGTTTTTGTTCATTCATTCCCTGGAATCCTTAGTGTGTGCTAATTACCACCCCATATTTGTCCTTCCTTTTTTGTTTAAAATCCTTGGGAGACTTGCCCCTTCACAACTGGCTGTTCATCTAATCAGTTATGATTTTGATGACCCTGTCAGGATGCTGGGCAGGTCATTCAACTGAGATGGCTCTTTCTCATGTACTGAATGGCATTCTGGTGTCTTTCTTCATTTTTATGCTATTAGATTTGTCTGCAGCATTTGACACTCTTGACTGGGGCCTTCTGGGGGGTTTGATCCAAAAAGTCAAGATGGCAGCTATGATCATGCAGCCATGGTTACCATCTTGACTTTTTTGATTCCCCTGCAGATGGCCCTGCTCTTGCCCAACAGATATTGCTGATGAAGTTATAATTCCTAGGCATGACCAGCAATGCTTTACCTCTCTGATTGATCCTCTTGTTATTTTAGATTCAATAAATTTCATGATGTAGTTTAATTTCACAATTAGACCTCCAATACCATATTTATGTTGTTGACCCCCAGATTTATAGCTTTTTCTTGAGGTAAATGAGGCTGACAGGATTTTGTCATGGATGACTGTACTTTGGTTAAAACCAAATATGAATTAGACTGAAATCCTGGTATTTCAACAAGACCATCCTTCCCATCTCTTAAGCCTCCTTCAGATCTCTGAGCTGCCTCTGGCACTGGTAACCAGGAACCTCAGCATCTTGTTAGATTATGTGTTCTCTCCTTGCAACTGCAAGAACATATCATTTTCAGTTATTGAACATCCCTCAAATCCTCAAAATTAAGTTACTGAACATCTCTCAAATTTCCTGTCCACTATCCCTGCAGTTCAGGTTCTGGAAATTTCTTGGCTGGACTACTACAGCTATCTATGGGAGGGTCTTTCTTTGTCCTCCCTTCATCTATTGACCCTGGTCCAGGTGCAGTACACATTATTCTGGACCTCCCTTATTTTTTACCCATATGTCCTCCCACCGGGCCTTTTATTGGCGCCTTCCCAGGGCCCATTGTAAGCTTTTGGTGCTAGTGTTTAAGGCTCCATGGTTAGCTATTCCACATTAGCTGTGTCAACTCATGTCTTGGTGTGATCCTGTTTATACAACACAATTGGTAAGGCAGGGACTTTTTTCCATTCCCTTCCTGTGTGTTGTACCATCCCATCTGCCTACATTTCAGGTCCTGGGTACACTTCCAATTAGAGAATTCTTTTCCTTTTCTTCTTTGGCCCCAAACATCTCTGAATGAACTTAAGAGAAATTTCAGAACTTACCTAGTCAATAATCCAGATTGATTGGTGGAAATTGTCATGAGCAGATGTTGAGAATGATGATTAGTAAAATTAGATGGTGGGGCTATTCTGTTGTAAATCTTACTAGTAACGTCAGATGGCAGGGTATCAGGTTATTGATTGTTTGATTGTGATTGATTATGTGCTACCAAGTTGATGTCCACTCTTAGCAACCACATAAATAGATTTTCTCCAGGATGACCTGTCCCAACATGGTCCTTCAGGTTTTCCAATGGTGGACACATTATCACTGAAATTGAGTCCATCCATTTGCTGCTGGTCTCCTTCTCCTTCTTCTTCCTTCCACATTTCCTACAGTGTTACAGACTTCTCCAGAGAGTTAGGTCTTCTCATAATGTGTCCAAAATATGATCATTTGAATCAGGTCATTTGTGCCTTTGGGTTGCTTTGTTCAATGATCCATTTGTTCATTTGACTCTCCATGCTTCTCAGGCTTCTTCTCCAACACCAAAGTTCAAGAGCAATCAGGTTGTAGGTGTACTTTATACTTGTATAAGTGTTATTTTTATGGTGATTGTAAATACGTCATGACGTATATTGAATATAGTGTTCATGTAATTTTTGTTTCTGTTTTCGCTTAATTGATCATTTTAAGTGTGCTTGGACTTTTCCCTGGTGTGGCCCTGTCATTCATACACACACACACACACACACACACACACTGTGTGTGTGTGTATTACTTGTTTGTTACTGACATAAAGGCTAGGACCATATACATGTTTTCCCCAGTTCTCATTTTATTCACATGGAAGCCTTGCAAGATAAGCCATGTGTGTGTGTGATTCACCCAACCTTTCCTAACAAGAAAGATTTGATCCCAGGGATCCCTACCAAATACTTTCCCAGAAGCCAGCTGAAGTTATCCATGGAATTGCTCTTATACTCTAATCACATTTCCCCACAGTAGAGGGCCCTAAAATAGCTCATTTTTTCTTTTTTCCATTATGTATTTACATATCAAAATATTTATAAATAGTTTTTACAGACCCAAGAGGTCCCCCACATATTGCTATTTTGAGATGATTCCCCCCCCCCCTTTCTCTGTCTTTCAAAATTCTTGAAGAGCCTCCCAATTTGCTTCAGACTGCCTCAGATTCTGATCATGAAAAAATGTGTGGGCTGTTGTAGAAGAAATATTTCTGCTACAACTAGAATAATCGTAGCAGTAAGGAGAATATTCATCACAAATATCTGAGAATATGCCTCTTAGTACTGAGAGACTAGTTCAGTGTCTATATGCTTGTTTACAACTTGGAAAACACTGGATATTGTTAAATATTTCCTGCTTTAAAATCTGAGCCATGCTTCTAGACAGTATTTGGAGAGTTCACCTCATGTTAGCTCTCCATTTATTTCCATCTCTCAGATGCCTTTCTTCTGAAACTGTTACTAACTGAATAAGTCCATTATTTCGTTCTTGAAAATCAGTTTCCATTTTCCCAGTTCATCACTTCTTGAAACCATAGTAGCTGAAGCTTGCAGAGGCCAGAGGGGAATTATATTGTATGAGAAATGTTTAATGTGCTGCACTAAATTATAAGGATGGAATTGTGTAGAATTTAAGTTATAAAGGAGATGGAAAAGGATAATATTTTTACACTTTGCTTTACTAATGATACAGTATTTTATTGCCTGTGGTGAAATGTATTTATCGTTGCAACGTTTAGCTGGGATGAGAATTCATAATTCAGTTGGCTTGTTATACTGTACTTTTGCACTTACACGTTCACATCTGCTCAGAATACTAACAAATATTAGACACTGCAGTGTTTTAGATGGAGCAATGCCCATTTGCACGAGCATGGGGCAAATCTCAGTTTACACACTTGCTCATATGTGTATTAACTTAAAATAGCTATAGGATACCCTTTTCCCTAAAAGCTCCCAAAATAGCTCAGTGATAAAACTACAATCAAGCACATTAAATCACAACGTTCAAAAGAGAAAAGCCCAACGGATTAATTTAAAAAATATTAGAGAGACAAAAATTGCCTCTTCGAATGTCTTGAAAAACTCCCTGACTCAGAAATCCTAATAAGAGGCAATCATTCGAGCATTAGAGGAATCTCCAGTAAGAAAACTGCACAACCAGAGTACTGGTCCTCATTAACTCCACTTCTGGTTGTGGTAGTGGGATCCAGTGTGAGACTTCATTAGAAGATCTCCATGGGTAGATATATCCATGCAAAAGAAGGATGTCTTTTATGCCTTCTTGGTTCAAATGATAGATGGCAGCAGAAAGGGCTCCATTTCATATTAATGTTGCCACTGCAGATGACAGGTTGGGATTTGGGGCCTGATTTCATCCTTTGTTGATTTTCTTGTTTTCAACTGGTATAGGCTGAAGGAGACTTAATGGACATAATCATGGTCTTCTTAGAAAGTAGGACCACTTGCAGCCTGGAGGTTGCCTATCACTAGTTTAAGATTTTGCCCTGTGCCAAGAAAACAAATTGAAAGTCAAGGTAGATTTATTTATTTATTTATTTATTTATTTCTCAAATGTCACCACCTCTCTCATTGAAAGTGACTCTGGGCAGTTGACAGACGAGATAAAATCAATTAAAATACAATATAAAAAGATAGACTAACAATGGGCAACCTGAAACCTATACTAATCCTTGAAGTGCCAACCAGCCAAAGCTTTCTGTCTCAGCTGCAGTTAGTGGCTTGTAGAGCATGTGCCGTCCTCCGATATTTTCGTCCTCTTCCCTACTACAATTTCAATTATTCATTCCAACAGAATCATAAATGTTGCACTACGACCTGGAGACCTGCAAGCCAAACAGTGCAGTAATCAGTCCTCTTGTTGACCCTTTCCTGACAACATATTGATGCTGGATTGTTCATCAGGGGAATGTGTGATCTGAACAAGAGCAGGGTGGTTTTGAGAATGAATGGAAGATTCAGCAGCTCCTCATGCAAACACCGAAATCCAGAAAAAAGCAGACACACACTGCTGGGGCTGGCCACAGAAGGGAGAAGCAAGTCAGTAGAAGGAGCACTCTGTCATTGGCAGCACAGAGAATTAACAGAGGTACCTATTAAGAGAGGTAACTATGGAATGGACTGGGTTTTAAGGGGATAGAACAGCATTTTCCATATTAAGTGCTGGGGAGAGGACAAATGATGGCCCTTCTCCATTATCTCTAAATGGACAGATCGTAAATTAGTAGGTATTCTAGGATGGGGAAGTGACAGTCAGCATTTCAAAAGGCCACAAAGTGCCTTTGCATGTGCAAAAAAATGGTAACCCTTAACCATATAAAGCAAAAGCATGTATTAAGCCAATGAGAAAAGGAAACATTGTGTTATGCGTGTTTTTCAGGACTGTAACCACCCAAATGCTGGTATCTGCTCCTGTGGGACAGATCCAATGATTGTTGCTGAATCAACTTTTCTTTGCTGGCTTCTTCTACTTGTTGGGCACAGAATGATTATTCTATGACACTATTATCATATCATATCATATCATAAATATAATATAATATATAATAATAATAAATATAAACACTAATATACTGTGATATCAAAATGCCCCATAATCCCAGCCCTGTTCACTACCCTTTCTTCCTTACAGATTAGCAATAGTCTGACATTGTCCCCAGCATTGCCCCCAAAGACGATAGATGTGCTAAAATTACCACTGCAGAGATGTATTTGTCATTATCTTGCTGCTTGATTTACTGCTATGGGTTACCCTTCTTATAATCAATGATCCCTACCATCGTTTAATCTAATAAGGGTGAGATTGGCTGTGTGGCAAAGCCTCTTCTACAGCCATGACCTGGTTTGAAAACATTTGATCTCCCCAATACTTACACAACTTTAAGCAGAAATCAGAAAGGCTGCCACACGATACACATGCCACAGATCCCAGACTGTGTGCCTTAGAAAATGTATGTCTGCATTTGGGTGCAACTGCTGCACAATGCTGATGTTTTACTGCTACCGAGACAACCACCCTCTTTTCTTGCACTCAAATCGCCATTAGTGGCCAAAGTAACTGCCCTCTGTGCTTCTAGTGTTTCAGATTATGATAGTGCATCAATTATAGTAGGGCTCACCCAATGCCCAGTAGAGGACTATTGCCACCAGCTGGTTCTCCCTCTTGCTAGAAAGCTCACCCATTATCCAAAAATAAATAGGAAGATGGGCCACTAGAAGTCCCCAAGGTGAGGTACCCCTCAGTCTCAGTCCTGTTCAAATATGGTACAGACATATCAGCTCAGCGTATATTATGTGGTGAATATACAAGAATCAGAGCGTCCCCCGGTTTTTCTCAACTTGGGCACTCTTCAATTGGGCAGATTTCAAATCCTAGAACTACTAGCAATAGAAAACCATCTGGGAAATTCTGAAAGTTGAAATCTACACATTTGGAGGATGCTAGCTTGTGGAAAGCTGGCCTATACCATCATTGCGCCTAGGCTGTGGACTTCTAGATGTGCTCTTGAACTAGGAGTTACTATGAAGACAAAAGTCTTTTTAAAAATAACTGCAAGGCAAACAACTCAGCCAAGGAAGGACTTGTCAACTGATCATGGCTTTCCTGTTACCAATAACATCATCCCTGACTTTTGTTCTAGTTGTTTTTCACACAATGGCGCAACTTCTCATCCCTATGGATGGTAAGGACTCTTTTGAAGATCACAAAGCTGTAGGATCTGCCTGATCTTTAACACACCTATAGCCTGCTAAGTGATCTAATCAGTTCCACAGATAATGCTTGAATGACTTCTTTGAAAAGAAGGTATAAAGTTATAAAGTTAGAGTGTTTCTCTGCAGGGCGAATGCCTTACATTCCGTCTCCTTAAAGAAGATTCACAGCCAAACAGCAGAGCTGACCTTCACTCACTCACGTTGACAAATTGACCTTCCTTCAGCATGTTTCTCACTCTACTCGCCCACCCACTCACCCAAAACCAGTTGCATCCTGAAGGAATGACGCTACTTTATTTAGCTTCCATTTCTGGATGGATAACTACTAAGAAAGTAAATAAACATAGCCGCAGCCAAACAACTGCCCAAATAACAGGGTTTCTTTCCCCATTTCAAACCAAAAAGGCAATTCCCAAAGGAAGACTCTTTTTTGCCTTGCCACTCAAAGGATGGAGAGATGTAATTTAATTCCTTGCACAAACTAGAAGGGATAATTTAATTTATTGCACAAACTGGCAGAAATATTGTTCTTAAGCTTTTACTCAATAGAAAACCAGAAAGCTGATCAGACAGATGTACAAGCCATGTTATCACTTCAAGTTGAACACATTTGACTGTAGGAAGGAAAAAGAAAGTGCTATCAGTGTGGTTACAGCATGACTGGTTTTTCACACACATCCTTTTCAACTATCTTCTAACTTCAGAGTAGAAGCCAATATAGGATAGCTATACAGCATCCTCACCTTGGCTTCCTCTAAGTGGGTGGGCACTTCCTTGATCATGAGGGTCAGGAATTCTGGGAGTTGCAGTTTCAGCATATTTTGAGAAAGCCATGTTGCAAACAGCTGATAAAGATGAGTCCATTGGAGTTGGATGGCTACAATAAACAGACAAATAAATTGAGAAATTACCTTGTTAAGATACCGTGCTTAAAATGTTCTTGAAAGGGAATTATCTGTGGAAAAAAAATGCAAGGGCCAAGCAGCTATTTTATTTGACAAAGAGGCAATGCCTTATTCAGATGGGGCCTAAAGGTCTTTCCTTTGTCATCTCCATTATTATGCTGGCTGGGGAACTCTGAGAGTTGAAGTCCACACCTCCTAAAGATGCCAAGGTTGAAAAACACTAGTTTAAGCTGAAAGGCCATCTGCTTTGGCTGATCCTCAAACACGGGCTTCCTGTTTGGTAGGGTGGTCATAAAAACCAAGATGGGGACCAGAAACACAAAATTGAAATCCTGCCTCTTTTTTGCACTTGATCTTAGTCAAAAGGCTGACATGTGTGACACATATGTAACACATGTTAAAAAGAGACAGGGCTTCAGTCGTGTGATTACAGATACCATCTTAACTTCTTTTTTTTTACTCGCCTGAAGACACCCCAGTCCCCAAAGCTTGCTGTGACTTAGCCAGCAGCCATTCCAACATGCAGCCTTGAACCCTTCTCATCCCAGCTGATTATCATAAGAATTGTAATTTCAGCCTAATTCCCAAGTTGGCTTTCTCTCTTCTGCCCTCATCTTCTCTGTTCTTTCTCTGTCAAGATTCTTAAAATTGTAAGCCTGAGGCAGGAATTGCCTCACTATCAATCTTTGGAAACTGTTCTGGGAGTAATTTTGGCTCAAATGCCCGTGTTAATAATAATGTTAACAATGAAGATGCACCATAACGATCAAGGTCAAGAATCAGCGGTAATCGTCTGTTACAGCAAAACAGTGAAAAATATGAAAGCACTTTAAAGATTAACAAATTTGTTATGACTTGAATAGATGACAGCTCCATCATGAAATGGAAGGATTTCCCCACCCTTCAGCTATACTATCTGTTGAGGGTTGTTGGATTTACAAACCCTACTATCAGTGAGGAAGTATTAATAATGCTATTTTTATTTACAGTCGCTGACTGGTCAGGTTTAACATACACAAATGCAACAAGAACAGCACAGAAACTAACAGTACAATCAAAAATAAGTTAGTTAAATCACTAACAGAGAAAAGGAAAACTACATTAATCTGATAATATAGCATGAAGAAATTGACTTGGAAAAGGGCTGGATGGGTTTTTACCTCAGGGGCCCTGGATTGTGAATGAATGTTTCGTTTTTGCACATGAGTACACATACATGTTGCCATGTTGGGTTGTGTTGGGGATTGGACAGCTCAGTATGGCCTAGAGCAGTGTTTTTCAAACTGGGCAACTTTAAGATGTGTGGACTAGGGAATTTAAGATGCTGGTTGGGGAGTTCTGGGAGTTGTAGTCCACACATCTTAAAGTTGCCCAGTTTGAAAAACACTGTGCTAGAGTGTCATTTACTGAAACACAGAAAATACCATTTCAGAAGTAGGGTTGGGTTTTTTCCCCATTATCCAGATGCAATTGTTACAAATTTGTCCTGGGCCCCAGCAAACATTCTTTAGGCCCCCATGGCTGCCTTTTAAAATAAGAACTAAAACAAAAACACAAGGCCAACCCATGTTTAATATGCATTACTTGTCATTTGTCTCTTCGAGGAAGCTAAAACAGATGGGCTTTTGGAGGATTTCAAATGACGTAAGTGCTATTCTACCCCAATACACAAGTTTTCCACCCGCCAGCCAGAACTATGACAATCCATGATTATCTTTCCCTTAACTAAAGGCCAAAAAGCTTTATGAAGGAAGATCCTAGTCTACGGCTATCTGTTCACCAGTTGATAAAGTCATTTAAGGGAACATCTTATCAAGCCTATCAAGCTGCTCAGGAAATTAAATTAAAACATTAAAAAAAAAAAATCTTCCAAAATCGGGGACATCCCACTCAACCGCTCATCTTGGCAAACCTGCCAAGTAAGCCTGCAAATGTTAAAGGAAAACTAATTTTTCCCTCCTGTTTATACCTTCTTAGGAAACATCTGTTAGTTCCCTCTTCTTGTTCTGTTCATATTTATTTAGGCTGCTCCGAGCAAGTGGAAGGCTGAGACAAATTCCTTTTCTTTACAAGCTGGTTAATTTCAGGTTTGGGTGAGGTCAGCAAGGCAACTGCCATGCAGAAAAACGTCAACATCCCACATATTTTTACCCCCTCGGGGGAGTTGAACTCCTAACTATTTACACAGCTCAAACAGAGGTTATTTTTAATACTCCAGCAGTGAAGCAAAGCCATCAGACACAGAGACATATACAAAAATATTGATTTTATTAAGTGATTAGTTTCAACAAAATAAACAACATGTCTTTTAAAGAGGAGGAGGAGAAGAGGAGGAGATGGAAGGAGAAGAAGAGGAGCCACTGAAGACAGTGACTCATGTCCTTTTCCTCTCTTAGCTGAACTGCTGCATTATGTTCCACATAGGTCTGACCTTGAAGACAACTTGGAAGCCCCAGCCCATTTTTGGACTGGCATTAGTCCATTCAGCAGAATAACACTTGTTCTGTGGGAGCTGCCTTGACTGCCATTAAGCTTCGAGGCCCAATTCAAGGCATGGGTGATTACCCATAATGCCCTATGTGTCTTCAGCCCTTGTTACCTTTGGAGCCATCTTATCCAGGTAGAATATGTCCACCCTACATGGCCTAGCAGGAAAAGGTCACTCCAGGTGCTTACACCAGAAGAGGTCAGAAGGTTGTGCCCCAGAGAATGACATTCTCAGGAACACCCCATTCCTCTGAAACAGCATGCCCCTTAAGCACAGACGTGCCCCTACTCGGTGTCTTTCCATCAGTCTTTTTTTTGGAGAGATTCGCGTGGGAAGATCTAATGGTAGCAGTAGTTGTTTCAACAGAATTTAATTATTTTATTAAAATGAATTGGGTTTTTTTAATTGTGATTTTAAGCATCTTTCATTTCATATATAAGCTACCTAGAGTCACAAAAGTATATGGCATACAAAGATGGATGGATGGATGGATGGAAAGATAGATAAAAATTATTTTCCAGTTGTTCTAGGGACTGCAATTTCCTGAATTCACAAGCAATCCCATCATATCTGAAGCTATCGCTTGGGTAACCCAGCCAGATGTCTTCACTTAGCTATTCATAAACTATGGAATGTATTCCCAAAGGAGTCAGCCACTGTTTCTGCCTTCAGAAAAGAAATCCAGACTTTCTTCTTCAGCCAAGGCTTTTGAGTTAGATTAGTAATAGTTTGAAGTGTTTCACTAGTTTTAACTCCTATCTCTCTTTTTCTTTCTCTTTCTTTCTTTCTTTCTTTCTCTCTTTCTCTCTTTCTCTTTCTTTTCCTTTCCCTCCCTCCCTCCCTCCCTCCCTTCCTTTCTTCCTTCCTTCCTTCCTTCCAGATGCCTTAAGTGCCCCATAGGTAGAAAGGCAAGATATAAATGGAAATAATAAATAAGTACTGAGACACACATCTCCCCAAGTTCAAGGTAGCACGCTTGCACATAAAATTGTAATGTTAGGCTTTGTTTCCATTTATTTATGACATTTATTTCCTGCCTTTCCTCCAAGGACCTCAGGTCAGCATATATGCCCACACCCCCACACGTATTTTTACACATATAACAAACCTATAAAAAGGCTTAGGGTGTGAGAAAGTGACAAGCCCAAGATCAACCAGTGAGATTTATGGCCGAATGAAGATTAGAATCTGGCTGTCCCCAGTCTAAGAAAGTGAGTTGGTAGCATCAAATAAGGGTTCCAGGAGTGTCTTACAAAGTAATAAGGTGACAGATGGAAAGACAGAGGCAGAGACAGACATAGAGGTAGAGGTAGAACTAAAGGTAGAGATAGAGGTACAGGTAGAGGGAACAGCTTCCTTCTGGTATTCTCTAGCTATGCCAGCTGGGATACCTAAGTATGGGAGTTGTAGACCCAACATAATGGAGAACATCAGCTTGGGGAAGGAGACTTAATGGATTTAAATATAAGGAAGTTCCACTTAGTTCAACAGACTCATTCCAGGATAAATGTTCAGACGATTGTAGGCTTGGGAGGAGAAACACAGACACAAGACTCATTTAAAGGGGAGACCTAGAAAAGTCTGCTAGCCTGCCAAAAAAGGACAACAACTACACCTACAACTATGGTTTAAGAATAAGAATAATCTCCATTTCAACTCCATTATGAAGTTCCACAATAAGAAAACTCTGCACAATACTGAAGGTCGAATATACTTCCTGAAGCTGTATCTCTCTATCCCTCAGAATGTAATCTATTTACACAGGGGATAAAGAGGTTTTAGGAACCAACAAAATATTTGCTCATTAGTTGTGCAAGAGATGACCTACACGTAGACATCAAAAGAAGCGAGGCAAAATAGAGAGCCTTTCCCCATCAAAGCAGAGGCTGCTCATAATGATATACTTATCCGGCTCATAGATGCTTATCAGAGCAACAGAGATGCCCACGTTCCTAATTTGGGGCAGCCAATTTTTGTTGAGGGTGTGGTATATTTTTCAACAATTCTCCTGCTCTTCTTACCTTAACAATACTTTGTTCTGCAGACATTAGCAGGAGATAATGTTTACCTTTTCAGTTAAGCCTTTTACTTTGAGCATCTCTACAAGCAATTCAAGTTGCCACTGGATGCCAAAGTATCTCAAAATGATCAGTGAGCAGTATTACTAAAATTAAAACCAGGATGCTGATTTGTAAAGTATTCCCATATGGAGTTCTGCTATTTGAATTGTAATAACCCATCAGATACTTTTCGTAAATCTTCTAAGCGCCAATGAAAGCTAAACATTTCTTGGCCCCATACAACTTCTCCAACCCAATGCTTCTAGGTGTGTTTGGGATTACAAATCCCAAAATTCACAGTCAGCTTTGCTAAAAGCACCCTTCCTCAGCTTGTGAACTTTCCAAGATAGGCTAGGCTAGAAATTCTTCAAGCTGTAACCTGATCAGATCTGGAGGGCATCACAGGGTAAAGCAACAGTCCATCATGAGATGTTTAAGATGGGAACTCAAGGAAGAATTTCTTCAGTGCAATTTTTTTCTGTTACTGTAGCCACCTGTCCCTTTATACAACCCAATTTCTTCTGCCCTCATCAATTTATCCTGGTTTTGATAAGAACCTAGGTATACTCTGATAATAGAAGTCAACATTACCCCAGGAATCATTCAGATGGGCAAAATCATGCATTTGTTTCCACCAGACATAATATTTCCTGGAATTTACTACCAAGAGTGTGATGTTGGGTGACAATAGTTATCTGTGGCAAACTGAGATTATGTCAAAATGATGACAGGCACGTGGTAACATCCTGATGCAAACTTTACCCTTGCGGACTTCCATTCTGATATCTGATGCAAGTACACAAATTGTGGATTTCAGTGACACACACACACATCCTGGCAGATACCCCTGCCAACAACTAAAGTGGCCTTTTACATATGAGTATACAAGAGGGCATTCAAAAGCTGTTCATCGCCATAAGACTTTCAATTTTTGTCAACAATGCCCCTCAGTAAAGACCAGATGCTGAGAGACATCCCTCCACGCTTGGTTTGTTGCTTTTCCAGAATGTATTTCTTTCTTTCTTTTTTTAATAATAACTTTATTAAATTTAAAAAAAACAGATAAAAACTAATCAAAACTAATAATCAAGAAAAAGAAAAGAAGAAAAGAAAGAATAAAGAGGAAGAGGAAAGCAAACGTGCAGAAAAAGAAAGAAAAAGAATCAGAGATACAAAAAAAGAATGACTTCTGACTTCTATTACAGCAAATATAAGTAAAACATACATTAAACTCTTACTCTAGGATTACAACTTAACTTCCATTTTTTTCTATAATCTTTTAATTTTACTTATCATCAAATTGATATATCATAGTTTCATTTTTTTTATGTTACCCGCAAAAAGTCCAAAAGGGACTTCCAATTAGCATTAAATTTAATCAATGTCTTTTCTCTAATTAAAACTGTCAGTTTCGCCATCTTAGCTAACTCCATCAACTTTACCATCCATTCTTCCATTGTAGGTAATATCGAGTCTTTCCCCCTTTGAGCATATAAAAGCCTCGCTGAAGTTATCATATATAAAAACAAAGATCCATGAGATTTTTCAAGTTGTTTATCCATCAGCCCCAAAAGAAATGTCTCTGGTTTCAATTGTATATTAATCTTCAAAATCTTCTGAATTAATATATGTATTTGAGTCCAAATTTTTTTTAGCTTTATTACATGTGCACCAAAGATGATAAAAAGTCCCTTCTTGATGTTCACATTTCCAACATATATTTGAAATCTCTTTGTACATTTTTGACAATCTTTCTGGTGATAAATACCATCGATACATTGTTTTATAAAAATTCTCTTTAAGATTATAACATAATGTAAATTTCAACCTTTTCATCCATATACTTTCCCATTGTTCCATTTGTATATTATATCCAACATTTTTAGCCCATTTTATCATACAATCTTTAACTTGTTCTTCTGTTTCAAATCTCAACAAAAGTTCATACATTTTAGCAATAAGATGTTCATCATTAGTGCATAATTCAATTTCAAATGCAGCTTTATCATGTCACAACCATATGTCCTTTTGTCAACTTTAAATCTTTCTACTAATTGTACACATGAAAACCACTGACACGTATATCCTTTTAATATCAAGTCTTCTCTTGATTTTATTTTAAACTCTCCCTGGTAAAAATCTAAAATGTCACCATAAGTTAGCCATTTCTGTTTAATTGCCATTTCTCTTCTATAATATGCTTCTTGTGGTGATAGCCATAAAGGTATTTTTGGACACAATCTAGATTTATATCTATTCCAAATTCTCAGAATGGCACGTCTAATAAAGCGATTTTTGAAATCCACATTAACCTTAACTTCATCATACCATAAATAGCCATGCCACCCAAATCTCAAATCGTGCCCTTCCAAGTCCAATAACCTTCTGTTTCTCAGCATCACCCCCTCTTTCGTCCAGACTAAACAGCAAGCTGCAAAGTACAATTTCAAATCAGGTAAAGCTAAACCTCTTCTTTCTTTAGCATCTTGCAATACCTTGTATTTAACTTGTGGTTTTTTGCCTTGCCACACAAATTTAGATATATCCTTCTGCCATTGTTTAAATGGTCAATCAGTAGTCAAAACTGGGATTGTCTGGAACAAAAATAACATCCTAAGGAAAACATTCATTTCTATCACAGAAATTCTTCCCAACAATGACAGTTGTAATTTCTCCCATCTTAACATGTTTTTTTTAACTTCATTCCATGTCTTAACATAATTATTCTGAAACATATACAATTCATATTTGTCAAATTAACACCCAAGTATTTTACTTTTTTCTCAATCTTGAAACCTGTTTTGTTCATCAATTCTATTTGATCTTATATCTTTGTCATTTTTTAAACATCTTTGTCTTTTGTTTATTCATCTTTAAACCAGCTAGTACACCAAACTCTTCTAATTTTCTCATTAATAGTTCTATCCCTTTCAACAGCTCTTCCAACACCAGCACCAGATCGTCTGCAAAAGCTTTCAATTTATATGTCTCTTTTTTAATTTTTACACCCATTATCCCCTCATCTTGTCTTATATCTCCATTCAAAACTTCCGATATAAACAAAAGTGGGAATAATGGACATCCTTATCTAGTTCCTTTCTGAATTTCACATGGTTTTGTTAAATCTCCATTAACAATAATTTCTGCTTTCTGTAGTGTATATATCGATTTAACCCATTCCAGAATATATTTCTTAAGAAGTATGCTTGTATTTTATTTTGGCTGTGATTACAGTATAAAGGACTAATAGGAAAACACAGTCACTGAGAACAGCATCAAATCACATTGTGATCTAGGCAGGCAATAAATGAAACATTTTTTCAGCACCAGCCAGAAGATCTCATCAGTGTGTGTGTGAAAGAATGAATGAATGAATGAATGAATGAATGAATGAATGAACACAAACATACAAACATACACACACACATTATAGCACAAAGGGAGGTTGTTTTGCATCACAGAGCTATCAGACTCCTTCTGAACATAGCATAGTGATTGTGACTGGGTTGCAAACCCCAAAATGCCAACTTTGAGCCTTGCCTCAACTATGAATTCTCTAAGCCACTATCTGTCTCTTTCTCTGAGTCTCTCCATCTGCAAAATGGGGAAAAACAAATTCGATTGACCTGTGGCAGGATTCTTTGGAGAGTTACAACTGAAGAAGACTTGAAGTGCTCTAGACGCTTGAACGTAAAGAACTTCTGTGTTTATTCCCATGTCAAGAATCAAATGTAGCATTTATTCTTGACTGCAGCTGCAATTCATCCTCTATGAGGGCCCTAACAAGATTCGCGTTCATCCTGGGGAGGAGCTCACAACTTGCCTTGTAGAGGGGCTTTGGGAGTGCACAAACACCTTTTCCACCTTCTGGAACTGCTGGCGGAGGCCTCAGAAGTGACACAAGGCCAAGCGAAGGTCCCACTTTGCATCACTCTCCAAAATGGCGGCAAGGTTGTTTGGGAAGCTCCTGCAAATTCTGCTTCATGGTAAAAGCAAACCATTCCTTCAAGATTTTGCATAGTCTATTCCTTTAGAACAATGTTTTTCAAACTTAGCAACTTTAAGATGTGTGGACGTCAACTCCCAGAATTCCCAGCCAGCATGGGAGTTGACGTCCACACATCTTAAAGTTCTGGGAGTTGACGTCCACACATCTTAAAGTTCCCAAGGTTGAGAAACACTGCTTTAGAAAATGCAAATCATACCCCAAATCAAAGAAAGCTTTCTTACTCCTATAATAGTATTATGCTTCCTTCAACCCTCACGTAAAACCGCAGCTCATCAATAACTTTGTCCCTTCTGGCAGCTGTCTTAAACCAAGGTAGGGCATCTTTCTCTCCAGACCAGCATTCACAACTCAGACCATCAGCAGCTATATTCACCTCTATAAAGCAGCTGCATCTTTTCCTGGGGTTGCATGGCAGCTGCAGAGATGCAGCTGCATTAAGGAACAGGAAACAGATGCTCCATCTGTGCTCCAGAGCATTGAATCTGAAGCATTTCACACCCATATTACCTGCCACTCGATTTCAGATCCTAAGGTCTGAATGTCAACACCTCTGCATTCGAATGATCAGTCCACAGGAGATAAGGTTCTGGTACCCTTTCTGTTGGGGTCAGCAATGTTCTTCCTACTCCAGGGATCTGTGAGGCCTAATGGCAAGGGGGAACCAGTATGGAGTAGTGGTTAAGGCCACAGGCTGGAAACCAGGAGACTGTGAGTTATAGTCCTACTTTGGCATGAAGCCAGCTGCGTGACCTTGGGCTGGTTATTCTCTCCCAGCTCTAGGAAGGAGGCAATGGCCAACCACTTCTGAAAAAACCTTGCCAAGAAAACTGCAGGGACTAGTCCAGGTAGTTATCAGGAGTCAAAAAGCTGACTCAAAGGCGTGCACACACACACACACACACACACACACACACAAATGGCAAAGGGTGATGGGAGCTATAATTCAGTAACGTTTGGGTGTGCCATCTCATACCCACCTTCACATTAGGCAGAGCAATGTCATAACAATATATCCAATGGTGCATAAAAAATGGCATGTTTAAATGAATATGTGATAGATTTAGGTGATGTGTATCATTTAGGATGTTATTGTTTTAGAGGGTCTTTCTATCTGCTAGTTGAATCTTCTATTTCTTTCGCTTTCACTTGTTTGGGTATTACACATTCACAAGTAATTGATTTGTT
This sequence comes from Liasis olivaceus, assembly GCA_030867105.1. NCBI lineage: Eukaryota > Metazoa > Chordata > Lepidosauria > Squamata > Pythonidae > Liasis > Liasis olivaceus. The sequence goes on along the minus strand of CM061351.1, from coordinate 12,567,183 downwards.
CACTGTTTTTTTTTTAATTTGGTTTCGTATGCTGTTTTTTTAAAAATTGCAGGCAATGTCCTTTTTTGAAAAATCTTCAAGCTAAGCTGCACCACAAAAAGTGAAAAACTTAGAGCAATGCAACAGCAGAAGAGGGGGCATTCAGAAGACTTGCAACAATCCCATGAGCAGCCCTTTTCCATACAAGAGAAGTTGGGGTTCCCATAAAGCTGGGCAATTTCATGAGCTAATCTGCTGCCCTCAGGTGGAATCTTGTCCAGTATTTAAGATCCAGTTAAAGACCCATCTCTTCATCGCTCGCTGCCTTCCCTATTAGAAAACTTTATCTGTCTTTGTTGGCACATGGGCACACACCCACATTTTCATCTGATGGAAAACAGATTTCTGTGTATAAGAAGTTTAACGATCAGTTGCCCCATTATTGTTTTTATTTTTATTACATGTCCATTGCATCAAGTTATTTTAATGCAGGAAAGAGGGACAGTAATATTGACAGTCATACTTCTCAACCTTGGTGACTTTAGGATGTGTGGACTTCAACTCCCAGAATTCCCCAGCCAGCATTGCTGGCTGGGGAATTCTGGGAGTTGAAGTCCACGCATCTTAAAGATGTCAAGGTTGACAAATACTGGATTAAGGCAAAGTTTCCCTCAAGCCATACTCAATTTCTGATGCCGACAGGGACATGTCTATGCATTTTATGGTTATAATGTGGACAAGGTCATCCACTTCCGCCTTCCAGGTTGTTTCCCTGACTTCTCAATTTAGGCTATAGTCCTGAGATTTCCTGGTGCTCTCCCATCAAAGTACAAACCAGGTTTAACCCTGCTGGAGCTCAGCTAGGTGCTCCCATCTGTGCTGACAGAAACTGACTAAATTAAATAACTCAATAATTGGCAGTCCAGTGGACTTTCACAAATAGCATGAGAGGGAGCAAAACATTGAGCAGCAGTAACTCACTTCTCTTGCAAGCCGTCTCTGCCCCTTCCCTCATCACACAGAGCATGACCTGCTCACCTGCTTTTCCTCCCTGTAAATTTCACTGGTGGTTTATCGGCTGCCACCGAAATGCCATCTGCCCTCAAGATAAATAGAATAAATAAAATATAACAAATACACTCCAGAATTGACATTCGAGGCTGCACAGCTCTCTATCGCTTTAGGCTACAGGCATATTTCAATTCTGACCCAAAGTTCGGGGGCTCTTTACCAGATGTTGAGCTTACAGTTGAACTCCAGACTTGACTACACCTGACAAACAGGTGAGCCCCGTGCAACACATCCGGGAATGAGATCATCCACTACAGTCTGTTCCTATTCATCGCCCTTATTACTCACTTTGTGTTCATTTACTGCATGTCAAGAACTTCACTTGACAAAGAAGCTGTTTTGTTGAGGAAGGGGAACCCACCCAAAGCATCTCCTTGAATCTTATCTTACCAGAAATGTCTCATGGAGTAGTAGAGATGGCAAGCGCACACACTTTATACCAGAATTAATTATAAGTCCCATTTTGATTTGATAGAATAAGCCAGACTTCCCTTCCAGATGTGTTGGAAACCTCCAGTATTCTTTGCCAGCCCAGCCAACAGCCTTAAGCATTTACCCCTCCACTTGGTTATACCTCTTGTCGTAGAGACCAGTTCCTGTATAAAGTGTCAGTGTCTGTTCCATGCTGAAATACATCATCTCCTTGTCCTATGATTTATTTTTGCCTGCACCAAGCCAGAGAAGGATCAGCAGGCTTGCAATCGGTGGGCATTGCTCACAGCAAGCCAAAATTTCATCACAATGACAAAATACACATTGCCATGTCAGGATATAAGCCCTGTTCCTTATGTACTTGTGCATGATATCATGACACAAATATAAAAGGGATGGACTTTGCATTGTGATGTGACAATACACATTTCATCATTTGCCTCTCTTTGCCCTCAGCTGCAGACACCCACTCTGCCCTGCAGGTTTCCCAGTACCCATTAAAAAATTCCAAAAGTCAGGGCTGAGGAAGGGTAGGCACTGGCATCTTCAAAGTGTTCTCACAAGCCCTCATGGCTGCTGCCTGCTGAAGTTGGTCATGGGTGCAATGAAGTTGTGACGAAGCAAATCCAATCGTCATCTATCAACTCAAGGCCTTAGGCTGAGAAGTCTTGGGCCTGGCCTAGTGAACAAAATTGATTTTCATACATTTCATAGCCAGACTTATCAATAAATCTTTTCTTGATCCTTTAGGCCACTTTTACAATGTGTAAAAAAATACGGAATTATGGGGGTGGGGTTAGCAATGAATTAAAGGCAAGGGGATTTTTGTAACACCAAGAGCTGCCGTAGCTTGGGAGGGCAGAGTATTGACTTAACCATAATTTTTGCCCTGTCCTGTTGGTTGGCCAGAAGAAGCATTGACCAGTTCTTGGTATCCCTTCCCTGTTCTCAAGTACTGAGGACAACTGGAATGGAAAAGAGCCCACAGGCCACTCAAAATGTTTTGGAGGGATGGGAGAAAGCACCATGTGGAAATGCCTCCACATTTCTCACCACTTGAACCAGGAAAAGTAATCCACAGTATTCTGCAAATGAAATAGGCAAATCTTAACTCGCTTACCTCTGAGTAACCTAACTAATGATAATGAGATTGCAGGTGGAGCAACAGGTGTTTAGACTGCATCTAATTTTAACAAATTGTTCGGCTACAAGGGTTAGGACCTAGCTGGAACGAGTGATGCCCACAAAAATCTGTTCAGGATCAGGCCTGGTTAGGACTTCGATAGAAAACTCTGCAGGAAATCTCAGAGCTGTTGATGACATTGAGATGTCAAAAAGAGGCAAAGAAGCCAGAAGTGAACCTCTTCCATTATTGCTAGTAACAAAACAATATGGAGGCGTCCATGAAAGCACCAAAAGTTGAGAAGTTGTTGCTTACTTAGACACACAAAAGAACAGAACAGGGCAAACTTTATTACAGTCAATCACCAAAAGAGAGAGAGAAAAAATGGAGAAAAATATGCATGTACATATAAATCACTGTTTTTCAACCTTGGCAATTTTCAGATAGTGGACTTCAACTTCCAGAATTCCCCAGCCAGCATGCTGGCTGGGAATTCTGGCAGTTGAAGTGCATACATCTTAAAGTTGCCAAGGTTAAAAAACAGTGATACAGATAAATAAGTAGGTACATTTAAAATTACATAACATTTATAGACATAGAATCCATAAAACTATGCAGAAAAGGCTGATAGAGCTGCCAAGCTCAACAATTAAACCTCAGGATGAATCTGAATTATATATTACACTTGCTTTGAATGCATTTTCTGCCTTATTTCAAGTAGTTAGCATCAGATATTTAACAGATAGCACGGGCAGAACATTGCCGTCATATTTAGTTTCTACTGCTTCAGTGTTTGAGGTACAATCAGTATTTTCAGCTGAGCTTTTCAAGAACTTTGCCGAAAATACAAAGTGGTTTGGGGAAGGGGTGGAGAGGAAAACAGCTCCAGATTTCTCATCATGTTATTGTGTATCTTGTGATTTATTTTTGTGATATAAGATAAACCATCAAATCATGAGATGCAGTGGGGAGAATCACAAGACTCAAAAGCTTCGTATTTGTTGTGGGATGATTGTATCTGTGTGTGTCTGTGTGCAAAAAAGACAATCCACAAATCCATTAGCCATCTGTTTTGCTGACCATATCAAATCTGGAAATATGATCAGATTTGACCAAGACTTTTTCAACTTGCTGCCCTCCAGAAATACAGGCATTACAATTTCCAGGATCTCCTGGTTAGCATGGACATATAGTACTGCTTCTGAAGCAGCCATGGATAAACCATGATTACTGTTCCATCATGTAGAAAGTTTCCTGGGCTTAGAAGCTTCCAATTGTGTAGACTGCAACTCCCAGAATTCCCCAGCCAACAAGGCCATTGCTGAGCATTTCAGTAGTTGAAGTCCACATATCTGGAAGTTGCCGGGGGGGTGGGGGTGGGAATGCTGGTCCCCCTCCAGAAGTGTTAAGATTATAACTCTCATGCTCCACATCTAAAGATGATTGGCAAGAATCATGAGAAGACACCAGGTGGGGAAAAGCTACCAATTTATGGTAGCATAAATTAATCTGGCATAAACTGGAGGTTTATACCACGGAACCTCTAGCAAGAATGACCTCAGGGTACGGTCAAACAAGCTAAAATGGCTGGAGCTTCAATTGCACCATCACGGCCACCATCTTGACTTATTTGACCATAACCTGTGGACACTTCTGGGGTGTAGGAAACCCAGTCCTTGCTAGATAATTTGGACTTCAACTCCCAACAGCCCCAGCCTTACGCTGAAAAGATAAGAAAGGGTGGGAACTGCAGTTCAAAGCCCACCTGGCATATACTAGTTGCCAACTTCTGCCCCAATTTGGCCTTTATAGATAGAGAAACTGCAAACCCATCAAACTGAGGCTTAATCATGCAAAAGGAAGAGCAAGCTAAGACATTCCACCCCATGGCCAGACTCTAGGCTGGAGGACACAGATGGGTATTTTCCAGGTGAATGAGACAACTGAAACTCTTTATAGAAAGAGTGACAGAGTTGTTGTACAGGCTTTTATGACAGGGTGTCTGTTGTCATAATTTGGCAACCTTCCCCAAGAATGTGTTCCAACTATGATGCAAATCCAGGTAGCGAAATTGGATTATATAAGGAGAGTCCCCAGACATTGATGGCGGTTACTCAGCAGCTGTTGGCGCAATCTTTCTGTTGCAAGATTTGACTGCCTGTCCCATCATCCAGTACACACTAAGGCTGGTCCCCCTGCCATTTTCTCCTCCACTGAATGTGCTTTCCTGAATTAGCTGACTGATCCAAGGACACATGTTCATTCCAGCCACTCTCCCGTGTCTGGCCAGCCAGCTGCCCTTCGCAAGCCTCAGAGCAAGCAGATGTTTCTCCCCTGCTCTCTTTGAAAATATGCTGAACTGTTCCATGCGAAGGAGGTAACATGACATCACTGGACATTATTTTTGGAGCGGCCCATATATGGCACTGTTTCAGCTGCCTCCTTTTGCAATACATCTAGGTTGCCTCCAGGCCTGTTGTCCTTGTTGCTTCACCTGTAGCTGAGTTCAAAATGCAAATTATGAATCACCTGGTGAAAATTCACAGGGAGAGAGAAAGAGCAAGCAAGCGATACCTGGGATACATCTTATTTCCAGGTGGGAATCTGGGAATCTGTATGTTCTGAAGGGAATCACATGTCCTTAATTTCTCTCCTCTAGACACCCGTTTGCAGATGCAAGTTAACTCTCCCACGTGTTTTGTTTGAGTTAATCTTTCATGTAAGTTTAAGCACTCCTGAATGTTTACTTAATGCACTTCTTGTCTATGAAGAACAGCTGATTCACTGTTCCCATCACCACCCTACCCCACCACATGACTTCTGTTAGCATTTCAATTCCTGCAACAAGCCAAAAGTTGGCAAAATAAAGAGACAGAAACAGACAGAGAAAAGTGAAAGGCAAGGAGGCAAGGGGAGGGGGGAGAGAATGAAACTCTTCCTGTTCCACAAGCTGCAAAAAAGAATTTCCCACTCTTGCCACCCCCTTTCTGTTTTCCAGGCCTTGGAATACCCTGGAGAACTTTGAAAACACATCCATTTCTTTCAAAACCAAAAGCAATAGCTTTGCCATGACATCAGCTTCCCCCTCGCTGTAACTAAGTACTCACCGTTCCCTGAACTAAAGTCTTGAATGCCAAAGGTCTTGCACTGCAGTTTCGTTTCTGGCTCAATGGGTATAGAAAGAAAAAGAGAGAAAGGGAGGAACAGAGGAATAAAACCAGATGGTTCAAGATATATGGAGCCCGTCTTGATCTACCTTCAAGCTTTGGTTTAGTACAAGGCAAATATCCCTGCTCAGCCTTTGAGTGATCTTCAAAGGGCCACATTCCAAAAATTAGCAGGGTCAGAGTTAAGACTACAGCCAAGACAAAGCTAAATTTAAATCAGATTTTGTCAATATTAAATATATAGGGGTAGTCATTTTCCTTTCTGTCACATTATACACTGCAGTTGAGTATCAACTTTTGGGGGGTTCTGGAGATTGCACCCCAACTTGGGAAAGAGGATCACATATTGTAAGCCACTCCTAGAATTTCTTCTGCTTACACCCATACTTGATTACTTCCACATTTCCTTGGTTTACAATAGTTTGCCACACTGTCTGAACCTCGCAAAAGCAGATTTTTCACAACCTGTGATTTGCCTGTAAGCAAGAAGGGAAACAGTGGTTTAAGTGTGGTCCTCACTTGGAGTCCCAGGAGAATTCTGACATGTTATGGCTACACTAACACCACAATAGGTTACTTTGAACAAATAAATCAAGAACGAAATGGGGACAGAAGTGAAAAGAGTTGACCGGCTTTGCTCCTTGTACTAAATCACAATTTAGTTTATTTTTACCTTTGCACATTGACTGAATCCAGACAGTGGGTCATGGTTTATGACTTTGTGTGCTGTGGCCTCCCAACCAATTGTTTATGCAACAAACTGTGACTAAGTAAACCGTAGCTTAGCAAAAATGTGTCACATCCAACTCTTATCTCATGCCAATTGCAAGTCATTTCCCTGGTATCCATAAATTGTGAGGAATGCTTCTCTTGATCTGCACTCTGTAACACCCACCCACCCGCCATAAAACCCATCTTGCAATATCTAAAGGAGACTTGGAATTTCTGCCACCTGATGTTCTTCCCAGAATTCTAGGCCAGCAGGGACTATGGGCCATAGATTTGGGGGAATATGGTCTTCGTGCATCCTGAAGGCATCAGATTGCAGAAGGAAATTCTCATCGAACAAAGGGTTGGAGTAAGGAAAGTAAAGGTGGGAGAGTCCTGTGTGTTCCTATTCTGCTTCTGGACATCTGCAAGAGGGGAAGCCAGTGATGCTACCAACCTCATTTGCACGATGACACCACAACGCGTGTGACGTTATTGCCCGTTCCGTTAGACGCCTCTGACCCTAGGCCTTGTTTCTAAAAGTTAAGCGATATCTCGCCCAGGCTGCTGTTCTGAAGTTGATCCACTTTTGCACCTCCTTAGATTACCTTGTTTGTTGCAAGTGAATTTGCTAAAAGGTCATGGCGTTCTGTCCTGAAGGCTTTTCCTGCCCCCGAGCTGACAAATTTGCCCGAAAGTATTCCCAAAGGATGGTAGACCGAAGTCCCCATTCGAGTGATATGTGACCTTTGAAAAATGCACGTGTTCCCTCCCCTTCTCCTAATCCTCAATTGAAACTTAAGATATGACTATATTTCCAGGTGGGCCAGCGGCAACGGAGGCACAGGAAAAGGGAAGGAAACGTTGTTAAAGATAATGAATCGCCCGGCTGCTGCAGAACGTTCGAGGTCCGTGGCAGGCAGCGTAACCTCGCCGGCAAATAAATGTACCTCTTGACAGCAAGAGTTGCCCCTTTTTTCGCTTCCCCTCTCATGTGAAATAATGCTCGGGTAGCAAATACAAGTTCTTTGCATTTAAACAGCCTGGAAAACTACCTATGCACATTTATGGCGAACATTTGTTTTGCTTTAGCATGAGGGGTGCTAAATAACCAGCAGTATTTTTCCATCCGCTGCTGGGGATAATGGAAGAACACACAAAGGTTTCTAGCAGCAGCGGATTTTTAACGGCGGGATCTCCACAGCTACTTATAAGGCAAGCGGAGCATTTGCCACTTTTTCATGACAGAAGCCTCCCCCCCCTCCGCCCCCGCCCGGTGACCCATAGGCTTGACTCCTGTGGGCTGGCTCTAAGACCGCCAGGAATCCCAACCCCAGCAGCACGGCTGCGGAGACAGGGAAGACCCAGTTCATCCTACACGCTTGCCCCTTCCTTGCTCCGAAAAATAGGAAAGTCAGGGAGGCCCCCCAGTGTTTGTGGGAGAGGCGATAGGGCAAGGGAGGGACCTCATAAACTCCAAGGGCAGAAGGACGGGGAGAAGGCCCTTCTTCGCAGGTGGAGAAGATGGAATGAGGTCCTCCAAGAAAGGATGGGCCAGGGAGGAATTTTATCTCAAGAACATCGTGTGCTTGGCCAGCAAAAGATTCCAGATTGATTCCCTTGGCTTTCCCACTTAAAAGAATTAGGGAACAGGTGATGGAAGAAACTCAGAGAAGAACCACCATGGATGGATGGATGGATGGATGGAAGGAAGGAAGGAAGGAAGGAAGGAAGGAAGGAAGGAAGGAAGGAAGGCAGGCAGGCAGGCAGGCAGGCAGGCAGGCAGGCAGGCAGGCAGGCAGGCGGGCCTTCCATCCAGGGCACTGGGGGCAAATGTGTAACACAAATCTTTGCTCTGCCTGTGTATTTTTGGTACTTGATGGGTCTAGCTGTAAATGATTTATTTATTTACTTATCATGTTGATATAGCCGCCCATCTCACCCAGAGTGACTCTTCCAAAGGTGAATAAGTAAATCTCAGGTCTGACACTGAAGCCAGAAGTGGCATCAGGGCTTTCCAAAGCAGGTCCAAAAAGTCAAAATGGTGGCCATAGCTGGATGATCAAAAACCCACACCTTTTTTATGTGTATCCTACACCTGACATATGTAAACCAAGAGCAGGGCTTTGATCACCTGGCCATGACAGCTACTCTCTTGACTTTTTTGCCCCTCATCCCACAGAGACCCCTGACTGCCATCATTTGGAAATCCCAAAATGCTTCAAGGGAGCAAGTGATCTGAGATCAGATCTTTCCTCAAAAAAAAAAAAAAAAATCCACCCTTGGCAAACCTATACCAATAGATAGATGATTGATTGCTAGACAGACAGACAGACAGACAGACGTAGCTATCAAGCTACAAACTCCCTTGTCAAGCTTCATGTTGGGTAATGATATGTATTGGTCCATTAGCAGTGGCTGTTATAATACTCAAGTGAGGTTGGCCAGGCATGTATAAACTGACATAAATGTATAATTGGTGATGAATAAAAATATAAACAAAAATAGGCCAGGTAATTTGATTGTCACATGTTTGTGTGTGCACCCAGCTTTAAAGAAACACCAGATGTTCTGCTGGTTTTCTTCTTTTAACATTCAGCCTCTGGATTATAGAATGGTTTTTAATCTCATTCTGGAAAGATTGCAGAAAATCTTTATGTTGACCTATGTTTTCTCTAGAGCAGGGTTTCTCAGCCTCAGCAACTTTAAGATGTGTGGACTTCAACTCCCAGAATTCCCCTGGGGAATTCCCCTGGGGAATTCTGGAAGTTGAAGTCCACACATCTTAAGGTTGCTGAGATTGAAAAACACTGATGTAGCAGATGGTCTTTTAAGAATCCAGGTTCATTTCAGAAACTTCTGTGGCAACTGTTACTCAAGCATCTTAACAACCCTGGTCATAAAGGTCTATCCTAAAAATGCCCATTTCTCTGTTTTGCTTCACAAAGTTGTGTATTAATCTCTGTCCCACGGCAATCTTCACCTTTAACCGTATGATTGTGGGGCTTTCTGATGAAATTGCATTATTTCTTCCATGCAGAAACTGAGGATTAGAATGAAGGGGGAGAAAAACCTGCTATTCTTGCTTCTTAGGATATAAGAGATGTTTTAGACGTTTTATTCATCACCACCTGTCAAAATCTGAAGGGAGATTAGAGAGTTTATTCTGAGTTTTCCTTCCTACATAATGCTGGGGAAAAGAGGGGTAGGCAGGGCGGAGGAAGAATTTCTTGCAACAGCATAAAGCAAGATGTCCAAAGCAGGGGAGGTCAAAAAAGTCAAGATGACAGCCACACCTGTTCAATTAAAGCCCTAAGAGAATTAAAGAGAACTAAGTGACTTTTTGAATCAGACCAAATCCAAGTCCCCAGGAAATTCCCAAGGAGGACATAAAGTTGCTATTCCTCTTTCACTTTTTGTTTCTGTTATTCAGAGGTAGACTGCCTTGGGATCTGGAGGCTTCATTTAATTATCATAGCCAACAACAGCTATTTGCCTCTAACTATTATATTGGGCAAATGGTTCTGTGATCATTGGACGATTCCATCAGTGAATTGTACATTGTGGTGCAAAGTCAGACCTTCTTTTAATTTTTCCCCCCTGCTTGCTTTCACTAAACAGCAGTGGTCCTGAGCATAAACAGAGTGATTTTCCTTACCCCTGAGCAATTTCAGCCTTTTATTTTCTTCCAGTCAGTGGCATTCAAAAAAAACCTGTCTCTCCCTTTGAAAATATCTCCCAAGTGACTCCCTTTTTTAAACCATCCAGAAAATTCAAAGGAACATTCTTTTAAACAGGGGGAAAAAATGTTTCTTGGTATCGAGTCATGAAGTCATTTCAAAGCAAAACAAAACCCCAAAAAAGAGATGACTTATCTAAAAGGAACCAAATCCACTAACAGGAAACTGTATCCCAATTAGCACATCATTTTTGGCCAGGAGTTGCCCATCCCTGCCACAAAGCCACTGACCCAGCATTTTCCATTCATATTTTCCCTCCCAGCACCAACTACTGCAGATACACAAGCTTTTGCTATTATGGATCGAACATCTCAGCCCAGCAGCTGCAAAACAGCAAACAGATTTGCCACAGAGGGATCCTAATAGATAGAAGGACAGAAAGTAGAACAGATTGCAGCAGGGTTTCTCAACCTAGGCAACTTTAAGATGTGTGGACTTCAACACCCAGAATTCCCCTGCTGGCTGGGGAATTCTGGGAGTTGAAGTCCACACAACTTACAGTTGCTAAGGTTGAGAAACCCTGGATTACAGAGCCAAGAGAAATGGCCTTCTTAAGGTCTCGGCTGTGGGAAAATGAAACTCCCTGCCCCAGAGGTAGACAGTGTGTTCCCACCCTCCTAACTCAAAAATAACTCATCATGGGCATCCGCAGGGAGAGGGGGTCAAAAAAGTCAAGATGGCGCCCACGGCCCTGCCCTGTTTGACATGCATCATTCAGCTCGTGCAAATGTCTCGCAGGGGTCTTTGCGGGGGTCAGAAAAGTCAAGATGAAGGCCACAGCCACTTGAGGCTTTGATCCATGCTTGTGGCTATCTTGACTTTTTTGACCCCCTTGCAGATCCCTGCCTCTGAGAAATTTGCACGTGGTCAGGGCTCTAGGATCATGTTCAAGCACGGGAGAAGGTTTTTTTCTTCGTGATGACAGTCTTGTTTTTGTGACAGGAAATGACTCAGCCTTGGAACCGACACAGCAGATACTTTATTCAGCAACATTGGGTGGCCATTCCCCCCCCACTACCCCCCCCAATACAGTAATGCAGAAACAAATACACAGCCCTTTTCACAAAGCAACACGTTTTCTGCAAGAAAAGAAGGAAAATCCTATGAATTTAGGATTAATGGCTTTGATGATTAGAGAGAATGGATTATAGAAAGAAGAAACTGTGTTGTAACCATAAAGAGGAAAATTTATAATCGTGCTTATAACTGCTGTAAAGGAAATGGGAAGCTAACTTCTTTGGATCTCCGCTCCTTCTTTTCTATTTTACTTTTTTTTTCTTTCTTGCGCTTTTTACTTTCCCTTTGATCTTTTCCCCTTTCTTTCCTTTTTTCTTACTGTATCTTAGTTTGTATTGGTTTTTCACTTTCTTTTTAAAAATCTTGAATAAAATTATACACGGAAAGGAAAGGAAAGGAAAGGAAAGGAAAGGAAAGGAAAGGAAAGGAAAGGAAAGGAAAGGAAAGGAAAGGAAAGGAAAGGAAAGGAAATTATTTTCACCCTGATTCCATTCCAGGAGGGGATTACCAACTACGGTTCCCTTGCTCGATCATCATTTCTCTTCAACGATTCCAGGTTTCTCTTTTCCCGTCCCTTCTCCAAAGTCTGCCAAACCCCCACCATGACTCCAAGCAGACAAATCAGTCCATTCCCTTCTTTCTCACCCCATCCTCCATCTATGGCCAAATAGGGAAAGTTTTATCACATTTCCCTCCCTGCTTCCCCAGTATCTTCACGGTCCTAATGGCCGAGATGAATCAATCGGGTGTGTGCATTCGCTGGGTAAACTTCCTCCCTGATAATATAACCATGATGTCAATATTTGAGAAATTATGGCTACTGACTTCACACGGCCCATTGCAAACAGTTTTGTCTGCTTCTCCGCTGTGGCTGAATCCCAACTGATTTTCAAACAGTTCCACGCAGGGCAAAAGCGGATGGCTCCGGTTAAACGCAACCCTCCGGTCCTTAGACCATAAATAGTGCTGCCCTTGTTGCCAATTCCTCTTCTGCCCAGCAACGAGGGCTTGAAATAACATGGTATCCATCTACTGAATACCCAGTCACAAGTGTGGGAATGCTCCATGCCTGCGACCTGTCAGTTGGACGTAGCTCTCTTCTGAAAAGAAGGGGTTTAGTGCTCTTCTGAAAGGCTGCTAAACTTGTGTCAAAAAACAGACTTCTGACAGACCATAGGCATGGAGGGACAGCCCAGGGCAGTGTTGTCCAAACTTGGCCACTTTAAGATGAGTGGACTTCAACTCCCAGAATTCCCCAGCCTGGGTGGGGAATTCTGGGAGTTGAAGTCCACTTATCTTAAAGTGGCCAAGTTTGGACAACACTGGCCCAGGGCAAAGCAGGAGGGGACAACAGATAATGAGAAAGCTCCGTCCTGGAGAACCGTTGCAAGGAAGTGGCTGATCCAGCACCCAGTGACCAAGGGTTCCACATCTGACCTTGTGGCCAGCAGCATCCAGATTGGCCCGTGGAAGCTGGAATGGAGTAGGCAAAATGTCAGCCTGCCCACCCAATAGTAGGTAGAGGTAGAGGTGTAGTGTGGGTGCTTTGAGGTGCCTACATCCCTATTTGAGCCACTGCATTCTGGACCAGCTTTCGCTCCTCAGTGTTCTTCCAGGGCAGGCCTATGTGGAATGTGTTGCACTAGTCCAGTCGAGAGGGGTTGGCAGGGAGAAATGCCTCCTGTTACAGGAGAGATCACCAGTCGAGCCAAGGTGAAGCTGTGCAAAAGTCCTTGGCCACAGCTGCCACTTGCTCTCAAGCAGGAGCTGTGAGTCCGAGAAGACCCCCAAATTGTGAAGTGATCCAACTGCACCTGGGGAAGTGCCCCTACATTTTCAGAGTTAACAAGGGACTCTCATTGGAATTGGTAGGCTGTCAAGTCAAAGCTACTCCATCTGGCTGGGATGGAGGCTCAGCCTGTTCCTTCCCATCCAGACTTGGACAGCATCCCGCTGCTGGACAGCACTTTGACGGAATCGCTTCTTCCACCAAGATGTACAATGGGGGGCCCTCAGCTTACTCTCAAAACCTGACCCCACCCTCCAAGTCAGCTTCCACCCAACAATCTCAGCACACACTCCTGGTCCACTCTCAACCATAAGGAGAGAAGCTCCCACGCTCGATCCTTCCATTCACCCTCTCCCTGATCCCGTTCTCAGCACGGTCAGCCAGATGGGGAATAACTCTGGAAGGCCACTCTGTGTCTTGACTAAACTGGCTAGGTTGCCACAACGCGCTGAACAACAACAACTACAAAAGATGGTTTACACACCAGAGTCACCAAGAAAATCGCATAACAGCTTAGTGATGGAACCAGGTCGGAGAATCATGTCAAAGAAAAGTGGGACTGTGTAGAATGTCACAGGATGGACAGGATTCAGGAAATTAAATTCAAGACACAGGGCCAGCACCAACAGCTCTCTTTTAGCCTAACCTACCTTACAAGGTTATTGAGGGAGGGGGGAGTGGAAAAGAAACCAGCTTGATTCTTGTCAGAGAAGGTAATGGTGAAGAGATACAGGTGAAACTCGAAAAATTAGAATATCGTGCAAATGTTCATTTATGTCAGTATGGCAACTCAAAAGGTGAAACCGATATATGAGATAGATGCATTACATGCAAAGCGAGATATGTCAAGCCTTACAGTGGTATAATTGTGATGATTATGGCGTACAGCTTATGAAAACCCCAACTTCACAATCTCAGAAAATTAGAATAGTGTGAAAAGGTTCAATATTCTAGGCTCAAAGTGTCCCACTCTAATCAGCTAATGAATCCTTAACAGCTGCAAAGGGTTCCTGAGCCTTTAAATGGTCTCTCAGGCTGGTTCAGTAGGAATCACAAGCATGGGAAAGACTGCTGAGCTGACAGTTGTGCAGAAAACCATCACTGACACCCTCCATAAGGAGGGAAAGCCCCAAAAGGTAATTGCAAAAGAAGTTGGATGTTCCCAAAGTGCTGTATCAAAGCACATCAGTAGAAGGTTATGTGGAAGGGAAAAGTGTGGGAGAAAAAGGTGCACAAGCAGCAGGGATGACCGCAGCCTGGAGAAGATTGTCAAGAAAAGGCCATTCAAAAGTGTTGGGGACTTTCACAAGGAGTGGACTGAGGCTGGAGTTAGTGCATCAAGAGCCACCACACACAGACGGATCCTGGACATGGGCTTCAAATGTTGTATTCCTCTTGTCAAGCCGCTCCTGAACAACAAACAACGTTAGAAGCGTCTTACCTGGGCTACAGACAAAAAGAACTGGTCTGTTGCCCAGTGGTCCAAAGTCCTCTTTTCTGATGAGAGCAACTTTTGCATCTCATTTGGGAACCAAGGATCCAGAGTCTGGAGGAAGAATGGAGAGGCACACAATGCACGATGCTTGAAGTCCAGTGTGAAGTTTCCACAGTCTGTGTTGATTTGGGGAGCCATGTCATCTGCTGATGGTGGTCCACTGTGCTTCATTAAGTCCAGGGTCAACGCAGCTGTCTACCAGGAGATTTTGGAGCACTTCATGCTTCCTTCCGCAGACGAGCTTTATGGGGATGCTGACTTCATTTTCCAGCAGGACTTGGCACCTGCCCACACTGCCAAAAGTACCAAAACCTGGTTCAATGACCATAGGATTACTGTGCTTGATTGGCCAGCAAACTCGCCTGACCTGAACCCCGTAGAGAATCTATGGGGCATTACCAAGAGAAAGATGAGGGACATGAGACCGAACAATGCAGCGGAGCTGAAGGCTGCTATGGAAGCATCCTGGTCTTCCATAACACCTCAGCAGTGCCACAGGCTGATAGCATCCGTGCCACGCCGCATTGCGGCAGTCATTGCTGCAAAAGGGGACTAAACCAAGTCCTGAGTACATATGCATGCTTATACCTTGCAGAGGTCCGATATTGTTCTATTTCCAATCCTTGTTTTATTGATGTCACGTAATATTCTAATTTTCTGAGATTGTGAATTTGGGGTTTTCCTAAGCTGTACGCCATAATCATCACAATTATACCAAAGTAAGGCTTGACATATCTCGCTTTGCATGTAATGCGTCTATCTCATATATTGGTTTCACCTTTTGAGTTGCCATACTGACATAAATGAACATTTGCACGATATTCTAATTTTTCAAGTTTCACCTGTAGATGCTGAGATGGTGAGGGTGAAAAGGATAAAGTTGATGCCCAGGTATGATATAAGAGAAACAGGAAAAAAACATGTAACTCAGGATAATTAACTGGGTAGATCCTTAGGAGCGGGTTGGTGCTTTGCCAAAAATAACAGAAATCAGATGAAGATCAAATAAAAAGTTGCAGGAACTCCTTTCAGGGTTCCAAAATAATTTGAGATAACTTACCAAGCTTTCATAACAGTAACCATAACTCTATGAAATCAATTTTAGATTTATCTGACGAGATATCCAATGCCTAGAGAAATCTATTTGATTAGAGAGAGCGAGAGAGGAAAAAAAAAACACCTGCATTTCTTTAAGTGTAGATTTAAGAGGTTCAATGTCCAGGCCCCAATCCTACTCTAGTTGCAGGCCAACAGTCACACCTAACAATGGATAGGCCTGAAGAGAGCTGCACATGGGCCTTGTTTACACAGAACAACGTGGCTTGTTTCTTCATTGATATCGTATACCTAAACTCTTGCTTTGGAATACATCCAACAACAAGTTTAGCGAGATCCACAAGCATCACAGCATGCATAAGCCAACTTCTCCTCACATTGGCTATGCACAAATATGGCTTCCTCCTTTGTTGATTTGGAGCGACAAGATCAGACACTTTTATTTTGCCTTATTGTGCAGGAATGCCAAAGACCTGCTCGTTGATTGCTTTTTATCCCATTCTTCCATCTCAAACTCTCTTTCCTTTTATTGGCACAACAACCCTGAAGGGTAGGAGAGGCTCAACCCTGCTGATTCCAAATGAGCTTGAGCTAACTGGACCTGAATGCTAATTTCCTTGGTCTGAATCAGATGCCGGGCACTAACATCATGCTGGCTTTCACAGACATTCACTAGCCATCAATTTTCCTCTTCTTTGGTTTATCTATTTAAAATTGGAGTCCACTCTAACTGAACCCTTTGGGGATAACTCCACCGCAGACAGAAACTATGTCAGGCGGGGAGGCTTGCTCTCAAAACGTATGTCGAAAAATGAATAAAGGTCAAGAACTTGTACTAATAGCATTATACAGCCATATATAATCTATAAAAGGAAATCGGATGAATTTCAGTCTAGCAGTGTTACAACTGAGATGAACTGGGAAAGTCTATAAAACCTTAGATCTAGTTTTTTTCATATTTTTACCTTTCTGTATTTTTGGCTTCGACCTTGAACAGTGGCAAAGGCTTTGCAGCATGGAAATATTGTAGCTGTTTTTAGTGCTTTCCTTTTTGTATTAAAGTAGAGGCCAGCCAGTCAGCTGGCCCTCCTCCTCCTCCTCCTCCTCCTCTTTTGCTTAATTTTCATTGTGTATTTGCATAACTTTGCATAACCATGCAACTTTTACATTTCAAAATCTGCAAGCTGTACAGACTTTTTTTTAAAAAAAATGCTAAATCAGCCCTTGGGATTGCTCATATCACCCACAATTTGGGGCTTGTGCCATGTGCTCCCACTATAAACCTACACGATGAAAACAGATATAATCTTTCAAACTTCTCCTACAACTCCGTATCTATCGCTGCATTAGCACAAGATATAGCAGCCCTTGACTCTGTTAGAAACGCGGCAAATTCACCGTTATAGTCCCAAAGAGAAACAATTTACTTTGCAAACGTAAAAAGCAAAGGGCAGTGATCACTTGGAAAAGACAATAAAAGTTGCTCACTATAACACTAACATAGTTTTGTATAATCTACTCAAGATGGCATCCACAACCGTGCAACCAAAGACCCACCCCTTTTTTATCCACCAGGCAAGAGTGGGACTTCAATTGTAGGATCATGGCTGCCATCTTGACTTTTTTGACCCCCCTCCCTGCAGGCACCCCTGAATAGGATTTCGTTTCAGAAACTGGATCTTCTTGATGACTCCTTAACTGCGTTCAGAAGTTGGTTTGATTTTAAATTTACAAAATAAAGTTGATAGCTCAAGGGAAGCCTCCAGATCCCAGAGTGACGTATCTCCAAAGGAGAGGAAAGAAGAGGAAAGAAGAGAGAATTGGTACACGCGTCTGCTGAGTTTTCCATAGGTATTGGAACAGACCTCAAAAGGACAGAATTGCAGCCATTGCAGGCAAGTTGCGTGATCCTGAGCGACTTGGATTTTGAAAATATTTTTTTTTAAACTATACACTGATTTGGAAATGTCTGCATATTTGGGAACTTTATTTCAGGCTGAAGCAAAAACTGAAACAAAGCCGAATAAGGCTTTAGAGTTTTAATATAAGGACCTTGGATTTGCATTATGGATTACTCATCATTACCTTAAAAACTGTATGACTCAAATGAGTATGATATTCACAAAGAGCTGACACAGTCTCTTTGTGTGTGTTTGTGTGTATTTATATACCCAGGGCATGTGGTAGAAAATTCTTAACATCTGATTTTTCTGTCCTGTCATCCTGGACTAACAACCTAGTTGCCAAGTCTGGACTTGCCATCTTGTTGAGAATATATTAATGTCACTGAATGATTACAGCTTTATCCCAAGCTTCAGTGGATGAGTGCTGATTCATAAGAAACTAAAGACACAATGGTTAATACCGGCTTGAAATTGGAGTCAAATTGTTACTCTGCGTGATGGCTTCGGAGCATTCTGTACTAAACATCCTTGTTGCATGACATATATGTAGGGATCCGGGCATTCCCACTGAGATCTTAGTGAAAGAACAAGATGGAATGTGGTTCATTTCATTGTGGTGATAAAATACTAAACCCACCGGTTGGACACCGGTAATTATGTTGGACATAATTAATGCGGAGAAATAGTCCTTTCTCAACTGGGAAATGAAGCACAGATGAATGTGTTGGGCTGAAGGCTGGTGTGAAGCATCTGAAAGGGGGAGGGGGGGACAATGGGATGTCAATTCTAGCCATTGCCAGAAGAAGACACAGGTAGGAAACCATCTTTTTTTTCCAAAGATTCCAGGTTATTGCAACTTACGGTGGGTAGGAGAGACATAAGAAGTCTGAATCTTATTTTCTCTAAATATGGCTTGAGTCTGATGCACAAGTATCCCTAAAATTCTTTTATAACTTTCATGACATCGATAATAAAGTTTGGATTGTTGAAGACTGGTGGGCCTGTTGAATTGGTTCCAGTTCAGCCTGCCAGAGGGAAGCCAGGCAGGTCAGAAATCATGTCCTGAGATCCTGCTTGAAGTAAGAAGATCAGGGACAAAGGGAGGAACACAAGGACCAGCAAACTGCCTTTACAGAGTTGAGATTGGAGAAGATCTGTAAAAACATGTTTTTTGTACAGAAGGACTCATGGTCTTGACATTTCCTAGTAGGGCTGGAAACTCTTGTTGTTTCCTGTCAGGGTAACAATACTGGGTAGACTATTATGTCCTATAACTGCCTGGGTAGAGACCATTTCTTCAACCAAGCCTTCCCTTGGTTTATCATTGTTGTTATTTTCCCTACCTCCCATTATACCATTAAAAGATCAGGAACACCTTCATATCAGCAAAGCAGCATTGACCTGAGGCTTTCTTTGATCTTGGTTCTGAATTAATTTGTTAATTATTGGAGGTTCACCAAACTTTGGGAGAACATTTCAGAAGTGGTGGGATTGTTACTTTGAAAGAAAAAAAAAAAGATGGCTGCTGAATGAATAGCAATGCTTCGTGATATCATCAGGTGATTCTATATCAGGGTTCTACCTCCTTCTCCAAGCAACCACCATGAACCCCCACTTCATGGTGGGGTCTCTTGACCCTTCTGAGCAACAGTCAAAGAAGCTGGTCGTCTGCCAGCAAAATGTCACTGGAGCTGCCTATAGAATCAAGGCGAGCCCTACCGTTAGGCTGAGCAAGGCATCTATTTCAGGCGTTCAGTGCTAGGGAGGGCAACTCTTCTTGAGATGTCCAGATGTCCTTCTCCATTGGATGAAAATCCAGTGCATGATACCAACTCTGTGTGTGGTGAGCCCCTAGACTAGTTTACTGCCTAAAGCAGTGTTTCTCAACCTTGGCCACTTGGAGATGTGTGGACTTCAACTCCCAGAATTCCCCAGCCAGCATGCTGGCTGGAGAATTCTGGGAGTTGAAGTCCACACATCTCCAAGTGGCCATGGTTGAGAAACACTGCTCTAAAGGGCAATGAAGAATGCCTTCCCTCTACACCTGAAAGGGGGCAGTGGGCCCTTTTTTCACAACAAACTATCATGGTAGAGCCCCATGGTTCTTAGAGTAACAAACAACTTTTCAAGTCCTTTCTCTTCAGACCAAGCCTCCCCCCCACCTTAAATTCCAGCCTCTTGACCAGGGGCTTATAATTTAAATGTGTAAGTGGATTACTTTTCATCATCTAGATTCTCAAATGATTTTATTTTATTTTTTGGAGGGTTCGATGAGGCTGCGCTGTCTATCTATAACCACAAAGATGTATTTTTCAGAATCTCCGAGTGCTGACTCGCATGGAGAATCCAAATAAGACCTGACAGATATTTGCAGCTTCTTTTCAAAGGCGGCAGCTTAGGCTGTAACTACTCAAGGAACTATCTAATTGTCTTATGATCCTAAGGAAATTCTGTTGACTCGTCTTCACTTATCTTAGAATTGAGGCAACTGCTGAGGGAGAAGTCCTCTCCTCATAGCTCCTTAGGGGCTAGGGAGAAAAGAAGTCTAGCACAGCAATAATTGTCTTATTAAGTTGAAAACATGCCTTTAAAAAAAAAAATCTCTAAACCTCTTGCAGCAGGAAACATTTGCACTTAAGAGGTTCTCTTGGGAACAAGACGCTGCTTTGTGGCTTCATTTGAATCTCTCCGTAAGATTTTTGGCAAGCATGTCTAGGGGGAGGGGGGTCAAAGAAGTCAAGATGGAGGCTATAACCATGGACTCACCACTTTTCCATATGCACAATGGGGTTGTGATTGCCATCTTGACCTTTTTGACCCCCCTCCTGACAGATGTCTCTGGGTTTGGGGATTTAAGTGCATACATAGGACTCTTCCAGACATGAGGACGTCCAGTCACGATATGAACCCTCTGCTGTTCACATAATGCCTTAGCCAGGTTACGGCTAAAATACCCAAATTTGTGTAATTATTTCTGTTTCTCTCATTAAAAACACTTCCTGGCCAGTACTCCATGTCCAATATTGGCCAGGAAGATCAAGTGCTAATTGGCTGTTAGTTCTTTACAAGCACTGTACATCTTTATGTGTTTAGAAGTGAACATGCAAGCATTGGTTCCTTATTTATTTTGCCCATGCTCACAACACCTTAATGTTGAGAAAATCAAAAGAGCCCTGATAAATCCTGGGCACATTTTCAAGCAGAATCAGAAAAGTTAAGAGAGATGCTTATAGAAAAACCATTTTCATGGCCTGAAATTAGAGCTGACAGATTTCGGTTGCAAAAATTAAAGATAAAATATTAACAGGATGGATGGATGGATGGATGGATGGATGGATGGATCTGCATCTACATTATCTTTCTACCACCTCCATTACATTCTTCAATGGCTTCATTCCTTTGATCTACAAGATAAAACAGCATAGTAATAATTCTTTTCAATACCTATTTTTTCTTATGATTTGCAACCAAAATAGGCACTGGGATCCACTTAGGCCTTCCTAGAGCTGGATGTAATTGTGTTTAGCAGGACTGCCGCCTTCACATTTTTCTAAGTTATTTTTAAAAATGTACATGTTTAAACGCACTTTCATGGTTTTATTTTAAGGAGGTGACAAATTTGTGGCTTGCAGTCTTCAGACCTCTGATGAATTGGCATGGTTATAGGCTGAGGTCTCACTGATGCCCAGCATTTGCTATAGTTTAATGGAGGGTAAAAAATAGCAGCAACAACAGGCACGTTTGTCTCTTCTCTGTCTGATCCTTACTGGAAGTAACCTTAGAGTTACAAGGCCTTTCCTAAGGATTTTCAATGTAGTGGAGATTCAAGCAACATTTTAGCATATCACACATTCCCTTTGCTTCTTCCTTCACAATGAAAGCAAACAAAGATGCTGTGGTTGCCCAGTTCAATCAGGAAACTGCTTTTCTCAAAGCAAGGCAGGCTGCAGAAGTATCCACAGGTTGGTCAAAAAAGTCAAGATGTCAGTCGCAGCTAAAGAGAGGTGGAAGAAGCCCATTCAGACTTGCAAGATTGACGTCAGCCCTTCCAGTTAGATCAAACTAGGCATCCCATGTAATGCAGGTCAGTACTACTTTTATTGTAAAGCTATAGGAACAGAATCTCGCAAATCTTTGGGTGAACTAGGAAGAACTGAAATGTTTACTCAGGGTACATTCCTGCCCCGGACTCAGTCCTCTTTTATCTGACCCTTGTCTTGATAGCAACTCTTCCTCCTGTCCCTCAAGGCTGTTCCTTCTTTCCTCTACAGTTCTGATTGTGGTTGCAACCACCATCTTCACTTTTTTAACCTCCCCCCCCCCCCACACTCAGGGCTTAGTTTCCAAAAAAAAGGAGCAGGGCTCTCATCATGCAGTCAAGGCCACCCTCTTGATTCTCGGCCCCAATGCTCATCATTCTTCTTTCCATTTGTTTCTAACCCCCCTGACTTTTTCTTAAAATGGGGGGCCCAGAGCCAGGGACAGCATTTCAAGTGGCATCTCATGAAGGCAGAACCCCAGGGAAAGACTACTTCCCCTGATTGGGGAAAGCTCCTTCTGCAAAGATGGCTTCCCAAGGCTCTGTGGTTCACAAACAGGAACTTTGGGAGCCTCGTGTAGCCTTGGAGGGAACACACAGGCTGCATTTGGGGGTGAAGCAGCGGAGTAGCCAGTAATCCTTGTGGATCCCTCTGTGCACAGGCTGTAGCAGTAAGGAAACGACTCACAGATGTGTTGTTTCAATAAATGCAACCAGGGTCCGGCCCAGTGCTATTTTTTCCCCTTTCTAGTTATAATTAATTAATAATCATTGCAATAAAACATTCTTTCTTGGACAGGACAATGGAAGCATTTACCCATTTGCATCGATTAAGTGACATCCCTCACAGGTGTAAAGTTACTCCTGTGTGGGAGACCCATCTGCTGACTTGGCAGCCTCTCTTTCCTCCGTGAAACGTCTTGGATCAGATAAATTCGCCATGAATGTTGATGGATTGCGTTCTCGGGCACTAAATGTGCGAGTGGGATAGGAACATTCGTACAAACAACCATCTTGTTTGCCTGCAAATGTTCCTAGTCGTAAAAAAAAAAAGGACTGAAAAATGCAGCCCAGCAAATCTACATAAAGAGGGTGATCTCAGAACAGTCTGCCTTTGCATATATCGTTGCAATCTTTCCAAAATGCTTTCAGCGGTCTTTAAGAACAGAAGTGTGATTTAGCTACTGCATATTCAATGAAAAAGGGAAAAAAGAAAAAAAAATCAGCTAGTTAAAAGCGTGCTTCCCTCCCTCGGTGGACTTACAGTGTTTGTCCTTCAAAGACTGCAGTGAGTTTATTTACTTTTCGTCCATGCGTCTCAAAATTAAGGTCAAGGGATGATTTTAAATATTATATTCACACAGACCCACAGACTCCTCCGAAAGAAGAGAGACTCCTCTGCGATTCTAATAACGCGCTAATTCTTGGCCATGTAAAAATAGGGGATGGATATATTTGTGAGCTCATGTGTGTGTGCTCAACAAATGCTGACTGTGAATTTCCACAATGAAGTCGTCATATGTTTTCTTCCAGAAAGAAAGAATGTGTGGAGGAGGGAGAGAATGTTTGGGGCAGGAAAACTGACATTTCACATTACCCTTTGCTGATGGGAGGTTTTTAACAGCAGGTAAAAACTCACACGTACTCATTCCACAAGACTGAAGGCCTGATTGTGGGGCCAAAACCACATGGCTTGCTCTTGTGGATGACCATTGGTGGGACTGTAATGGAAAGTTATCCTGGCTGTGCTTTGGATCTCTTGGTGGCCTTCAATATCATTGCCCATAGTATGCTCCTGGTCCAGTTATGGAGGCATTGTTTTTCAGTAGTGGTGGGTAGAGAAAGGTGAGGTCTTCAGCCACCTTCTTTAGGAGGTGTTACATGGCTTATTCCTCCCCCAACCATGTTTAATATCTACATGCGGTTGCTGGGAACAGCTGCTGGTTCAGGGGAAGTAGCATAAATTTGCTGGTGATATCCAGTTATTTTAGGCTGTGTAGGAGATGTGGTGGAGGTTTTGACCAGGTGCCTAGAAGCTGTGATGGTTGAATAGGAGGAAGCAGGCTTAGACTGAATCTTACCAAGACAGAGTAATTATGGATTTGAAACCTGACTGAGTCTAGAGATAGTCTACCTTTGACACTTGGATGATGTAGCACTTCCCCAGACAGAGCTAGCTTGCTACTGGTGATCCTTCTGGATTCACACCTCCTGCTTAAATAGCAGGGGGAGGCCCTGGTCATGAGAGTCTTTGCACAATTACAACTTCTGTGCTGTGACCTTTCCTGGATCAGGATATTTTACTCAGTCACTCATGGTAGAGAGTACGGAAGACTATCTTGATGGAGATATGCAAGAACTGTTGGTTAGGCAAAAGGGGCTGAAATGTTTTTAAGTCCAAAAGTATGAGATAACATTCGGAAGCAGCTTGGGCAGGTGCCTCCCTAATTCACTGAACTATATGAAGGAGGTATCAGACTGGCGTGACTGTGTTATTATAGTCAATCTCAATAAAAATAATTTTAGTTTTCCCGTGGAGTTGGTTTCCTGGTCTGGTCTACCTAGTGGGCCTGACACTCATGCCCTTATTACTTTATGGTTGGATTACTGCACTGTATTCTACATGGGACTGTTCTTGAAGACCATATAGAAGCTTTAGCTGTTGCAATGTGCAACAACCCAAGTAGTTATGGATTCACCAAGGTTGGCCCAGGTAACACAGCTACTACAGGAGCTGCATTGGTGGCCAGTTTGCTTCCAGGTAGGATACAAGCTGTTGGTTATCATCTTCAAAGTCCTACCTGGCTAAGGTCTTAGATATCTCCATGACAAACTTCTCCAAGTTGAATCCATCCAGTAAGATGTAGAACAGAGGGCCCACCAAGGAAATGTCATCTTCAAGGACTCTAGACTCAAGCTATCTCAGTGATGGCCCCTCTCCTTTGCAACAGCTAACCCCAAGATATCCAAACCACCTCTTCCTTACTGTATTTTAACATTACCATAAAAACACTGCTCTTCAGAAAGGCATCTGGGGACAAGTGAATTGATATTCCCCCCAAATAATGGCACGTTGAACTGACTGGCTATAAATGAATTGATTGTATTAATTGATTTTTATTTGCAATCTTCTGATATTAATACTGTTAAGCTGATCAGAGTAACCAGAAATGAAAGCACATATAAATTGTTGTAATATAGTAATAATCATTAATCATGTAAAGCTAAATTTATTTAAAAATGAATTTTATTTCAGTTGGTCAGAAGATGGAATATCTAAATCAGCTTACTGATGAAGTTATGATATTTAGATCCCATGGCTTAATGCACCTGACTTACTGCCTTTTTTCCTACTAGTCCTTATTCAACTTGATGAAAGAGAATTTGCCTTTAAAAAAAAGTGTAAAACATATTTTAAAAAGTACATTTTACTTCAAGTCAGACTCAACCCCTGATGACTTAATGCACATATCCATGTAATTTCTTAGCAGCTATACAGAAGTGGTATATCACTGTCTTATTTGGGGAAATCTCTCCTCTTCCTTCCTTGAATTACAAGAAAATCAAAGTTTCTGAGTAGTTTTGCAGAAGTACCAAAGTTTAGAAGTTTTGCAGAAGTACCAAAAAGAGCAAAAAGAACTCAACAGTTACATTCTGGATAAAATAACAATTAAGTCATCCGAAGGAACTGTGAGCCTTCCAGATTGTTGTTCCATCCAGTACCCATCAGAATCATGGATGATGGGAGTTGTAATACACCACCTGGAGGATGACAGGCTGCTCACACACTTCATTGAACAAATAGCATTTGGATTAAAATACACCATTTTGCACACTATTTGCATCAGTACAGGCAGCTTTCTGTTCCTGATACAAGCCCAACATTTCCACATTTTTTTATGAAAACAATGCTGTTCCTCTGCCCCAGTGCAAACATCTCATTAGTACTAACTTAGCAGCAAGCCAGCCAAAGGTAGATCCAATGCATAGTTCAAGGAAAGCACGTTTATGAATAGTCCAGCTTGTTGCAGAAACTATCCAATTTGAAATTCAATGGTGAGTCCTCATTTATGACAGGAACGGCTGCTAGGGCAACCACCATAACAGCTTTACAACAGGACCTGTAGCATACATATGAATATTTACACAGTTCCACGGGCTTTGCTTGACAACTTTCCAGTAATGGTGTTTCACAACTGCTCCAAGTTAATCATTGTTCCATCGTCTTGTCAGCGTCACTGGAAAGGACAACTCACAGGAAGATCACCTACATTCTTCCTCGAGTGATCATCCAGGTCACCATGTCATCTCAGTGGACTTTTCCCTTTACCTCTCCAGCAAGTGCAGCTATCCGGCATCACTCAACCCACACATCACACGTGCCCCTTGAAACTTCCAACTTTGCAGAAGTGCCAGGAGACAAGCATGTAGGCCCCTGCTTGGTGCTCTGAAGAACCTTCTACTCAGACAGATTGCTCGAGGCAGGGAGGACAGATGACAACTCAGAACAGCCTGGTCCGCCTCGGCTTGATTTGCAGGACGCGCATAAGGATTTCGGAGGGGTGATTGCTTATCCTCCCCCCTCTTCAATTAGGCCACTGAGATGAACGGTGGGGGGGGAGACCGACATGCTTTGCTAGCTCTGTCTCACTCCCGGTTCCCATGAGGCACATCCCAACTTGTCAAACTGTTATGATCTCCCATCTATATCCTGTTTTTTGCTCTGCCTGGGGCACACAACTGCTGTGTGGTTTGATGTGTTTCGAAGTTGTAGCATTTCCACTTTCTGGTCCAAGGGGTTTTCATCACATAAAGGAGCACTTCCTCTGAGCGTCAGAGAGGATGCCGTAGAAAGGGAACTACCATAATTAATAATAATAATAATAATAATAACAATAATAATAATAATAATATCCCGCGACGATATCTTTAACACGATCGAACAACAACTGCCTATCCCAGGTCCTTGGGAAGGACTCAATAAATGAATAAAAATGCCAAATCCAGTCTAAACATCTGGCTGACTGTGCGACCAACCATCATCTTCATCATCGTTATTATTATTATTTAAAAAGCTAAGAGAAGCCCAGCACAATTAGGGTCTGCAAAGGTTTAACTGCTTCAACAAACGCTCAGTGGCAGCAGCAGGAAATGTTTCCTCTAACTTTTTTAAAAAGTGAAGGTCTTCCTGAAGTTGAACACAACTTCTGGTGACTCAGTAGCCACGTACATGTTCTTCTCTTGGGCAACAATACAGAGCTGCATGGCTGTTTTTTTTTTTCCCCCCCCCAGTGTCATTGACAGCTCTGAGATTTCCTGGTGGTTTCCCATCCAAATGCAAATCAGGACTGACCCTATTTTGGGCTTTTTGAGTTCAGCCAAGGATAGCTAAGTGCTGCCACCAGCTATGCAAACACACTGGGGTTTGTTGGAACATACATAAGAGCATGATTTGTTAGCTGCAGATGAATGTGGGGCTTAGGAATGACAACGCATAACAACCAGATGCCTTAGCTC
This sequence comes from Liasis olivaceus, assembly GCA_030867105.1. Lineage (NCBI taxonomy): Eukaryota > Metazoa > Chordata > Lepidosauria > Squamata > Pythonidae > Liasis > Liasis olivaceus. Next base: position 12,540,146 of record CM061351.1, on the reverse strand, counting down.
CCCTGCCATAGGAGATGAACAACAAGCAAACTTTCTAACCCCTCCTACAATTGCATTTGTTTCAGCCTGAGCCTTCTGCTCATACAAATCGGTTACTACCCCCAATGATGCTCGAAAGATGAAGCATTTATCATGACATCACAACTTAAGTTCTGCCTTTTCGTTCTTGCCACACGACACTGCGTCCTATGACCTAAGTCGTAGAATCTGTGGTTGTGAGTCATGTTGTGTCATTCACTCTCCCCCCGCAAAGATGCCTGTGCTTCTGCTCGCTTCTTCAACATGGTGTACGATGCAAGACATTTGCAAGAAAAAATACTGGCAAGAAAAAGATCTGGCCTGATATTTTCTTTATTATAACCTGAATATACAGTTATACGCAAGAAATATTGTGCTCATACTTATGTATATTGTGTATCCACGTTGGTGTGTGGATATGCCCATTGAAGTTACTAAACGAGACTGAATTAGGGACAAAATATTAAAACGTTCAGAAAGCAAAGTAGAATTTCTGTTTCGACATATTTGTACAAGATAATATTCCTACCTATGAATCAGTGGAAGATACTTTGGGACGCTTCACAACAGGTCCTGTCCAAAGAATCACAGAATCCTAAAATAGAAATTTTCAAGGACACTGTGTTAAATAATCTTCATGGCTCAATGCAGGAATGCAACATAAAACGGTTATTTTGATTCATATTTTCATGTATGATCCCACCCACATCAGAACTACAGTTTATTCCTGGAGGCAAGACAAAGAAACTTGGGAAAAAACTCACACATTAAAATAGGTTTTATTTCTTTGTGTGGCAAGAACAGGATATAAGAATGATGTAATTTCACAGGTTTTAGCCAGAAGTATATATTATTATATGTCAGGCCCTAAGCATAATATGGTTAACTGATGTAACTGAATTTGGGCAGAGGGGCGGGAGGGAACTTGTGTTTTTATATAGAATACTCTAGGACAGTCTTTTCAACCTGGTGTGCTCCAGATGTTCAGAAATTCCACACATCTGGAGGGCAAAGGGCAGGGAAGACTGCTCAGGGACAAAAGGAAGTACTTATTTTTTTCATTTTATGCAAATGAAGCATGGATGAGTTGCAACTATTTATGTGGTTACATTCAACTTGCATTGAAACCAGTTCCAAGGAATGCATGTTTCTCCAGCAAAAAGTTAAACATTGTAAAAATCTCCCTGTAACTCACTTCTCTTTCTGAAGAGCGACCTATGCTTGGAAAGACTGTGTCACCTTCAGTGAAATGACATGTGGGTTTTTCAGTCCAAGAATGCTTTTTGACTTCCTTCCTTGTAAATTCAAAACAAACATTTCTGCTTAGTGAGATTGTACACAGAAGAACTGTTTTTCCCTTTTGTTACAAAATCCCCCAATATGTCTAGTTTTATCACTCATGATCAGAAATCAGTGGGGAAAAAAAATTCTCTACAAGAATAATGAACGTTTAGCCATCATTACAAAAAGCAGAACAAGAATAACAAAAAGAACAATTCCTCCTATATTGGACCACATTAAAATGGGGAAGAGAATTTATTAATTTGAATAACCAAAACTCCTAGGATGCAGAAATTGAACATCCCAGTGGAAAAGATTAGGAGTTGTTCTTCACACTAGTCTGCTATTTGTCAGTGGGTTTTGTAGTCTATGTAGCTCCCCCCTTCTACGTTTGAAGGGGTACAATCACAGGAGGACTGTGATAAGTAGGAAAACTTAATCCGGATCTTTAATTTCACCACTACTGTATTTCCCTTTAATATGCATCTGAACACATCTTTTAGCAACCATTTAAATACCAAAACACGTGTTTTATCTTCCATTAACCTTCCACTGGATTCCAATCTGTGATTATTAGCTACTACTGCTTACAGAAATTCAACAGGAAAAAAAAATGAAGACACTTTTTAAAAAAAAAAAAAATTCAAGAGCAGTTAAGATACCGTTATAAAGCCTGTATTTATCAGAGGATAATTTTATCATTACTTTTAACAAGGCATTTTCCATAAAATAGAGAGCTTCCTTCCAGATCCACACCACAAGGACCAGTAAGAATTTTTTTCTTAAATCAAAATCAGACTTGAAGGAGTTTCCAGATGATTTAGATCAAACAGATTCAGAAGAAGGACAAGAGAAAAGGGTAGATAAGAAGCAAGTGTTAGCATGTCTGACTTCACCATCTGACTTCACTGGAGATTTTGAAGGAAAGGAAAGGAAAGGAAAGGGAAGGGAAGGGAAGGGAAGGGAAGGGAAGGGAAGGGAAGGGAAGGGAAGGGAAAGGCTCTTCTCTCAAGCTCAACTCCTGTGACTTTATGGACATACAGTATGTATAATTCAATTTTTTTTCTTCGAAATATGGAAGAAGTGGTTTCTACTGCCTTTTTCTGGGATTTTTTTTAACTTTCCAGTCTAGCTTTCAGTCCTGGGATTTCCTGGTGTCTACCATCCAAATATTAACCAGCTCTATCCTTGTTTAGCCTCTGAGCCCATAAAACTAAAAGCTGAAAGACAAGAGAATCTCGCAATTGTGTAGTTTCTGAAATGTTTGTCTCTCTTACAGAAATGCAGAAAGTGAGAGAATGTGCCATCCTCCAGGAGCTCAGGAGGGTTGACAGAACAGTTCTGTACACTTTGAGCAAGCAAGTAGCATCAAAAACACTGAATTGCCTCCTAAAATGTTTTCATAGGACGTGAGCACTAAAAAAAGTGTTTCTATACCATTAGCAAACTCACTTGCCCTGGCACACTTTTCACTATCTGTCTGTGCGCAATGCTTTTATTTCAGAGGGAGTTCTACAGCTTAACAATCTAGTTTTAGTCTTTAGGGTTAGGGTTAGGGTTAGGGTTAGGGTTAGGGTTAGGGTTAGGTTTAGAGCAGTGTTTCTCAATCTTAGCAATTTAAGACATGTGGCCTTCAGCTCTCAGAATTCTCCACGGATGTTTGCTGCGTACTCCTGGGCGCTATGAGGTCCAGCGTGTCACTCCAGAGATGGTGTTGCTCATCCACAATCGTGTTCTCTCACTACACCCTAAGACTTCCCTGTAACCTGCCAGCCAGGCTACTTTTGGGACACGGTTTTAGCTCTTGTTTAGAAGTACGCTAGACCCCTGTTCAGTAATCTCCTGTTTTCACATAGATCCAAGCACCCACCTACACTTACCTATCTGTTCCCCATCCCACTTCACTCCTTTCCTAGACTGCAGTAGCTTTTATGGAGAGCAACTGGTGGCTGTTTTCCTGCTAGCAGGCAATTCTTGGTAGGAAGGAAAACCAAGCCAGGGAAATCCAGGAATTACTTTCCTTAACTTGTCCCACCTTAAAAGTAAGAACAGTACGAGTCACCAGTTGCGACAGTGAGGCAGAACAGAGATCAGCAGTGAGGACAGTTTATGCCAGCATACTTTTCCACTGCCTCAAGAAAAGAAAATAGCACTTTAATGCAGCCGTCTGGTTTTGCTCACAGTGAAGTGAGCACTCAGGATCTCCTGGCTCAGGCTGGTGTGCAAACCCAGAAAACTGGGTCAATTCCCAAGAAGACAATTCAGTTAACACTGGCTAAAATGTTACATAAAAATAGCATCTCTCTCATGTCTCAGCCTAAATTCCACCCCTACCCCAGATCTTAAAAGTCTGCTATGGCTTTTGGCTTCCAAATTTTCATCCCTTCCCTTCTGATCCTGTATGCTCTTGTATGCACAGCCACTGCTGCTGCTCTTTGCGGACACCAGTGATAAATCATGTTGTCACACCACTGGTGATAACTCCCTGTTGGGAGGGCCGACATGATCAAGCGCCACAGGGCATGAACGTAATAACAATTCCTATGATACCAGTTGCTTTGCAGCAAGCAGTGACACCGAGGGAAACTTCTCCATAACCAGTGCGCTCACAGAACCCCAACCGTTTGCTCTGGGAGGCCACGAAGATGATGGGCCAGAGACGTTCACCCCCAGAAGACACATTGCAAGCTGGTACTTGTTGCAAATGTGAAGAAGGCACTTGAGGTTCCCTCCTGTGACACAGCCTCTCTTTGCTTTTTATGCGATCCCCCAGGACGCAATTGCCACTAGAAACACGGGCAAGATGTGGAGCCAGGAAAGGTGATCAGCTCTCGGAAACCGACTGCAACATTTTCCTTTCCTTCGGGCTATCAAATGAGCATAATATCCGAGTTTAGCTAAATTCATGGATCCTGCTAAACAATAAAGAGATTTGACTGGTGGCATCTAGAAACCGTATCTGATGACCTGCGGTACGTACGGACTCATTCACTATGGTTTGTACGCCATGGTTTAAGAGTTAGCAAAATGTGGGGCCCCAGCCATTGGGGCTTTTCCAACAAGGTATTGTTAAATCAAATAACAGTTTAGAGGATGGGTGTGTCCAGGCATCATGGCCAATCCAAAATAGCTAGTAGTTGAAGAATGGTTAATATAATGTGTAAATCCAGCCATTAAACTTTCTGAAGCAAGCCTTCCATGTTTTAAATCAGGGTTCCTCAACCTCAGCAACTTTAAGATGGGTGGACTTCAACTCCCAGAATTCCCCAGCCAGCCAGATGGGAGTTGAAGTCCACCCATCTTAAAGTTGCTGAGGTTGAGGATCTTCTTTATCTGCTTAACAGTCATTACTGACCCTGCAGTGACCGCCCCCTAGCGGTTTTCAAGGCAATTGCATCTTTCTAGTTTCGGAATTAGACTTTGCCAGAGCCTAATTCCTAGAGCGTCAGCCCAGCTGGCAGCACAGGAGGCGGGATTTCCGTTGCTTCGCGCCCCTTTTTCGGACGAGCGCGGTTTTTCGCGCTTTTACCGGCAACTTGTCCCATCTCTCTGTTGAGCCGCTGCCAGCATTTTTCCTCCCACCGGAGTCCTCATTTATCTACTCACGTATGTTTTCGATCTGCTGAGTTGGCAGAAGCTGCGGGTATAGAAACAAGAGCTCACCTTGTTAACGCGAGGCTAGACTCGAACCGCTGAAGCTTTCAGCCATTTCTGGCCGGCACTTTCAGCGTCATTAAGCCGCTGCGCCACCGCGTCCCCCGAGGTTGAGGAACCCTGTTTTAAATGGGAAATCCTATAATCCTTGACTGTGGGACATGTTGGTTAGTGTTTTTAAGTTACTGGCCAAACTTAGAAAGAGGACCAGGGTTACACCAAAGCCCATGCTAACATCTCAGCAGCTAGCCAACCTTGGTTGATCTTGAAAACCTAAACAGGGTCAGACCTGGTTAAATATTGGGTCATTAAGTCTAGTATCTACCTGCAGTCATGCTAGAAACACATTTTTGAAGTGAGCGCTTTAATCCTGGTGTGCCTCTTGATGTACTTGATCTTTGTTCTTTTACATCCGAAATGCCAAGTGTTGATGACAGATGCTTGTCCCTCAACGATCTTCACAGAACTAAGCAGACCTATTCAAGCCCCAGATAAGAAATCACTAGGAAATCCCACCTTTAAAAAAAAACAAATATCACAGGAGACCATGGCAAGCCACTTTTGTTGCCTAGAAATTTAAACAGACACATCCATACAACCAGCAGGAGCCAGGACTGACTTAAGGGAGACTACCCTTTAAAAAAAAAGTCCTTGTTAACCATTAAGATCTCCAGATGTGACAAAACGGGCTTCAGAATGTGGTTGTCTCATTTCTTACTACACTGGAGTGTTTAAAAGACCTTTGGACTCTGAGATCACACCCCTCATACAAAGGCATTCTGGTTAATTATTTTATATTTGTATCCTCTTTGTTCAGGTTCTCCAAAACCATCCTGCAAGCTTCTTTTAATAGAAGCAGATTGTCAGCCAGCTGATGGTTAACATGAAGGGGGGGGGAGAGAGGAAGTATTTCCTAAGCATCTTTATTGTTCACGGACTCCTGTTTTCCAGAGAGCTCCAGAAGAGAAAATTATAAAAATTCCAAAATAAATCATACACACCTACACGAAAACAGAGTTGTTATTGACAACCAGGATTGAAAGACAACCCTTGGCATGTGAACATTGGCGAAGCTTTAGCAACGGCTGACGGTCACAAGTGCGGATCATCATCCAGAGGGGGAGATGGATCTCTAGATTCCAGTTAAGCCAGGGTTCCTCAACCTCAGCAGCTTTAAGATGGGTGGACTGCAACTCCCAGAATTCCCCAGCCAGCCATGCTGGCTGGGGAATTCTGGGAGTTGAAGTCCACCCATCTTAAAGCTGCTGAGGTTGAGGAACGCTGAGTTAAGCTACCGAGTGAAACACACGTTGTGGAGGGGGGGCTCTTTTTGCTCATTGCGGGGGGGGGCAAGCCTTTTTGTAGCAACCTGGGAAAAACCTTGCAAGCGGAGCGTAAGGCAGGGATGAAGGAGATGGCTCGAGCAAGCAGCGCTAAAATCGGGGGGGAAATCAGAGGACGAGGGTTCGTGCACACACAAGAGGAGGAATCCATCTATTTTCGGGGTTCTTGGTTACAGGACTGAGTGTCAGATCAGCTGCGGGAAAGGCACCCCGGTAGCTTCCCGATTACAGCTTCCAAAATCCGGGCGGCCACTAGATGGCAGGAGAGCGAGCTCCCCGCATCGTCCGGATTTTTGCAGCCCAGATAACCTGTCATGATCTCACCCCCGTCTTTTTTTAAAGCTGATTGCAGCTCGTACAAATTGCTTAACATCTCCAGTTACTCTCCAGCGCTCCATGCGCGGCTTAGCAGCGCCCCCCAACTTCACCGTCGGTACTACAGCGACCCCCCCCCACCCCCAGCAACGACAAACAACAAGCAAAACGTTCTCACTCTGAGTCGCTTCTCTAAAACGAGTTTCCAGCTTTATATACCCTTCTAAAAATAGCCTCTCGCTCCCAGGGCCAATCAGGACGGGTCGAATTTCGAATCGGGCCAATGGGGTGAGGCGTCACGGAGAGGTTCGGTCACGCCAGGAGGAGCCGAGATGCGCCGCGCGCGGCCATTGGGCTAGTCTGACATCATTGGAACGCGGTGTAACGAGTTTGTTGTTATAGATTGGGCAGCGTTCGGAGCCGGCGTAATGGGATCACGAGGTGGCGGAGGGCGGGGGAAGGGAGAGGAGTAAAGGGGAGGAGCGAGTGTGGCTTTCAGCAGAAGGGAGGGGGA